>CM074992.1:15376303-15390319 GCA_037576825.1 Pangasius krempfi
TCTACGCTTGAACTGGGAGACTGTGTCTGCGCCCCGAACACTGTCAGGAAGGCTATTCCAAAGTTTAGGAGCTAAATACGAAAACGCTCTACCACCTTTTGTAGACTTTGATATTCTGGGAACCACCAGAAGTCTGGAGTTTTGAGATCTTAAGGCGCGAGGTGGATTGTGACGTGTTAGAAGATTGGCTAGATACGTGGGAGCTAAACCATTTACAGCCTTGTACGTAAGTAGTGCTAGTTCATAATCAATTCTAAACTTAACAGGTAGCCAGTGCAGGGATGATAGTATTGGGGTTATGTGATCATCTTTTCTCGACCTAGTAAGAACTCTGGCGGCTGCATTCTGGACTAACTGTAGCTTGTTTATTGAAGACGCAGGACAAATCAAAGGTGAAGTCCAAGTGACATCACAAGTCATTGATGTCGATGTGGTAAGTCGAGTGGAAAGTCAGCAAATTTGTGACTAGAGTCCAAGTGAGTCAAAGTCACCGAATGTTTTACTGTTGTGAGTAAAATGAGATTTTCTTTCAGCAGTAACTAGAAAATATTTAGAAGAATATGGAAAATTATTTTTTTGAAATAAGTCTTCATGATATAACTCACTATAATTTCAGACCTAACTGTTTATGTTCCAAAGCAAAAGACGTCAAATAAATGACTTTTAAAATTTTCAGTGAAATTTGATCTCAATTAAATCTGATCTCACTATTTCAACAATTATTTCTAGACTCTTTACTCTGCAGTGTGATGCAGGACGTTTGCTGGGTCAGATGCACAGCTCAGTGCATCTTATTCATTTTGCGTTTGCTCCTTTTCACCACCAGAGGCCAATGTTGAACACAAGTTAAGAAGCGTTTAATAATTACAGTAATATCTACTGTGTGTGTAACAACTGAGGTGAAGTAGAGTTGATTATTGTTTGTGTGTGTGTGTGTGTGTGTGTGTGTGTGTGTTTGTGTGTGTGTGTGTGTGTGTGTGTGTGTGTGTGTTTTAACTTCAGTCAGGTTTATACATACCTGCCTTTTTACAGATTTGCACACTTCTTTCACAAAAATTATTATTATAATTCCTTTATAACAACCACAATCAAACTAGTGATCAAGTTTATAATAACATAAATGACAATTTGCCCAAATACTCACTATAATCATGAATTTGTCATGGGAACCAGTGTAGTATTTCTCAAAACCTCTGCTTATGCTAAAAATCCACTGTGAAATGCCAGACACTCACACAGTCATACTCTTATCCCCTGCTAAGCAGAAACTTACCCAAAAATAACCAGATCAGTTACAAAATCCTAGTAATTCAAGCCTTCTGGAGGAAAGTCCAAATGGTACCTGAGCTAAACTGTGTAGGCTTCTCAGTTCTCAGGCAAATGAGCCGTAACCATGATTCAAAAACTATAATAGCACTGGTTGCAATGCAATAAAGTCGCAAAGACCCATTGGTCGTTAATGACTTCAGTAATAATAATAGCTGTCTTTATTTGTAAAGCACTTTTTATTTGGAGACAAAGATCAAAATCTTACTAACTACATATGAACCTATGAGATGCAACTATTCATATGAGAATTACCACAAATTATGAAAAGTATATTTAAGAACATAAAAGCCCCAAGAAATATGGGGTTAGTTTGTTTTTGTTTTTTTTCTCATTTCTCCCCCTGAAATCTTTTTCTCCCTGAAATGGATGTCGGTTCCTATCCACCAGCCAGCTTTTCAAATGGCTGCAACCTTTGGACTTAAGTGACACTCTAGAGCTTTCTAGTTCAGTACAGTTATATAACATAAACCTGCATCTATACAATATCAGTATTAATATACATTCCATGAAACGTAGCTGCTTTAAGAGGCATGTGCATTATATATTCTTTCCTGGAGTGTGTTTGTGTAGGGCTGTGTGTGTGTGTGTGTGTGTGGTATGCATGGTGTATATGTGTGTGTGTGTGTGTGTGTGTGTGGTAGAGCAGGCGAGACAGGTTTTTCCTGCTGATAGCTCATGGTGACAGGCATGAGTCACTCACTGCCTTCCTATTGTTAACTGTTTGCTGATGCACATGGAGATCTGCTGCTCTGTTTTTCCCAGCACAATGCACAATGTGGCTCAGCGAGTAATGCTGACACCCTGCAAAAATGGCTTTATTTAGCTAAATCCAATCAGCTCACTACCACACCGAGTGTGCTCCACAACACCAGCTCTTCTGAAAGTGAGAACTGGCGAGTCATTATTATTATTATTTCTTTTTTTGTAAAGCAGCTCTTGGGGAAGTTTTGGTATCACAACACCAAAGGTGTTTGATATAAAGTAGTATGGTGATTAAACTTTCTGGTGAGGTCAGATTTAGTTGGAGTTTTTTTATTTCTAAATTTCTTTTAAGAGTGTAGTCAGGTGGCCAAATTGCCAGTACAAGCAAATCTAGCTTTTGTCAAAGGAATTTATGCTGAAGCTAACATTATCTAAGCACCATTCAACATACTGCTGATGTTATTACATTGAGATCAGGAGAAAGTTAACATTAGGAAGCACTCCAACCCAAATTAAAGTTCATGTGTGTTATTTATAGCTAAGAGCAATGACAATTCAAGCTCAATCCTCCCACATAGCTGTTATTTAGTAAATATGCATTGAAAAAGACTATTTTAACAAAATAAGCACATGCAGAAAACACTGACCTGCGTACTTTCTCACACTCAATCTCAACTTTGCCCATCGCCATTTCTTACATTTTGTAGGGTAAGTTTCTTCTTGTAGTCATGAAGCAATCAAGATGATAAAGTCTAATGTTATGCACTTTTGACTTTCGCTTAAAGTCACCCAGTGTAGAGCCTAAGAGCCTGTTTGCTTCTGTGGTTTTTTTAAAGACCTAAAGTAAAGCTCGAGTATTTCACTGAGTCATTTGGTTCAGCTCAAAACGTTTTTGGCTCCCAAATGACTCGTCACCTTTTTTTTTTTTTCTTCTAAAAATGACATTTTTTTGCGATATGTTTGGATATTAAATAAAAATCTCCTCACAGAAAACTTCACCATATCGAAGATTTCACACAAATTCTTAAAAATGTGTTTATGTGGAGCGTGTGCAGCACCCGTTCCCTGTGAACGAGCTGTTACTATAGAAACGATAACATATAACACATATAACACATTCGTATAAACGTGCACTAATAATATTAATATTAATATGCACTACTGTCAGAGCTGCTGTTACAGAAAATGAATCAACAACTTCTGACCAATCAGAATCCAGGATTCAACTGTTTGCATTGTCGTGGTTTCACTACTTGTTTACAAGCTACTTTATTGGAAAGGTTGTGATGCTGCCTACTTAATAGTGTACAATGTAGCTAGTTAAACTAGCTAGCTATTAGCTATGCTCATACTGTATGTAGCTATTGGCTTAGCTCTGAGACGAGGTCGATTTTCATCATTTTGCAGAAATGGATGTTTGTTTTTCTATTTTTCTTAAAACCACTTTTCAGCAGGGGGTGGACAAAGTACTGAAAAAATTATACTTAAGTGAAAGTATAGATACTGTGTCAAAATTTATACTTAAAAGCTGAAGTTTCAGCAAAAAATGTGCTCAGGTAAAAGTAAAAAAGTTGCTACGTTTTGGAGTATTAAAAAGTAAAATGTAAATTAAGTTAATGTCATGTTTTCAAGTGAAAAGTAACTTTTATTACTTTATTACTTTATTAAAGCTATTAGAGTTTTAGTTTAAAGCAACTACTCAAGTAAAGTATAAATACACCAAAATAATACTTAAGTATTCTAGTAATGAAGTTTAACTACTCAAGCTACTCAGTCACAGTTTAAAAACAAAACAAATTAGCTAGGTAGTTAACGCTACCTGCCAGCTCACGTCACACCCGGACCACCCATACACCCTGAATTTTGCTCAACTCCAATGAAAAAAAGGTGAAAATGTGGTGTGAATGCTGCTTAATTGCTTTATGCACTTCTTGTGTCTTTGCTGTTGAAACTGCAGGGGCTTTGACAATGGCACTGCCATGAAGGCTGCTGGAGATCGTGTCTGGCGTGTTAACGATAGGATCGCTCGCCTGATGGAGGACAGAATTAGAGATGTCAAGGTCAGAAAGAAGAAGAGGGAGAGCGTTTTCCTATGCAAAAACCTGCATGAATTATTCAGCTCCTCCTTTGTCTCCCTCTCCTCTTCACCGGCCAGGCCTCTGACAGGTTTATTCCAGCCCTGTCTGAGGAGGAAAGAGCGTCACTTTCCTCTCCTTCACACTTCCTAAAATGGCCTTTAATTAGGCGGGCAAATTGCAGGCCGTGTTCACATGTTTCGGAGAAAGGGGACTGTGGGAGATGTGTGTTGCTCAAGCATCCTTTTATCCTGACTGTAAGGACAGGCAGCTGAAGAGGACAGGACCCTATTAGAGAGGAAAACAATGTTAAAAGTTTTAATGTTATGCTAGGTTGGGATGCCTCTTAACATACAGGTGGATATACATGACTTCAGATGTTTCACACGAACTCAGTAAGATTATTCCAACTTGAGGTTACATTTAGTTCATTTGTAGAAATCTATCATGAGATCAGACTAGATTATTAAACTATGATGATATTACCATAGCGCTCTTACCATAGCGCTGTTAGAGTATTGAATCTGATTGGTCAGAAGGTGTAGATTCATTTTTTTTTCTAACAGCAGCTGTGGCAGTAGTGCAGCTGTAATTCAAATCACAGGTTTATATTAATGCGCTTGTCCTAATAAGGTATCGTTTCTATAGTAACAACTCATTCACAGGCTTTTAGACAGACTTTTAAGTCAGATGCTTTACATGATCTAAGCAAATCATAAACAGATTAAGAAAATATGTTGTTATTTAATAAAGAAAAATGTTCAGGAGACGTTTGTTTAACATTTATGGAAGGAGTCTCCAGTGTCCAGAGCCCAGAGTCTCCACTTTCCTGTTGCCGTCTGGTGAGGGAAGGGCGTTTATAGCTGTTACAACTTGTTTCACAGACGTTCCCCAACAATAAAAGGTAACCATAAACAGATAAAAAGTATGACGTGTCATTCTTTAATAATTAATGATGTAACTGTTGGCAGTTTGCTGTAGTATAAAAGGAAGAACATGCTGTTATGGTAAAAATTACACTAAAAATGTACATTTTCTATATCTGGCTTGGAGTAAGTGGTATTTCCCATGAAGGATTTTTAGGTTCAAGGTAATATTTATAAAGCTGACTTTGCAATTACTGCAACAGATTCACATTCTTATACTTCGAATCTACATCACGTCTAGCTATAAATGAAAAATCCACTGATAATACACTAGAATTATAGCCATATAATGAAAAGTATGCTTCTTCTCAAATTGTTCTGTTTTCTAATATCCTTAATCGAATCGTGGCAAAAGATGATGAAAGAGATGATTTGCGTGTGAATATGTAGTGACGTGACGACTGTGGGATATTAGACTGAAAAGCAGGTAGGCTACATCCTCCAGTCAGACGCTGCTGTTGGATAATATACTAACATAATGTAAGCCAGGGCTTTGTCATTAGGCCTTGGCTCATATTGTGAGGCTGCAAATCCTGGAACACACTCCAGTTACTAACAGTCCCCCCCTACAGAGGCCACTTTTCTCAAGCTGTTCAGTAAATCTGGTGATTTTGAGCTCTGTTGAAAAAGAGCAAAGCACAATATGTAGCTGTAGGGACCTGTTTACTCTCAATACACTGATTATGCAAATTATATTTCAATTTCATTTGAATTGCGCTTTTAACAATGGACATTCTCACAAAGCAGCTTTACAGAAATAAATTTTAAATTTATGAATTTGTTTCTAATGAGCAAGCCAGAGGCAACAGTGGCAAGGAAAAACTCCCTGAGACAATATGAGGAAGAAATCTTCTCCATAGATTCAGTTTCTTGGCTGATGAGATTAAATCTCATATGTCTAATCTACTATGTCCCGGTGCATCGCTCCATTAATGTTTCCTTGGATGACATAGTGTTTACCAAGAAGCAGCCGCATATCATGATGCTCCCACCCCCGTGCTTCACTATGTGTATGATGGTGTTCTTGGGATCATACGCACAACTCTTATTTCTCCAAACATGTCGAGCTGAATTATTGCCAAAAATTTCTATTTTAGTTTCATCTGACCAGAGTATATTGTTCCAAATCAGTTCTGAGTTGTCTAAATGCTTTCAGACGTGCATCTCTGTGCTTGTTTTTTAGCAGAGGAGCTTCGTGTGAGGTGTAAGAACGGAGAAGATTGCAGTGCAGTTCATTGCTTTATTGTTCTCTGTGTAACTGTTGTTCCTGCTGCTTTCAGGTCGTCCTGCAACTCTATTCAAGTGACTCCTGGCTTCTCTCTTACCTTCCTTATCATTATTCTGGAAGAGCGTTGTGAAATCTTGCATGGCGCACCTGTCCAGGGACGATTATTTATGATTCCATGAACTTTCCACTTGCAGATTATTGAACCAATTGACAGGGATTTTAAGGTTGTTGCTAAGGCTCTGTAGCTTTTTTCAAATTGATTGTTGTTTAATAATGTTCTTCCTGAAGAACTTTAAGAAGCTTCTCCACCTTCACCATGGTTTCTATAAAATCTTTCATGCATAAAATCTTCAGAATAAACGGCAGCTTCTTTTGTAATGACATTAGGTGCAATTTACACAAGAATATTTTCGGCAGCATTTAAACCTAGACCTTGGTTTATTTTTATGTAACCTTTACATTTACTGTAACTATTTATAATATAGTGCTGAATACTTTATAATATAGTGTCTGAATACTAAACGTATGTTTACATACTGTTAAGCTAATGATTGCGTACAGTTTTGTTTATATTTATAAGTACAAAAAAGTCAAAAGACTTTATGTGTGTAAATTTGAGGTGGATTCATGTACTGAAAAAAAAAAGCCTGAATATTTATTTCCCTTCTCTGTATATAGGTTGCTGCATGGTCAAGAATGAGAATTCATGACACATAAGGTCCATGGTAAAAAAAGAAATTCACATCATTTCTTTTCAGAACACTTGCCTACGCCTCATCTCGGAAATCCTGTCAAGTAAGGATGCCTCCAGCATTTCAGACTTCCAGGGAACTGATATTGTTCAGCCTGTTGAGTTTTGCTAAATTGTGCCACTGCAGTTATTCATGTTCTACTTGTGCAGAGCAGAAGTACAGACGTGTTTAATTGCTTTCAGCCTTTGTGTATGTGTGTGTGTGTGTGTGTGGGGGTGGGTGGTTGTTGAGTCTCCTTCATTTCTGTCCCTAATATAGAAGTAGCACCAAGTAGAAACAGTTGCCATGGCGAATGCAATTAACAGGTACATTCTTAGAGTCTTAGAGCCTCTTAGTTTTCTATAAAGGACGTTGCATCATCCCTCTCGATGTTTACCCGTCTACACACGTTTTTCTCTCCCTGAATAAAAGCTTATCATTCAGGCCGTATCAGCGAAGTCCAGCTGCCTGTATAAAAACATAAAAGAAGCCATCCTTGTTTGTGTTGATGGTGCAAGGTGGAGGCTGCACTCATTCGATAGGCTCTCGGGCTGAATGAGGTGAAGCTGCCAAAGCCATCGCCACGGAAACCACTCGCCAGGACCGAGAGGAGGCGTGGTGTGTGTGTGTGTTGGGGGGTGGGGGTGGGGGCATGACCTGGCTTTTACAGCAACACTGTGTGAAAAGCGTAGGAGACAGGAGCGTGCACATCTTCTCCTTCAAGATGAACAGTGAGAGGTGGAGGTGCTGCTTCACTCTGAAACCATACACACACAGACGTTCTTATGCCTACGACACATCTGCTCGCACACGGCTTTTACTGGTGAAGGAAGTACAGCTCCAAATTGAGGATAGCTTCATAACTTCAGAACTAATCATGCATTAAGGCAAGACACTACATGCAGAAATGATTTTTTAGACTTATACATTTTATTCGCCATATATATTTACATGTATTAAGAATTCTTCTTGATACATTCAACACACACATCACAGACAAACCACAATTACCATCCTAATATGCAAATATTGCACCTAATATACAAATTCTACGCCTCAAGCAGAACTAGTAGGCTCGGTTGTAATTTACATTACAGTGGCGGTAGAAATAGTAGCTGGATGCAGTTCAGTGTGCATTAAACAGAGTGGAACAACTGTCATATATAATAAATGATAGCAATGATATGAAGTAATGACAATATTAATGAATAACATATTTAATAAATAGCAATAAATAGTACCATTTAGTAATAATATTTAAAATAATATTGAAGTTAAAATAATAAAAATAATAAATAAAAATAAACAAGAATAAGTAGCAATAATAATAAATAAAATAATTTTAAAAATTTAAAACAAATTCACTTAATGTAATCAAATGTAAAAAATATTTAGTGCAATTTTTCGATAAATGGCATCCATAACTTGTAGTTGCTAAAACTGTAGTAACAACCAAAAAAATGTTTAACTGTTCAACTGTTTTGTCCGTACACGCCCACCGCATTATCTGCAATTTATCAATTTATCAATATCGAGCTTCATAGTTCCGCCCACTCGTGTCATGTCATACTTTATATCCCTGAACAGCTTGTATCCTATTATATACATCCTCACTGGCTAGTTTATCAGGAGCTCCATACTAATACTGGGTAGGACCCCAGCTTCCATTCAACATGGCATGGATTCCACCAAGATGTTGGAAACGTTCCTTTCAGATTCTGGTCAATGTTGACATGATTGCATCATATAATTGCTGCAGAATTGTCAGCTGCATGTTCATGCTGTGACTCTCCCGTTCTACCGCATCCCAAAGGTGCTCTATTGGCTTCAGATCTGGTGACTGGGGAGGACAGTGAAGTGCACTGAACTCATTGTCATGTTCATGGCACATTATGGTTAAAATATGGTGGTTAAATTGTGGACATTAAGGGGCGCATGTGGTCAGAAACAGTACTCAGATAGGCTGTGGAATACAAACAATGCTCAGTTGATATTAAGGGGCCAAACAGTATGTGCCAAGAAAATGTTCCCCACACCACCACCAACTTAACTGAAGTGAAGCGAAGCGTAGCCAACTATGGTGACCCATACTCGGAATTTGTGCTGTGCATTTAACCCATCCAATGCACGCACACACACACACAGAGCAGTGGGCAGCCTTTTTTTGCTGCAGCACCCAGGGAGCAGTTGGGGGTTCGGTGCCTTGCTCAAGGGTCTCACCTCAGTCGTGGTATTGAGGGTGGCAGAGAGCGCTGGTCCTTCACTCCCCCCACCTACAATCCCTGCCGGCCCTGAGACTTGAACCCACGACCTTCAGGTTCCAAGTCCGACTCGCTAACCAGTTTTTTGTGGGTTTTTTTTTTTTTTGAGGAAAATGTTTCACGCGCCCAACGTGGGGCTCGAACCCACGACCCTGAGATTAAGAGTCTCATGCTCTACCGACTGAGCTAGCCGGGCTACTGACATAGCTGCTGACACAACTTCTGATCTGCAGCAGAAATCGAGCTTCATCAGCCCAGGTAGTATTTTTTCTAATCTTCAGCTGTCCAGTTTTAGTGATCCTGTGCCCAGTTTAGCCTCAGATTCCTGTTCCTTGGCTGACAGGCGTGGAACCCGATGTGGTCTTCTTAAGCTTAGACGTGTTGTGTGTTCTGAGATGCTTTTCTGCTCACCACAGTGAACATTAATTGAGGCTTGTGACCTGTATCTGTATGATTTTACATGACTGACCAATTGGATAACTGCATGAATGAACAGATTTACAGGTGATCCTAATCAAGTGGTCCGTCAGTGTACGCATCATTATGACATACATGCCAATTTCCTTTAAAAACCTTTGTAACCTTTATAAACCACACTCACTGGAGTGGATAGACATGACACCACGTTGTATTTTTTTTATATTGTTTAAAAAATATAAAAAATATTAAAAATATTCAGAACCAAAATTCAGAACCAATATTCAGAACCAAAATTTTCTGTTTCTAGATCATGTGCATTCGTGACATTCATCCCTATCCCTAATTAGAACAATATTACAGAACGATTTTCTCAAAATGTTGATTATTTTTGGATTCATGTTAGATTTTATATTAAAAAAATGACATTAAAAAGCTATTTTTATAACAAACCATGATGGTGTCTTAGTTAAAAAATAAAGAAATGACTTTTTTCCACAAACTGTTCAGTAAAAGTCTTTATCCTGAGAGCACCAAATTTACACATATGTAACTAGATGAAGCCTAATTTTATAAATATATACTTGTTTTTTAAGCTCCAATATGAAAAACATAATTTAAAAAAAATAATAATATCAGCAATAAACTGGCAAAGATTCATGATGATAGCTATTGTTTTTTAAAAATGACCATGTTCCCCTGTAGTGTCTCACCAAAAACCCCAGAAACATTGCAGTAGTGTTAGAACATCACAGTCAGCGAACTCAGTTTCCCAGAACACACCGCGGCCTACAAACATGGCCACTATGGACTACACACACCAAGACATGCACCTTAGCATGCTCACAGTCACCTGACTTCTAACCTTGCACACCAGTTACTAATCATTACTGGCACTATATATTGGACTTTTACACTCACTATCACTGTGGTGTAAACACTCAGTTTGCGTGCTCATCTGAACTTTACCAAGCCTTGAATTACTGTGTTCGCTGTTCTGGTTCTTGACTTTTGCTAGCCTTTTGACCCTCGTGTTTTTTTTTGCGTAAGCCCTAGTTATCCCGTCTATGTCTCGCCTGACCTACTTTGTGTTTTTGGCCCTGATCTTGCCGTAGGTCTTGGATTTGTTGCCTGGATTTTATTCTGACAATAAACTTTTTTTTTATATTAGGAGATACAGTAGCCTCTTTTATGCGATTGTGTACAGGACACGAGGCGGCAATGTACAGGAAATCATGTGGAGTTCAGTGCTGGAGTGATTTTGACTACAACTTTCGGATGAAGAAACAAGAAGAAACTATGTGCCGAATGAAAGGACAACGGATTAACAATTATTATATTTTATAGCACTGTTGAATTCTTGATTCTGATTGGTCAGAAGATGATTAGTTTCCTATAACAGCAGCTCTGACAACAGTTCGGCTCCAGATCACAGGTTTATATTAATGCGCTCGTTCTGATACGTTATCATTTCTATTTCTGTAGTAACATCTTACACACGGACTTATGACGGACACTCCATAGAAACAGATGAAAAGAAAAATGTGTAATCTTTGATATGGTGAAGTTTTCTGTAAGAAGCCTTTTATTTAAATATTTATGGAAGGAGTCTCCAGTGTCAGAGGTGAAGCTGCAACTTTAAATTTTATGACATCTTCAGGACAGAAGAGTTCATCACACCACACTGTTGTTGATTATTTTCCTATAACAGCACTAAGTGTTTCATTCCTTAGTACGCGCTACTCCGCATTTATGTGTTTGTCTACGTACAAAGCAGTTTATAATGCGCTGCAAATAGTCATGTTGTCGTTGTCATTTGTCATGTTGAAACAGAAACTTGGAAATAGCAGGAGTCTCCACTTTTAAGCTGTGTCAGCTGTGATTCTGGGAAGTTTCCACCGTGGAAATACTCATCATCATTCCAATATGTTTTTGCCAAACTTCATGCAGCAGCTGTACAAATATCATTTTCCAGCAGTCAGTGTGTTAAAGGGACACACCTACACCGCTGGGAGACCGTGTGCATTTTTGAGATGGGAGTGATCCAAGTGTCAAAAACTTCATGCACTCACACTGTGACACAGAAGTGGATCATTTTTCTACAAAATCTCCATTTCTGTCAGTGCAAGCGTTCCAAGCATAGCGAGTCTCCAGATTGCGCTAGAAAAAAAAAAATCGGTTAAATTCTAATTAATGTCACTCTTTTAAGGTTCTCATTTGACTCGCCCTCGTAGAAACAGATAGAAACAAGCGTCTATAGGAAACCCTTTGTGTATTTCCCTTTGTTTGGATTTATTGTTTATGCACTCATTTTGAATTTGTCATTTACCATTTTACCATCACCATTAATATCTAATCTATCAGGTTATAATTCCTTACAGATTCTCCAAGTAGAGTCCAACACAAAGTTTAACAAAAGGTTGAGAAAAGTAAAATATACCCCCCTTTTTTTTTGTAAACACACCGCAAAAAAACCCACTTCTAATAAGTTTGAATGAAATGCGGGTGTATGCTGTAACTAGATAATCCAAAACACGAAGCAGAATGCTGTGAATTTCTGTTTTCATATCAGTCAAAGGTTTTTGAACACATTGTGTTTTAGCCTTTTTTGTTTAAATCACCTCATTTTAAAAGCTCTAACATTTTAAAATCTAACCAAAGAATAGGTAGAAGCAAATCGAGAAAAAACGACAGCTTGTTACAGTGAACTATCTATCTATCTAGCTATCTATCTATCTAGCTAGCTAGCTAGCTAGCTAAAACCTTTGAATGGCATTGTAGAATGGATAGAAGAGTTTATTGATGAGGAGAAATGAGAAGGCAGTCATTAATACAAATGTTGGCAATAAAAGTTATAAAAGAATGTTTACACTATATGACATTCAGAAGGCGGGGCTGGGGTTGCGAACATCTGGATTTGAATCATTTTCATTATTTTCACTATTAATATCTTAACATACACTATTTAACAGCATGAAATATCTTGTTTCTACAAATATGGTTTCTTTGTCTTTTACATTTTGACAAAATTTTGCCCTCAAATGTTCGTCTTTCAGCGCCTTCAGGTTTTTTGTATTTTATTTAGTCGCTCTAGTTAAGAGCTACATGTGACTGTAAATGTAAACTAAATCTGGTGTCCAAACCCTAAAGAGAAAAAAACCCCAAAATATCCCCAGAGGTTAAAATTCCGAACGTCTGAATGTTAAACTCAGTTTGCTCTGTGAATGATCACAGAGGTGGAAGTTGTGGAATGTGTGTGGAGTGTCTTCACCACAATTTAATGAACTGTCATGTGCACACACTCGCTGAGCTTTATTCCAGATGACGTTTCACACACGGTTCTCATGTTCCCATAGCACATGTGAGAACCAGCGCTGTTACCTTGAATGTGAAATGGGTGTGGAGAAGAATAATATGGGGGAGAAAGAGAGAGAGAGGATGACTTGTAGCTTAATTATTCTCTCTGGGTTTGTGTTGAATTCTTTAGATATGGCTAAGTGACCTTCTGCTTTGCGTTTTGTTTTGTTTTGTTTTATGACACACGGTACTCAAAAAATGTTTAAGTGTCAATTTTCAGTACGTTATCACCTGTATTCAGGATCATCTTGCTGTATTGTTGATTACTATATTGCTGCAGGAAAAAAAAACAATTTTGGACTGCTATACATTATTACCAGTTTGACCATTCTTATTGAAAAAGTAAGACTGAACAAACAAAATAAAATAAAAAAATTACTATATCAAAAGCCGATGAGGGCACGACTGAAAAATGTTT
Source organism: Pangasius krempfi (assembly GCA_037576825.1). NCBI lineage: Eukaryota > Metazoa > Chordata > Actinopteri > Siluriformes > Pangasiidae > Pangasius > Pangasius krempfi. The sequence goes on from CM074992.1 coordinate 15,389,748, forward strand.
TTTAAATTTATACACTGTTGTAATATAAGTGATAACAGGAACTCACTTGTTTCACACATATTCCAAAACATCACATGTAACTATAAATGGATAAAAAGTGCGACGTGTCATACTTTAATAAATACAAAAGCAACGTGAGCGATTGACTGATAGAACATGAGAAGGGATCGAAACCGTTCGCTGTTTTAACTGTTGAATTCTGGATTCTGATTGGTCAGAAGGTGTTGATTAATTTTCTATAACAGCAGCTCTGTCAGTAGTGCAGCTCCCCTTGTTCTAATACATCATCATTTCTATAGTAACAAGACAAAAACATAATACGTGATGTGGTGAATTTTTCTGTGAGAAGTTATTTTAACATTTATGGAAGGAGTCTCCAGTGTCAGCGCCTTGCAATAGTCAGAGGTAAAGCTGAAACTTTGAGTTTTCCGACATCTTCAGGAGAGACGAGTTTACGCTTTTACCGTTTCTTCATAACATGACAAGCTGCGTTTTTATATATATATATATATATATATATATATATATATATACAGTCAGGTCCATAAATATTGGGACATCGACACAATTCT
>CM074992.1:15390419-15401389 GCA_037576825.1 Pangasius krempfi
GTGTCTCTCTCTCTCTGTGGCCGTGTATGTCTCTCTCTCTGTGGCCGTGTGTGTGTGTGTGTGTGTGTGTGTATCTCTCTCTCTCTGTGTCTGTGCGTGTGTGTGTGTCTCTCTCTCTCTCTCTCTCTCTCTCTCTCTCTCTCTCTCTGTGGCTGTGTGTGTGTGTGTGTGTGTGTGTGTGTGTGTCTCTCTCTCTCTCTGTGACCGTGTGTGTATCTCTCTCTCTCTGTGGCTGTGCGTGTGTGTGTGTCTCTCTCTCTCTGTGGCCGTGTATGTCTCTCTCTCTGTGGCCGTGTGTGTGTGTGTGTGTGTGTGTGTGTGTGTGTATCTCTCTCTCTCTGTGGCTGTGCGTGTGTCTCTCTCTCTCTCTCTCTCTCTGTGGCTGTGTGTGTGTGTGTGTGTGTCTGTCTCTCTCTCTGTGGTCGTGTGTGTGAATGTCTCTCTCTCTGTGGCCGTGTGTGTGTGTGTGTGTGTGTGTGTGTGTGTCTGTGCATGTCTCTGTGTCTGTGTCCCTGCTTGTGTCTCTGTGCCTTTTCATGTGTGACTGTGTGTCTCAGTTTCAGTTTCATTTTGTGTGTGTGTCTCTCTCTCTCTCTCTCTCTCTCTCTCTCTCTCTCTCTCTGTGGCCGTGTGTGTGTGTGTGTGTATCTCTCTCTCTCTGTGGCCGTGTGTGTGTGTGTGTGTGTGTGTGTGTGTATCTCTCTCTCTCTCTCTGTGGCTGTGTGTGTGTGTGTGTCTCTCTGTGGCCGTTTGTGTGTGTGTGTGTGTGTGTGTGTGTGTCTCTTTCTCTGTGACTGTGTGTGTTTGTGTATAGCCTTGGACACACAATGGATCTCATGTCTGTTGTGTGTAGTTTGGTGGATCTTTGCGCTGAGATGATGACACAGCCAAGCGTCTAACATTAGCTTGCTAATGTTTGAGGAATGAACGCATGGTTGGTCAAAGAGGTCAAATAATCTTTCAGGAAAAGTTTTGGTTTGTCATTTAACCCATCAAAAATGATGGCAGCTCCCAATCCCGATTCTAACTGGTTAACAGATTTAGAAATCCTGAGCTGATCAAATGTCATGAATGCAGCTTTTCGAGCTGAGCAGCATCAGAGATGTTTGTGTGACATTTCTTAACATGATTCTGATGTTCTGAGCTCACACACCTCCAGCTGCAGAGAAGCACACTGATATTAGCACCAGCTGATTATCTGTTTGAATGAACCAGGAGTGTGATGGGAACGTCTTCATGATCTCTCGTGGCTTGTCTGAAACTAGGAGTGCGCTAATCCCACTTATTTCATTCGATACGATATCGATATCAGCGCTCCGAGTGCTGTTCGATATCGATCCGATACTTTTGGCTTCTGAGCTTCTGTTGCCATGTAAGTTGATGTTTTAAGAGCGTCATATTGAATTCTCAAATCCGATTGGTCAGAGGGTGTCGATTAATTTTCTATAACAGCACAAGTTACGACAATAGATCCGTCTGTAACTTGAGTGAGAGTTTCATGTTAATGCGCTCGGTAATATGTTAGCGTTTCTATAGCAACTTGTATAGCGGGTGCGCCACATAATAATAAGCAGATTTCAAAAACCGTGTTCTGATTTAACGAAGGAAAACATTTATAGTGAATTATTTATTATTTCTTATATATTTATTATATATTTATTATTTCTTATATATATTATTTCTTATGTAACCTTTATGGAAGGAGTCTCCAGTGTCGGAAGTAAAGTTGTAAATTCAAGGACAGAGGAGTTTTACGCTTTTGCGGTCTCTTAGTAACTTGACTAGATGAATGTTTTTTGTCTTATTAACCTCGAGAGAGAGAGAGAGAGAGAGAGAGAGAGAGAGAGAGAGAGAGAGGCTGGTGAGGGAGTGATTGTTTCTTGCTTCTATAATGTAAGTGAGAACAGGAACTAACTTGTTGGTTGCAACTATAAACGGATAAAAAGTATGACGTGTCTTTCTTAAATACATGAAAATTTGTGATCATTGGTGAAATGCTGTAGTATAAGAGGAATAAAACACATGGAAAATAATCAACTGTGGGTAGTAACAGCAACTCCGCTTCATCACACCACCTTGTTCGTTGATTGTTTTCCTAAAACGGCACACCTCTCGCGTGTTTTATTCCTTGCTAAGCCATATTTCACTTTTTCAGTGCATACATTTATCAGCTTTTCAGACCGGTGCTCAGTTTGTGATTTAAGGGAATAGATTGTACCGTTTCATAAGCGTGTATTTATTAATGTTGATTAGCTTCCTGTGTAGCGTGGACGCACACATGATTTTCTTATCTGAAGCTGATGTGGTTTGAGCTCTGATCCAGCTGGAGCCTGGCACGGTCTGAATCCTCCACACCACAACACAACACAACACACTACTGCCTTTAATCCCACAAAACTCCGAAGCTCAGCAGAAGCGCATCAGCGCCGTCACGGCTGTGTCTCGTATCTGATCTGACATAATCACGTCTGTACTGGAATAAACGCCAGCCCCCGCTTCAGCTCCGCAACAAATTTATCAGGAAATAAGTGGAGTATTGTTGCGTATGAATCGGCAAATCCCTCCTGCCTTCCACAGACCTTCAGAGCAAACGTGCATGCGAAATTTATTATAAAATTAAACACAAACCATCAGATGAATTTTCTGTAACAGCAGCTCTAACAGTAGTGCAGCTGTTAGAAACGATAACGTATATCGTTTCTATAGTAACAACTGATTTCAGCTAACACCCGTTTTAACGCTGATTTTAGTTGTAATATGCTGTTTCAGGGATGAGGTTGGAAAGAAATTTTAGATCGGATTTGACATTTTTCTGATCTGATCCACACGTCTCATGAGCACAGGACTTCAACTGTCAAGTCAAGTCAAGTCAAGAGGCTTTTATTGTCATTTCAACTATATATAGCTGACGCAGCACACAGTGAAATGAGACAACGTTTCTCCAGAACCTTGATGCTACATAAAGCAACATCGTCACCTCACGCAACATAGTTACAAAACACAGAGCTGAGGACTAGACTAAGTTGTCCTAGCCACCTAAAGTGCATCGTGTGTAACCTAGTGCAAGCAGTGCAGCACAAAACGAGACAGTGCAGGACAAGAACACAAAATAGCAGCAACTGTCATTGTTGCACCGTTGATATTTCACGTAAATCAGCTGGAAACGTTTGCGAGGAATCAGCTACTGAGATTATTGGTGGAATTATTGTGCTGGTAACAGCTTGTTGTAAACGGTGGTTTTTATTTTGGTTTTTTTCTCTCTGGCGGCCCAAAAACAGCCCTTTTCCTCTCCGCTTCGCTTCAGTATTGATCGATGTTAAATAAAATCATGAAGCTTTTTGAGTCTTTACTGATTTGAAACCCAGCCTGGTAGTGTTGTGTGAAAGTAAGTCGGTCAGCCCACACGTCTCCACCCTGTTTGGAGCGCTCCGGCCCGATTGTTCTGCGCCGTGAGTCTCGCTGATGTTGCATCCGTTTTGGCCGCGGCCGTGTTTCCACTACAGGGCTGAAGGAAATGAGATTTGGGGAAATGGTCACCTGGGAAACACCACCAGGGTGTGTGTTGGGAAGAGGGCAGTGCATTAGAGCAGTGGGGTGGGAGACGGGAAAGAATACACACTTTTAGTACTAGATTTATTGCACTAAAACAAAACGAGGGTTAGTTTAATATGGGAATGATTTGAATTATAATGTCGGGAATAAGGAGTGAGAAATGGTAATAGGAAGGAAGGTTTATTTTCGTTGTCCTGTTGTTACAGCTGCTTATCTGCGAATAAAACAAACGAATATCCCGGACATGAGCTCTGCTCATCCCAGGCGCCCATGTTCCTGATGAAGGATAATCATGAAAGATAAGGGCGTTTTTACACACTCGGCCCGAATACTCGAGTTCACGTTCGGGACTTTTTTTATTTTTTGGGGGGGGGGGGCTCATAATCGTGCATAATCTTCTGCACACAGATTGTGCAAAATGGTAGGTGCTAGGTTCCTCTGCTTGCTGTTTTTCCTCTGGTACAGAAACTCAAATGGTGAAGAACAGCACCTTATCGATGCGCATCATGTCATCATGCAGAAGTACCTGCAAACATTTTTTTTTAAGTCATGCAGTAGATGTGCGTTTGTTTTTTGTTTTTTTTGTTTTTTAGATGGTGTGTTCCAGCTTTTCCAGTCCGATGAAAATATGATTTATTTATTTATTTATTGATTGATTGATTGATTGATTGATCAATCGGGCGCTCTGTTTCCTCCGCTGACAATTTCCTCACCCTCACCAAACGTGAAACATGTCAACCAATCACGTTGCTCGGCAAGCATTGCTAAGAAAGGCTTAGCTTCCACGCCTCACTAGGGCTGGGCGGTATGACAAAAAAAAATATATATACCATGTCACCGAACTTGAAAACATTTGTGCGCTGCACAACATGTATCACAATTTCGCTAACAATGTGGCAAAAAATGCAGAAGCTGTTGCATGGAAACCTGTAAAAATTACGAAGTTTTAAACTCCACAAAGACTGAATTCTAACACTGAAAATTTGTAATTGTTTAAAAAAAAAATTAAAGTTGCATCTTGATATTAATGTGATTTTATATATATATATATATATATATATACACACACACATATAGATATGTATAGATATAGATATATAAATATATATAGATATATAGATATATAGATATAGATATATATATATATAATCTTTTTTTAATAAGTGTCCTTCCATGATTTATTGCAATATTGATATTATTATATCGTCATATCGGTAAGACTTAGACCGGTTGAGGCGAAGTCCAGAATGTTCTCTGGACTGTTTTCAGACTTCACAGAACCTATCAAGCGAGTCTAGGGGGAAAAACAAAACAAAAAACAAAAGACAAACGCAAGTCTGCGAACAATGCGTGTGTGTGCACACCTCTCCCAGGCAAACTTTCTCCACGCTAATGGTTTTCCTGTTTCTCCTCACTTCCTCTGTCATGAAGCTCCTGAAGCCCTCATGCACTGTAATTACGTGAAACACAAAATGGATGAGGTTCTCTGCAGCACCAGACAGCAGGATTACGAGCAGCATTTTGTACTGAGCGAAGAGAGGAATGGCACAGGATTTAGTCCTCTCTCGCTCGCATACTGACCTTCTTTTGGAGATTTTTGTTCACCGTGGATCCGTACAGCCTCCTTCGATTTCAACCTGCTGTTTTTTTTTTTTTTTCTTCCCCTCCTCCTGGAGCCGTGTTGAACCATAACAAATAAATTTTGAACCATAACAAATCTGCTCATGTGGCGTTAAGGGTTGGGCTCTCCTCCTCCTCCCCTCACATTCTTGATTCTCTTTGCAACACACACACACACACCTGCATTTTACACCCTCGCAAGCACACGGATTATTTTTTAGCTTTTCCATTCGTGCTATGTGGGTGTGTTTTTTTTTTTTTTTTTTTTTTTTAAAACTGCTTTAAAATTTAAAATGATTGGTCAGAAGGTGTTGATTTACTTGTGAATGTGTTTCTTTGACTCAACATTAATCTTCTTAGAAGCTCTGATGGTCACACACACACACACACACACACACATTCAGATGACCCTCTGATTACTAGGTCAGAGCCATTTTTTCACCTTGATTAAATATTCAGCTAAATTTATGTATCTCATAGTTTATTAGGTTCTTGTTCTGAGGAAACATGACTCTTTCTCGTCCAGCCCTTAATCTTGACCGTCTGTGGAGCAAAGGCTCACAGGCTCGCACAAATGGCCCTGTATCCTGCCAACTATTTGTGGCGCGGCTTTCAGTCTTTTGTTTTATGTGTTTTGTTTTGGGCCCCTCTCTCTCTCTCTCTTTCTCTCTCTCTCTCTCTCTCTCTCTCTCCAAGGCTCTTATTCAAGAGGCGAGTGTGGAATGTCTCCATAGTGTAGGTTTATTATTCAGAAAGAACTGCAGTGTGAGGTGTGTGTGTGTGTGTGTGTGTGTGTGTGTGTGTGTGTGTGTGTGTGGTGGTGGGATGCTTGTTCCATCGTTACTTAGTCCAGGGTCAGGTGTGCTCGCTTCTCCCGGGGATACAGCTAGATGTACAGGCTAATTGGCGACTGGTAGAGAGGGGTGTTGTGGTGGTGGTGTTTTTTTTTTTGGTTTTTTTTGGATATTTAAATGATATTTAATCCTGATTCTATCATGGCTGAGTGAACCATGAATTGACCCCCTACTGTTTAGTAAACTAGCGCCCCCGGGGTTGCCAAGTGTGCAAGCGCTCATACTTCCACACTCCTTTATGGTTTAAACCAGTGCTGATGATAAAGTCACATCTTATCGCCAGCTGCAGTGGCTGAGATGCCAGCGTCTGCGGTTTAATCGTAGCATTTACAATTTTTTAGCCATTGCTACAGTGAAATGCAAAACACCCAAAAAACTTTTGCCTTTTTTTTCCCCCTTTACTAAAGCAGTGAACTTTATTCCGCAAACACGAATAAAATTCACAGAGCAGGGACTTGAAAGATCTGTGAATTCCTAAGCCTTTGTCTTCTGAGCCAGTAGAAAACAAGAAGATGGGACTGTCTTTCGTTGATTTAAAAAAAAAATGGAGGAAGTGTTTCTCGCCCATCACACATCCTCTATCAGCTGAGGAAGGCGAATGCTAACACGTGCTTCGGTCGAGACCACCACATCTTTTCAAACTGCTGCTTGTACAACGTCATTCATGAGGAACGAGCTATCTGCACTCTTCCTCATACATGACTCTCACAGACACCTCTGATTGACAGGGGAGAGAGTATGCTCCTCCCACCCAGACAGCACGATCAGTTTTTCCTCCCAGTCATGGATGACTACGGTATTATCGGGATTCGATCTGTCGATCTCCGGATGATAGGGGAACGCTTTTCAGTTACGACACTCGGGAACCGTGAGGTGCTCATTATTGTGTAGCATCACGCGGGTCTTTTGCGCGGTGATCAAAACATCATGTGCATGATGTGGTGATCGCCAGCTGAAAAGAATGACGGACACTTTAACCGGATATGAAGAATTCAAGTCTGCTTTCATGTATGCAGTTTTTAGTCTAGAGGAGAGTAAAGCTTTTCCGTTTTCTCACGATTACCCGGATAAAAAAAAAAGCAGGATGGAAAAACTGAAGCCATTATTGTTGCTCGCATGGTTTTGAGTGTTAATGCTGTGTGAGATTCAGCTCATTAGATCTTAATGTTCTTGCATGCTGTGTACCACAGTGTACATACACAGTGTGCGTCTCTTTGTGTTCTCACTGCTCCAAATGCTTTTAAATGCTTTTGTTCAGGAGAGAGGACTCTTACTCTAATCATAACTGAGATTAAAAATATCACTGTGTTAATCAACCATTATTTTGACAATCAACTTATTCTGAAATCTTTGTACAAAAGCCTCTGCACATCCTTGTATATGGGGGAGGGGCAATATGACAAAAACATCATATCACGATACTTGAAGATGTTACAGGCATGATATACAGGCAATCGTGATACAGCGATAACCTCTGAAAACTGACTTTAATAATACTTTTATTAAATGTCCTAGAAAAAAGGAATAACACTGAAAATAAGGAAACAGAACCAAACCTAAATTACACAAAATTCTACCATTTTACAATTTTAAAAACACTGTTGCTAAACAATTTTCTGCCCGTTTTGTGAAAGTATTGGAAACGCTGATTTTCTTCGTACTCATGTGCATATGTTGATCACCTGTAAAAAGCAAAGCGCATGTAGTGACACCCCCAAAACTCCATAAAAGGACAAGTGCACAGGCAGCTGGGAGCACGAAATGAACAATCAGGGTAAAGGCAGAAGTGGAAGTTATGACTCACTTCTATGCCAATAAAATTATTTTATAATATTAATAACAGTAAGTGAGCGCTAACTCCTCCATCAGCTGAGATGTTTGTTTACGGCTTACGGCTCTGCACAGACAGACACCGATGTTTGTTTGTACACCACCGTTTCTTTAGTCATAATTGAATTATTCGTTTTTATTTGTCTTAATTTCGGGGTTTGTGTTGGATTACTTAATTTTTTTATATTCTTTAATTAATGTCTAATATAAAACGGCTGTTTTTTTTTTGTTTTTTTTAACTAAATGTTCTCAGTGCTACTCTTAGTCTCTGACCTAGTGAACTAGCAAGAGGATGTGTTTTTTGATAGAGACTCCAAAGCTCTTCTCAGGGGCACGAGTAGGATACGAACGTTTTTTTTCTTCTTCTGAAATTGCAGGATTTTCATGAAAACCTAATTTCTTGTGTAACCGTTTGTACGAACGATTTACGAATAAATCCGTTCATATCCAGCTTGATAAATGGGGCCCATTAGTCGTTATAAACTGAAAGAATGAGACGTTATAACAAAAAAAAAAATAAACAAAAAAAATCAAAATAGTGCTACCCTGCTTAGCCAAAAATAGATCGTTTAGTTCTTCTGTGTGTTTCTGTCGTGTATGATGCAGTTAGGAACATGCTCCGAGCAAGTGTTATGTGTTTATATTATATCAGTAGCATATTGAGCACAGCTATGACACAGTCACGTCCTCTGTGCTGAGAAACGGAGACGAGTGAGTACACAGAAATGGGGTCGAGAATTTTTTCGGTAGTCGCAAAACTACTGGAGTAAGGAACTTGATTGGGTTAAAAAAATGAACGGGTAGATAAACAGAAATGTTTGTGTTGAGATTACTGTCTGGTCATACACCGTGGCACACCGTAACAAATCTCTCTCTCTCTCTCACACACACACCCACACACCGCTTGAGTATTTTTACAGCAGCTCAGAGACGATGTAGTTGTCCATGCTGGAGTGGTCTGGGGGGGAGGTGAAGAGGTCAGGCTTTCACGACCCTGCAGGCAAACCCCTGTTTGTGTTGGCCAGAGGAGATAAACTCCATCACTGTGTGTGTGTGTGTGTGTGGGTGTGTGTGTTGGGAGGGGGTGTGTGTGTTGGGAGGGTGTGTGTGTGTGTGTGTGTGTGTGAGAGAGAGAGAGAGAGAGAGAGAGAGAGAGAGAGAGAGAGAGAGAACAGGCCTTAAGATAACACTGGAATGAGAGTCCAGGCGCTTGGGGAAATGCCGTGTGCTCTGAAGGATAAAGTCAAGCAACACGATAATGTTTTTCCCAAATCACTGACGGTACAGGGCGTGTCTTTCTGACCGGTCAGCCTGTATGTATGAAGTGTATGAATAAAGCTGAAATATGTAATATATTCATTTGAATGCGTCTTTACACCTTTTAACGCAGAAAGTGTGACAGAAAAAACAACAGAAACCTAATGCTTTATAAAGCAAATAGGACAGAATCAGTGACATAATTTTATCCTTAACTTAAATTTTATCCTTAACTTTAATGCGATTTTTTTTTCTTTTCCAAAATATATATCATGATTATATCCATTGTTATTGATATAATCAATAACAATCATTTATTATTTTGCTTTAACAGCGTTCTCTTATAACACAGTGATTTCCCAGCGATTATTTTAAAAAATGTATTAATAAATGCCATGTTATACTTTTTTATCCATTTCTAGTTACATTTAACGTCGTGGAACATCCACGAAACAAGTTACGACTTTAGGAAGTTCCCTCACCAGCCTCTCGCTTTCTCTCGTGAATTCAAAAAGACTTGTCACGTTGCTAAGAAATCAAAACGCGTAAACTCCTCTGTCGGAAAACTTGGTTACGGCCTTACCTCTGCCCTTTACAAAGTGCCGAAAGAACGATTGAGCTGTTACTATAGAAACCATAACGTGTTAGAACGATCGCGTTAATATAAACCTGTGGTTTGTAGCTGGATCGTCTGACCAATCAGAATCGAGAGTTCTACAGTGCTTTGTTGCGTTAACCTGTAAATAATATGAAAGTCTGAAGAATATTGGAATAATGAAATTTGTTTGGTCGGCTGTCGTGTTTGGGATGTGGTCGTGTTGTGAAATCGTGTTTGCCCGTAGCCGCCTCCTCTGCATTCTTGGCGTGGAAATCGCCGCCTGGAGAAAAGCAAAGCAGCTCGAGGAGCCTCACCCTGAGACACGAAATTCAGAACATGTGCTGTTTCTTATTTTCACTCCCCTGCTGTTCTGCTCTTCTGTGTGTGTGTGTGTGTGTGTGTGTGTGTGTGTGTGTTTTTTTTAATCCCCGTACCTTCTGTGTTCAAAACCACACCCCAGATGTCAGAGCCAGATGGAAGGTTGGGTTTGTTCCCCCAGTTTATGTTCAGTGCAATTGGATTAATCTAAAAGGGTTTACGAACAGTTTTATCACAGTCACAGGTTTGTGTAATTTTACAGCTCTGCCCCTGGTTTGTAGGACGCTTTCCATTCTCCGTCATCGAGACATTATTGTGTCCGATCTCTGAGCCATATTGTAAGAAGGACAAAGTGTGTGTGTGTGTGTGTGTGTGTGTGAGAAATATTTTGAGAACTGAAGTGTTTGAGAAACTTCAAGAACGACACCAGTGTCCTGTAGCGTAACCGTAGGTGGGTCAACCTTAAGCACTGCTCTGATAGTGGTCCATCATTATTATTATTTTTTTTCAATTTGGTTAAACCGGACCGCTGTTACAGAGCTGTCCTTCTGCGACTTGTCTATCTTTTGACCCGAAGATGGAGACGAGCTTTTCCTCTCTCTCGCTGGTGGTTTGTGAGAGTTCCTTCGTTCTTCATGACATCACAGCACATAAATATATTATTTTATTTTCTCTTATTTTGGTCTAATCACTTTTTTTCAATAATTTCACCAGCTTCTTCCTGCTTTCCTTTCCTCGATTGTGTTTAATTTCTCTGAAACATTTTTGCCGTAACCACTATGTGGTTAAAGTATGTGCACACCTGACCATCACACCAGCATGACGATGCTCCCGTGCACAAAGCGAGCTCCATGAAGACGTGGTGTGTGAAGGTTGGAGTGGAAGAACTCTAGTGTCCTGCACAGAGCCCTGACCTCAACCCCACTGAACACCTTTGGGAT
>CM074992.1:15401489-15426536 GCA_037576825.1 Pangasius krempfi
AGCTGAATGAACACAAATCCCCACAGCCACGCTCCAACATCTAGTGGAAAGCCTTCCCAGAAGAGTGGATCTTATTATTACAGCAAAGGAGGAATAAATCTGGAATGGGATGTTCAACAAGCATGTATGAGTGTTTTGGTCAGGGGTGCACATACTTTTGGCCATATGTAGTGTACTTTGCAGATAGGGCTTGATTTAACACTGAAAAGGAGGAAAACTGTAAAAATATTATCAAGTTACAGTGTGAAAGATTCAATACAGAGTTTTCTCATTTTGTATTTTTAATCAAAATGTTATAAAAACATATTTGTGAGTTTATTGTGACACAATTTATCACGCTATCGATATTATTTCGTCATATCGCCCAGCTGTACTTCCAGATTGTACGGAGAGTCCCTGATGTCCCCAAGTTTACCCCAGGATGATGCCCAGTGGCGCGAGGATGCGCGTCCTGATCCGCCGAGCTCATGCTGTCTGATCTGTGAGGCGCTCTCGCATGTCTCGCACGCTGTCTGGCTGTGGTGGGTGGCTTCGGGCTTGGCACGGGCCTCAGGGAAACCCCACTCTAAACAAAAAATGGCTTCCATATGCGCCGAGCAGATCGACTCCGGTGCATAAGCAAGACACTGGAGGTTTTTTTGGCACGGCTCGGAAACGTCGCAACAGTTTTACATCCGAGCCAAACACCATTCTCCGTTCGTTAAGGCTGACTGAGGACTGAGGGAGTTGAGGAATTTATGACCTCTGCGAACGTCTGGTGAAACGGATTTATTTATTTGGGAACTTCATCCTCGATTCACAGGTGGATAAACAAATGAACATCGCACACCGCATTGCGCAGATCCAGACAAAAATACGAGTCTGGTTACGCTTTTGAGGGATTTGGGCCGCTTTTATTTTCGCAGCAGATGATTTTCGTGCGAAAAATCGAGGGCAAGTCTGAGGGTGAGGGCGGATTTTCACACCTTGGTAGAGTTTCTTAGTTTAATCGTTTCTTGGTTACCATGGTCACTGTGGAGCGAAGGCAGAGAAAAACGATCCAGTTATGAAAGTCACACTATATGAACATGTGTTACAGCTGGGCGATATGATATCTATATTGTGATAAATTAAGGCACAATACTAGCTAGCTATACAATCTACAATACAATCTAGCTAGCTATCTTTTTTCTTTTATCTTATTTTTTTTATTGATTCACTTCCAAACTTATTTATTAGTATGCGTATATTAGAGGTGTATGTGTATGAGGTCTCTGTGTATGTGTATGAACCAGTCCACGTTGTGCCTTCTTAAGCCTCTCGAAAGAATGTCACTGGTTTTGTAGAAACGTCATGAGAATTTTTTTTTTTCCGTAACCAGCAGCAGGAGTGCAGATGTCCAAATCCCAAACCAAACACACTGCAACCTGCCAGCTAATCGTGGTTAGGTTAGGGAAAATTGTTTGTCGTGATGATACATTCGAGCTCAACCTGATGACATCATGCCACCACATTTCTGGTGCAGTTGGGATGATCACGCTTGCTGGAATGTCTTTCTTTACAGATTAGTGGTGCAACAAGGAGGAGGAAGTTGCTTCTCTAGCCTTAAGGTGCTTAGAAACCTGCTTTGTTTTTTTGGGGTTTTTTTTTGCTGTGAAAAGCGTTTTTGTCTGAGGTAGCTGTCACCGCTTGAGCTATTAGCGAATGCTGAATGATGCCTTGTGAGGAACAATCAGGGGCTTGTGTCGGGTCTGGTATCCGTACTGTGCTCCACTCAGACACACTGTAACTTTACTTGCCTCACACTCTTGAGTGGTGGGGAATGAACTAATTATAATGTTTCTTATTGTTTGCTGGCTGTACGTTTCTGGTAGCTACCCATATAAACACGCGCAATCACCGTTCATCATATCTCATGGTAACAGAGATTGTTACCTTTAACTCTGCCACCACCTGCCTTGCACGATAAGCTCCCTGTGACCGCTTTTAGGTTGTGATTTTACTGATCTGTATCGGCGGAGTGAGTCATTTTTTCCTATATTACCCACAAGACTATAATACAATCTCATACATGTCCTGGTTATGCATCAGTTAAAAGAAAGACGTGTTTTTGCTAATAATTTCCACCAGTGAATGCTAGTATGAGTTATCGCTTAAAAATGCACAAAAACATGTCCACTGGCTGTGTGGAACTGTTTCATTTCTGCAGTTTTTAATCACTCTTTTTTTTTTTTTTTTTTTTTTTTTTTTTATAACAGTTTGTGGTGATTCATTGAGTCATAACTGTCCAAATCTACACTCAGACACAGTTCTACTTAATTAAAAATGTATTTAAGTATCAACTCTTTTATAAAAGGTGTATTATGCTACGTTTGATTTAACTCGGAAAGTTCGAAGACTCTGTATTGCGTCATTTAGTAGGAATTGACAGGACGTTTTCTTCAGTTTATCCTAGTCGGAACTGGTAAATCCCGTCGAGCTGTGGTGACACGGTAAGGAATAACTTTCTTCATGTTAACAACCCGCTTCGTGAAGGTGTGAGACTCGTTGTATCGGGTCCATCCTGCAAAATTGTTATCTCTAAAATTTGGAAGGTCAGCTTCAGATGATAAACCCGCTGTAGCAGTGGTGAGCAGAATGGGTTCGGATCTTTGGCTGTACTACTTTCAGGTCTTATGTCGAAGCTGGTGTGTGATGCGTGTGTTCGAAAGCTCTTGCCTTCAAACCCGTCAGAATTACTATGAATTATTGTTACAGCATTATCAGGGCGACTCTTGGCAGCTCAGAAACGTTGCGTTTAAGACAATATTTTTCTCCGCTTGCTCAGTAATACTTTTGTTTTAACCAAAAAAAAGGTATGAAGTGTAGCATTAGGTTTATACCTATAGAGATACCTGTGCATTAATACATTGATTTCTAGCTCCACCTTTATACAAGTCACTTTGAACAGGAGATTTTTGTTCAAATGCAAACTGCTTCACTGATGCCTTTGGTATAATTTTTTTTTTTATGCCATATAGACTTCCTCAGAGTAACAATGTGACTTTCTGCAAACTTGTTTTGCCAAGTTATGCGAATTCTCAGCTGCGTGATGGCAGCGTTTTTTCAGACAAGTTGTTTCTTGCCTGATCTGTGTCATGCCAGTCAACAGCGTACGATAAAAATACGTCAATATGTCCGACTGGAAAACATGTTGATACTGATTTAGTGTTTCAGGACGAGATCGGTCGATACTGATATTTGACATGGAATCAAAATGTAGGCTATTTAAGGAAGAATGCATGAGTATGACTGACCACAAACTTGTGAAAGTAAAGGCTTATATTTTACACCTTACTCCTGCAATTTCCTTCTCCTACTTAATCACACATTGGCCTTGGGTGGAGATTTGAGATTCCGTAAATTACTCTTCCTAAGGACGCAGTGTACTACTACTGGCAACTTACTATAACAATGCTGTCAGTGTTGCAGCTTCTCCTAACCTTGGTTCTCCCATTTATCACGTTGCCACCTCCTGTTAAATGATTGCCAGAGTTGATTTGTGACATTGCTGAGCATGAGGGGATAAATTATTTACTTCCGCTCTAGCTGGCTTGATTGTCCTGCTCTGCTCGAAATGAGGAAGATGTTTACTCTATTACCACGCCACATCAAGAATGACGGCGTAGCTGTTGAACCAGAACGAGCAGCAGTTTTTGGCACGGCACCCAGTTTGCATCAGCAAACCATGTAAATGATAAGTGGGAGTGGAGAGGAATGTGTTTTTAAAAAAAAAAAAAAAAAAAAAAAGTTGTAATCGTTACAGCTGTCTGAGAATCAGTTTGTTTGTGTCTCGGTGGGGTGTTGTCGAAGAAATCGTGCTGTGCTTACTTGAAGTGTTTTAACATCATCATCATCAGTCCCTCATAGATCATCATCTGTAAATATTTACTTAGAAACAAGACCCTCTCCCTTGTCTGCGCTACTCCCACTGCACAGTCACGCCTTAAAAAGCCTTTAATAATGCAGGGCAGGTGAATGAGAGGGATGTGACGACATGCAGCTGGAATCCGTTACAAATTCTGATGTGGAGCTGCACTTTATCAGCTGTCAGCAACCACAAAGAGCCTTGAAAATACATCTGATTGTTTCCCCTGTTCCAGTAAATAATGACTCGATGCTTTTTTTTTATTCAGCCTAATCGGGAAGCCTAATGAATGACCTTCCTGTTACCCCTTTCTGTATTTAGTTTTCTTTGTTAAACAATGTCCCATGCCCCAAACTATTCCCTATTCGCTACATAGTGCACTATTCTTGTAGTCTCAGTTTCAGGAGTGCCTTATATAGTAAGTACACTTTTCTGGCCGCAAGCTTCAGGATCTTGAAGGTTGCAGCTGGTACGCAAGAACACCTGGTCATTTTCGAGAGTGTGTTTTCTGTGTATTTTGTCATCTAGCTGGTCAGAATAGTTGTGCACATGCAGGATAGTGTTGGCATGCTAGCTAAAACCCAGCGCAGAAGATAGAGAGACACAGGTCAGGCGAGCAGAGGGCTCGAATCACTCACTCTCACATCGTGAGATCTCTAGCTCGAAGAGTTTTAAACGTTGCAATTTTCATGAGGATAAAAAATTTCTTGAGCGTGGCTATCATTTATTTATAATTCCTTAGCTTTTTCCTCTTAGTATCACATTGACTCCTGATTTGCTGTGGCTCCTGCCAGTCACTGTGTAGTCAGAATGCCAAGTTAAGGCCTGATGAGCATTTGACCTTGTTTTATAAAAGTCTAGATTAGCAACTAAACTGACCGAATGGCGACAAGAGTTACCTTTTAATGCCGAACCATAAATGATTAATGTATGGCTATAAATAATGAGGTGATGCTACGTTACCATGTAAGCCATGCTGTTAGTTCGCTGACGATAAACGATATGAAAAATCTAAAACTCTTCTTGCCGAGCAAAGTGGTTTTGCAGCTCAGTAATTTATATATGATTGGATAAACCAAAGCACAAGATCTGGTTCGGAAGCCGCAATGGCTCGTAAACGAAACAGTTTTTCTTTATACGTTTATCGGCTCTGCTCCTTTTTTTTTTTTCCTTTTTTTTGGGGGGTCTACTTGGTTCAGTCCAGAGAAATACTTTGCCTGGTCTGTCAGTTGTTATGGAGTGGTTTCTCCCCTGATTCGATATTTTATTTCATTTTTAACAAAAACTCTTATGCGCTGTATCTTTTAACATGTTTGTGCATGTTTGAGATAAATGATTATTATTGTTGGATATGCAAACCCATGGAATGACACTGTAACAGTATTGTGTGTGTATACAGTGCTCCTGATTAGTGGCCATTTTGAACATACAACAATCCTACTGTCGAGTCCTGACACCCTTTTCTTCCCAGTAGTCTGTGGGGAAATAAGAGCACCACCTGACATTTACTTATTTTATGTGCACTGTCAGTCATGGCCCAAACCTTCTAAAGCTGCATGTCATGAGTTTGATGTATTGAATTAATTTTTCCAAACTCCTTGTAAAATCTTTGCTCTTGGGCTTAATGGATATGCAGCATGGACATCAAAGTCCTCTTTGTGCTTGTGTAAGCTTCACAGTTTCTTTTTGAAACGCATAACAAAGGCAAAGATGAACGATTTTAAATTAATATTCTGATGGAAACTAACCCTTAGGATCACTTTGAATTTGTGCTGTTTGCTCTGGTGGCGTCACCAAAATCTGGAGCTTGCAAATGTTTCGCAACTTAGACAAGTGTCCATGGCTGTGAAATATGCAGCGCACATGTTTCCCTTTTTGAATCTAATGAATATAAAGCTTCCTCCCACATGCTTTGAATTTCCTGGTCCAGCCTAGGAGGTGTGATACCACAGCTGGGAATTCGTCTTTTTTTGACGAATGACTAGGACACGTTGTCACTTATTAGGCGCTCTGACCTAACGGCTTTTCAATCCACTTTTAGTAACAGGCTCTGCGCTAACGTGCTCTGCCTTTCTCTCAGACATGTGTCATGTTGTCTGTGGTTGATGTTCGTGGGTTGAAGGTAAGGAGTGCCTGTGTGAAAATATCACTCCGAGCCTGGGTTACATCATGTTGGTCTTTTTTAAAACTACCACTTTGGTTTTTCCATTCGCAGCCCACACCAGCTGGCTGGGGCATAACATATGTCTGCTCCCAAATCTGCAGAGCTCTTTAAAAAATAATAATTATGCAACTTACTGATATTTGTATTACCGGACCACGCAGTCCATGTCACTTTATATTGGTTGGGATTAGAGGGGATCTGGTTTGTGTATGTCACAGCCTGCTGAGAGCCTGATAGTGGGATATGATAGAAGAGCACTTTGAGAGAGGTGTTGGATGTCATGCTAATCTTCCATAGATAAGCAGAGTTCAGTAGATTGTCTCCTCTAGCATAGACAACCTCCATTAGATTAGTGTTATGAGGAAAGAGGTCAAGTTAGAAACGCTGCATAGCTTTTTGATATGGAGTCATGTTCATTGACCTGGGTATCAAAAATGTCCAAAAATAGGCATAGACTTACTGAGGGTCAGTGTGGATTGAGCAAGGATGTAAGATTTTATGCTAAACAGTTGTGAACAAATTGTAAATTTATTAGCTAGGCCACCAGGCAAATGAAAGCTCCAGTGTCATGCTTTTGTTGCCCGGAAACCTAAATGATTCAGCTAAAAAGTGGTAGCCAACACCACCGGCAAGCTGGTCGGCTAGTTAAGTCCGAAGTATACGAGTACTTGTGTTGCCCTTATAGTTTGGGACCTCGACACAAAAGGTCACAAACTTGATTTGTCTATGGGCTGTAAAGTAAAAATATTAGCAAAAGTAACTATTATTGGAGTCCAGCTAGCATCTTTATTTCTTCTCGATATGTTTAACTACAAAGTGACTGTACACTGCACTTTATTTTGCTCATTTTTTTTTTACCAGCATTTTCACATGTTCGTTATTGTGGAAAGATCATCTACAAATTCTAATTAATCTGCCTTGTAAAAATCGTTAACCAGATCGTGCCTCGGTTGATGTTCGTAGTGCAGCAGGTGGTGGGATTCGTAAGCATGTGTTATATTAGCAGCATCAATACGCCATCGTGAAGTGTGTGTAGGGTTTATTTCCTTGCTCTGGTTGTTGAACCAACAAATAAAAAACTGAGATCTTGGACATGAAATCTTTCTACTTTCTTTCTTACTTATCTACAAGTCTACCTGAATTTCCCTTCGGGGATTTATCTTATCTTATCTTATCTTCGAGGGCTCCTGGGCTCCTGAATGGTCGCCTTTGCTTAGTCGTGTAGATGTTACTCCATGATGCATTCATGCTAGAATATCTCAGAATTTCTATATTTGGCTGTTGACTGTCCTGAGTTGATGTCCTGTGGTCTGTCCTCTCGAGTCATATCCACACACTCGTCCTTGAGTCATCCTGAAAATGCCACGCTAGGCACTGTCTCCTTCAGCAGAAGCCGTGATGTCAGTCACAGAGTTGTCAAGCCTCAGCAAAAAGACATTGAGAGAGAATTCACAGCTCGACATTTCTCCCCTTTTAGTTGTTTCTTATCTTCTGAGCCCTCGCCTAGCTCCGGGAGGAAATGCTGAGCGAGGAGCCGTTTGTTGACACTGGTGAGCAATGTGTTTGTGTTTGGCGTCACATTCCTTCGTCTTTCTTCCTCAGTTGATCTCTGACAGATGAGAAATCTGTAAGGGGAGGGAGGGAGGGAGGTGACCTGGCTGCACTTGGTTGACACAAGATCCAGGAAACAAAAGGCAGCCATTTATTTATTATCTGACTTCTTATTTTATTTCTTTATTCCTTCTCAAGTAACAAGGAATACTTCAGAGTTTATCAAAGATTCTGTTAATTTTGCATTGCACCATCCTTGTCCATCCTTGGACATGATAATCTCCTAAGGCAGGGACGAGAGCTCAGCTAATATCATGGTTGTGAGCTGAAGCCTGTCTTCTCGTCTCGGTTGATGATTGCTCTGTGGAGCACTAATTAACGCTCTCGCGTTGCGGTGACAACCAGTGGGAGTTGCTCGGTATTTTGCACGGTGTGTCTACATCCTAATTTACAATCATGTAATGCAAGCTATATGCATACTGTGTCAGTGACATCTTTTTAAAATTTGTTTTGGGCTCAGCATTACAGAGGTGTCTCCTGAAAACTAATGGCCGAGGTGAAAAGGTGAAAACAGGAATGACGTCTGCAAGAGAATCGTTTCTCTCTCTGTGCAGTGCAGTGAAGCTTAAGCTAACCTGATGAGGCTGATGACAAACTGGTGAACTTTAGCTGAGCCCTTCTTTATTAATCTGTACAGGGATGCATGGGCGTTTCATCCCACTCAGTCCTCAAATTTCAGGTCAGGTTTGAGCTCCCATTTTTTTCCCCCAGAATATAAAAAAAAAATGTGCTGTATGTTTTCTGCATCTGCATTTGAGCAGTGTAGGGCCTTTCAGTGTGTTGATGTTACTGTCACCCTTAAGTCGTTAACAAATTATATGATCATTAGCTCGACCACCAGGCGGTCCAGTGTGCTTCCCATTCCCGATTTTTTGGTGGTCCATGGTGGGAGCAAATGTAATACAATAATGCAGTGAGCTACTTAGTTATTTAAGTGCCTTGAAAGAGACTAAAGGAAATGCTCGCGTACCTGAACTCCCAAAGAGAGGATGACTGCTTAGCTATAGTCCTCCTCATCCCTCCAGATAGCGTTTGCGAAAATTCTAGCTATGAGCTGTGCAGTTATACCCCCTCATCTGAAGTAAAAATATTACAGTTTGACTTGTGCCTTTATTTTCTCTCAAAATGTTCAACAGTAAGGTGGCTACGTGCTTTACTAGAAGGTGAATTATAAAATGGCTTTTGTAGTGTTTTTGCAAAACTGCATGTTCATGATTCTGAACACGTTGTGTGTCACCTTGTGCTTGCAAATTAATCCGCCTTGTAAAAAAAAAAAAAATCAAGTAGTTGCATCGCACCATCGAGAAGTGCATTCCGTTTACTAGCCGTTTATTAGCCGTTCTACTGTTCTTGTCTGGGAAACTACGTATTTAAAAAAACTAATAGCCCAGACACAAAATCAGCATGTCACTGGTCCCCAGGCTACTGATTTGTCCACCAGACTTCCTGTCTTTAGAAAAGCTTTAAAGTATGATTTTAAGGACCCAGGATGGTTAAGATCTGCGTTAAAAAGAACCACAAAACTCTTTAATGTGCTTTCACACTTTTACAAATAGAACGCAGCATGCATATTGCAACCATACCAATGCTCTTACCAGTCCTAGCTAGTATTGGCTAGCTAACTGGCCTTGCTTGCTCTCTAGATTAGCTTTATCAGTAATGCAGATTGATGTACGTCATAAAGATTGATGTATGTCTGGTGATGAGGTTGTTTGTCTTTGTTGTAGCTTTGGAGGCAGAAAGTCAAGAGAGCTGCTTGTTTGACTTGGTGGTATGCAGTGAAATGTTGCACATCGCATCCCTGTCAATGTCCCAAACATAGACAAGTTGGTATTTATAGTTAAATTTCAACATAGGAATATTGAAATATTTTTCACTTAGCATGTCGTAAATCTCTAAAATGGCTAATCTTTTTACCTCCGCTCTGTCCTCCATGTTTATTTTTCTCACTTGACCTCTAACGTGTGACCTAATTGGAAAAAAATAAAATGTAACGTCACTGTGCCCTTTCCCGAAAAGTTCAACTTTTTTCTCCTCTTGTCAAAAAACTGCCGATGGCAGTTCTTTATTCCAAGCACCTCTCATAGGGTTACATGTAAAATATGTGCTGCTGGTTGAAAAAACACCACCAATTGTGAAAGCAGACTTACTTTCCCTGGCACACACGTTTTGTTTGACTCTAGAGTAGAGTGACAGGTTCTCACTTGCTAGAGGTTAAACTTCAACTCCAGCTGGCTCTCCCAGGCTTCGGTGTAAACATGTTTCTTCCATTCACGAGTTAATCTTCAAACAGTGACTTGCATTGCCTGTGCCGTAGTTGGGCCAGCGTGGCCATTTGGAGGTCCTGTGAACACGTGGTGCTTTTGGTGGTGTTGGTTTTACTGTAAAACATGATTGTAGTCAGCGGGAGCTGGTTTCTTTCAGGCCAACCTTCAGCGAGTTTATCACAATCCTGTTGATACAGTCTGTGGGTAAATATTGACTACACCCAACCTGTACTGCAGTATCTATAGATGAAGCAATACAGAGCCTGCTATAAGTAGTACAGCAGTGTTATCTGGCTGGGTTTGAGTTAAGCATTCAGGTGTTAATGGGTGTTTATTTGGCATGGTGTTGAGGCATGTCTTGTTGGTGTGCGAGTTTGATTTGGAGCCTGAATGTGTGTGAGGCGATTTCATAAAGAGCTTAGCTAATAGGGGTTTGGTAGGGTCATGTGGATTTCTCGTGTGGATAAAAATAATTGTTTGTTGTAAAAAAAAAAAATTGCAGTTGTAAAAGGTTGCACCGTGGTAGTTTTGTATCAGACCTTAAAACAGTCATTTTGTCTTCGAAGATCTGTCATGCAGCATACATTGGTGCCATTGTATTTTGCTCTGTGAATGACTCACTGCACACCATGTAGGGCAATTAAACGTTAGACCATAGTAATGCTGTGGGGGAGGTGGGGGGGCAATGTCGAATTCCTCTTAACTAATGAACCGAGCCACTTTATCTGGCTTGTGTTCTGATTTCCCTCCTTTTCACCAAGACACTTTGCTGTATTGTGTCCATTGTGGATACACTGTGAGAGTCTGACTCTGCAGGGCAAATCCACTACTTTTTCGAAAACTTTCAGAGTCAAACCTTGCAGTTGTTACTGGTCCTGGTTCTCCTCGGCAGTGTGTGCATGTTTACTCCTGCAGTCCCACACTTTTTTTTTCCCCCCCCGATACTTTACCTCTAGAGTTGTTAGTGTTATTATGGTATGCAAAACTCAGAAAATCCCAACCTCCGACATGGGAAAGTGCAATGGAATGGTCATTCCCAGTATCCACCTTGTCCGAGTTTTGTGGCGTAAGCACAGTATGGCGGCGCACAGTCAACAGTAAACAGGTTCCCCATTTGCACCATTTTCTACTTAAGTTGATTTTACTTGATATGTAGCTTTTGTGTTGTAAATTTAGATTTGTAATGTAATTCCATTGATTTCAGCCCATTACTAATGTGATGATAACATTGTGAAAAGAATTTTTATGAGCAAAGAGACTAGCCAGATATGACCTTACTCTGGACATCCATGGTTTTCCGAGCTGAAGCACTGGAATGTGTTTAGATTACGACCTGGTAAAGTAGACTATCAACTTTTCAAGTTCCGAGTACATTAGTCGGGGAGTATGATCGGGTGGTTACTTTACTGCTGACTTTTTCAAAACACGACTTAAAATGCATTTATGTCTTTTTATTTCCATGTGGAGTCACATGGATATGTGATTATAATAAAGGTAAAATATTGTGTTATGAGCTGTATGCAGTACATATGTAATATTTAGTGTTCATGTGATGTACACACGTACATCAGGAATACACTCCCTTCTCCCATCTTATCCAGCAGAAAGGGCAATTTATCTAGTTTCCTTTCTTTTTTTTTTTATATGTACATACAAAATATTTTCACCACCAGCTTGTGTGTGTGTTTTTAAAATGCTTGATTAATACCATGATAACTGATATATTTTTAGATTAGGTTATCATATTGTCAATTTCAAAATGTTAACACCCGTATTTACCACTTCATCAGCTGAATTGTACGGTTTGTGAAAACCTTGTGGACTGGTGGGGGCCGAGCGAGCCCAGAGCATTCTTTGTTGGTTCTCTGATCTCCAGAGGCAGTGTCTGACTCTGCCACCAGTCTAATTAAAGCCATGAGGGCTCGGAGGACATTCACACTGACAAGCAAAATTACCATCACTGCAAACCTCTGGCTGCCCACGCTGCAAGAAGGTGTTAATGTCAGCCTGTGCACACAAACAGTTGGGGATGAAGATTATTTATCACATATATTTATCTCAGGCAAGACTTCAGAAGAACATAGGCAGGAACTTTCCATTAAGAGGAGGCAGAACACTTATTTCTGCCTGAACCTTTGTTCTTGAAGAATACAAGTCCACACAAACATCTGAGATGAATATAGCAAAAATAGCAAAAGAGAAGCAGTGATGTTATCTGCCTGTACTTTCAAATAACAAACACTCAAGAGTAGGATTGGGTATAGGGAATATCCTCTGTAGAGGACTTGATCAGTTTGGTTTAATGTGGAATATACAGCTTGGGACGAAAAAAAATTGCAGTGTTTTAGACTTGGTACTTGCTTGAAAAGCATTGCAAAAATATATTTCAATTTGCCAGTAATTTGCAAGATTTATAAAAAATACAGGGTCAGAGGGTTAGTAATTTTGTAAAGCTTGTGTATGACTAATCAGCAATGGTACATATGGCCTGCTGCAACCCAGTAGTCCATGGTTTCACAGAAAATTACCAACTGGATCAGGAAGTAAAATGTTTCCTGGAACTACAGCCCAGTAATTAATATTAGCCCCATTTCCTTTGGTGGAACCACTCCCAAAGTTCCCAGTTTCCTGCAGTGAAAATGCACCTAGTTTTCTCCCTTAACTGCCACTTGTATTCAAGTTTCAGCCGAACTTTAACACGGTAATCTATCCCGGCTCATAAGGAGGAATGTAGATGGGTGAAGGTTGTGTCTCATAAATTGTGCAGGCCTGTCTTTAGTCATGGAGATCATGATGCTTCTTTCAGATAGTCCTTTCAAAGCCTACCTGGCTTTGTCTGGCCTGATCCATCGCTTCACACACAGTAATTCGCATGTATTTTAAAGGAAGGAATTCAGCCTAATTTTCCTTTTGTATGTAGAGTATTAAAATCAGGGATCTTCTGCCCAGTTGTGAAGACTTTGGCCTTTTCTGACCCTTGGTGTTTGATCTCTCTACCTTGGAGATGAAAGATGATCCCGTAAATGGGGGGTCAAGCTTTGATATTAAGAGAAGTTATATTTCCAAGCTCTGAACTTCATGTTATATCAGGGAAAAGTGCACCACTACATTGCAGGCCCTGTGTGTTATGGTCTGGTTGTTTTGTTTAATCCCCTTCAAGTGGTATCGGATCTCTCAGTACACAGTCACAATGCAGTGAAACTGGAGAGTTGCCGCCCACAAGGGCAAAATCCCACCCCATGTCCTCAGCAGAAAGAGCTTGATGGAGAGTATGACAGAGAGAGAGACAGAGAGAGACAAGTTGAGGTCATGTGTGGAAATTATTTTCACATTAAAACTTCAGCCATTGTTCACCCCTACACCCTTGCCGAGATTCCACAAGAGGCTGTTTTTGGCAGATCTTCTGGACCATTCCTTATGCTCTAAGGCCTTGCTCGGCCATATGAAGGCATTGGTCTGCTCCAGCTGTCCTCCCACTTTGAATTTTTTTCAGCGTCTCCCTGCCTCAGCATGTGGTCCTTTCTGGCAAAGCAATTATCCATTTGGGTTTCGTCAGACCCTGCTCACTGCATTCCTCTACTGCTCCTCTCGCCGCCTGGTACGGGGAGAGGATTATGCCCCCACTCTACACACATGCAGAGTTCATTTCTCTAAAGAATTCAGGGAGATGGAAGAGTCTGAAGTGATCTGAAGAATGTCTTTACTTCCATGAGCTTGTTGTTGTACACACACTACAAAGCCAGGCCTTCAATTTGTCACACACTTGTCATTCGAGCCAGCGTTGAATACGCTCAAAGAAAGCTGCTAGTTTTTAATCCCTGCATTTTTCCACTGACAAATTATCCACTAAATAATCTCAATGCACATCAGCAAGGCTTAATCCAGATAAGTGTTACTATGGGAAAAAAAAATTACAGGTTTGCAGTTTCGGAAACTAGTTCTCGACTACATTCCACAACTTGATAGACTTAGATTGCAATGCATTACTTGCATTTCCAATAAGATAACCTTTGACTTAGTAAACGAGGCAAGGTTTTAATGTTGAACCTCTATTCAGCTTGTCACAATCGGAATGATTAATACTATTTGCACTGAAACATATTCCAAAATCCTTGCCAAGCTTCTTGCAAGCAATAATAGAGATGGCTAGTAAAGTATATAAGACGCATACCCTGCAGGCCACCCTTCATCCTTAATTTCCTGCAGTTGCAAAGGGACTATGATGGTTCAGTTATGATTTTCTTTTTGTAGTATTAAATGTCTGAGCACAGCTGGTATCGGCCCCTGCTCGTCATGCTCCTATCAAAGCTTGCCCACAGGGGGCTGGCCGGCAGCACAGCTGAGCCCGGTCGCGTGTTTCCGTTCTACAACTCCGGTTGGATTAGAAGCGCTGCAGGCCCAGTGCTGGAGCTATTGATAATGCTGCAGCTGGGCTTGCTCTCACTCATGCTCTGTCTGTCCCTTTATCCGTCTCTCTCTTTGCCGAGATGAGCATGAGCGCCGTGTCAAGCAGCACACAGCTGGCAAAGACACAACATTGGAGAGCTCTGACTCAAATGACAACCATGTTTTCACACACACAGCGAGACGTGAGTACTGTTAACATTAACAAATCTGATGATAAAGCACACACTACATGACTTTCAAAATCTCAGAAGCACTGAAACACTCACACAACAGGACTTTAGTCACATGCGATCGGTTGTTTCGTATACACAGTGGTGTGTGCACTACACAAGCGAGAAACTTAGCTATTTTTATACCGTGATCCACCAGGAATCATGTCATGTTTCTTTTTATCTCACGCTTCCTCACAGCCATTTGGGTATGACATGCAAAATAATTTCTTACTGAAGCATAATTGTGTTTACATTTTGCCCTTGCCGTCCCAAACTAATCAGTGAATGATGAACTGTATTCAGGAATCTGCTGCGCATTTGATTTTCTCTTGGGCTCTCAGTGCTGTTCTTGCTATTTCTTGCAGAGGTCCTCCCACTACATGATTTATCGCCAAGAACATCAAACATGCTTGAAGATTTTGGAGCCATTGGATATTGCAATTTATTCCAGATTCCCTTGTAGCCACAGGAGTGCACCATCAGTTGTCGCCGATCCCCGAAATTATTCAGCAACAGGGAAATCGTGTAGTGTGCACTCGGCTTAAGGAGCAAGTGCCGTATCTGATTATTTTGCCTTGCTTGTTTTCTACGTTTGCATTGGTGAATATGAAAACCCAGCCTGCTTTAATCAGATCAGGCTGAATTCATTTCCTGATTATTTTGATTGAGGAGAACAAAATGATTTTCTGCCGAGCTGACTGATTAGCGTTAAATTTACATTACAAGGAGTCATGTGCTCACCCTCCCAGAAGGAGCACCATTTCTCATCGTCTCGCAATCTAACGATACACTAGGCCTCAGCTTCCTTCCTATGTAGCCTTAATCTTGCCGCACAATCAGTTGCTAATTATACAGTTAATCGTGTGGTTAGCAAAATGACTTGGTTTTGTTACAAGAGTCTTGAAAAGGATCAGGTTTTGCAGGTGGAAAGAAAGAAAATTGCTTCTTTGGAGGTTCCTTATTGCTTGGTGCTAAGTGTTCCCAGGTGCACTCGGTGCAAAAGCATGGCCGTGCCTTGAGCTCCTCCGGATGACATGAATTGTCGTAAATGAGTTCTCTTGGTTTGTGTCATTCCTACTGTATATATTATGAAGTGAGTAAATGCTGAAATGACTTAGTGTCATGATTAGATGTCCGCAATGTTCAATCAAATTTGTGTGCAGCAAAGAAGACTTTATGCTAACGAGCTGCTGAGAGCTGTCTGTTTGTGTGTGTATGTATGGGTTTCCACATGAGTATAAATGAAACAAATGCTACCTTTTTCTCCCAGTTAAATTAAACATCAGTGGCAGTGGCAGATGCAGGCATTCTGCTGACTCACTGACTTCATCTCTATTACTGTGTGGGGTTTACATCATCTGACAGACAGCTGACACGGATCCAACCCGTGACAAAGTGATGGATATATTGAGTGTTATCGATTGTTCTAAATGTAAAGGAATTGCTACACATGGTAGCATAGATCTAACAGTGAAAATACTGACAGGAAAGAGTTTGTCAGCAAGGTTTAGAACCCTGAAAGTAACTGAATTATTCAGTGGCGTGGCTGCATTCAGTTTCTCAGGTATCCCACACCAGACTAACAGGTAAGTGCATTATTTAAAGGATGTCCGAGGTATGAGTGGACTTTGGGCCAGGAAATGAGAAGAAACTATTTCACATTGGACTGTCGGAGGACTGTTAGAAGAAATTGTGAACCACTATCCTGGACATGTTATAAAAGACTGTGGATTGGTTGTTGATGGCTTGCGGCTTTGCTTGTGGGTTTGGTGTCCACAGGGCTCACAGCCAAGCTCTGTCTCTCTGCCCCAGCTGTTGCCCCGAGGGCATATTGATTTTCCAATTTCGTTTATTCTCCTGCTTCCCAAAGCTCAGTCTTGGCTTCAACGAATGATTATTGCTTTGTTACACCTGCTGTAGTGCAGGGTAGCTTTTGTGGTCAAGAGGTGGTATGGCATAATTTATCCTTTATTATTTATATAAAATTGGCAATAACCAAGGTGCTCTGTACAAATAAACACTTGCACACTGGTGCTACAGTAAATGGATGTGGCTTTTCTCCTGCCTCTCTAACTAATCCAACCACAATGAGATCCTTGATGAAAGTCCTTCAGGTCAGAAAACCAGGAAACCAGCATGACCACACCAACCACTCATTATGACCCAACAACAGGGAAATGAAAATAGACAGACAGATCAGTCGTCTGAATGGGAATCCTGACTTGCTCTGCTTTCTGTCTTGAGTCTCGACTCAGGATGGGTTTAGACAATCAGCCTGGCATGGTTTCAGCAAACAAGAGACGCTGCCAGTTGGAAAATTAGATGCCAAGTCTATGGAGAACGATACGGCATGATAAGGAGCGCGCAAAAAAGACGCTAGCCTAAAAGGAACAGGATGCTGCATTTGAAAGGAGATCCAGGTGCTTCTTGGTGTTCTGGTTTCAGCTGTGGGTGTAAGTTTACTCCACGCTGTTAGTTGCTGCTGAATAGAATGCAATCATAATGCAATCCAGGAATGGAGCTTCTTGTCTGGGGATAGATAGTGTTGCACTGGAGAACTTTCACACTTAGACTGGGTGATATCTTAAAAATAATTGATATCCTGTTGAAAACAAAATCGTGATAACCCAACCTTTCCAGTCATATGCCCTGCCCCCTTGTGTAAGCCTGTTTACAGGTTTCTTCAGTCTACTCATAATTTAAAATCTAGAAAACCGTAAAATCCACAGATCACGTCATCTACATGCCCGCGTCGTCTCCATGCCTCGCTTGCTTTTGTTTTGAAATTCCCAGTCTAAACAGAAAGCACAGGGGAAGAAGCACCAGGAAGTGCACAGCTTATTTTCATTATGTTTTATTGTAATTTTGTCATCAGTAAAGTTGAAATTCTGTAATATCTTACAGAATTTCAACTTTATTTCTTAAATAATTTTTTTTCTTAAATAAATGCTTCATTAATATAGCCATCACCTTTTCTTAGTTTTGCTTCATGAGAAATTTGTTTTACCTGCCTGCTGCCTTTGCTGATTTATTTGTAGCCTTTCACACCAGTCACTAGAGTTATAATTTAGAGAATTTTTGGTAAGCTGCCAACAAAATCATATTTGTAGGATATGTAAATATAGATAATATTTTACAAACCATTTAAAAGTATGCCTCTCTAGTTTTCAGTCCATTTCCCAAATGAACAGTTTCATATCTGTGAAGGATTATTGCCGATTTCAAATACATTGTCCCATCATCCAGCTCTAATTGGATGTAAGTCGTAAAGAGCCGTGAGGCGATGACGCTAGCTGGGTACATTTAGTTTAGTATTACAGCAACTAGATGCATGTCTCTAGCTTTGGTAATAAGATGATGTAACCCAAGATAAACAACAAGAGCAGTATACACATGCCTTCCTGCCTTATCAGTGAAGTGCCCATGTTTCATCTTGATAAATACATCTTGCTGTTTCCTTCTTGGGTGACTGTTGATACAATTCATGCAGCCTCCATGACCTTCTGTCCTACTTTAATTGGGTCACCCAGAGACATGTGCCATGTCTGGATTTGTTGATTTATAGGATGCACTTAATTTGCTGTCCTTCATAATTATTGCCCTCCTCCACTCTGACTGTACTGGCTATAAACAAGACTCGTGCTGAAGCTAGATTAAGCTGTCTGATTCCAGTGCGTGCAGATGAGAGCTGACATAAGACCAGCCACTCTGGGTCTGAGTTGGATCGAGGGGCAGATATAAGACCGTTGTGGAATGGCAGCCCTTGGTGTGCCCTTACGTCTCTTGCTGGGCGGCAGGCACAACTCTGGTTTGGCTCGCTGACAGCCGTGAGCCACAGAGACCCAACACACAGTGTTCACCTCCTGTTCCTGCGGTAACCAGAAACACCTTTCCTCATCCGCTTCTACCCCAGGTACTGTTACACTGCTGTTTACATGGTGCACATTTCAACATGATGAACGACCTGATAAAACACACACTAACGCTCTGAAACAGTTGCTGTTGCAAATGGTGTTATTGCTGGCTTATTCCAGGAAATATGATGGTTCTCTGCACCAGGTTGGAGAATTAGTTTCACAAAATGTACATTTATCTTGGAACTTCTAAGTCTTTCTTGGTGTACCTCCCAGAATGCAATCGGAGCCTGGTCCGAGCTCCATTGATATTAGCATTGAGTTTATTAGACTTACTCCTGCCATCGGAGATGCAGCTTTGGCTGCTGCGGCATGCCCAGCTCTTGCGAAAGGGCAGCTTTATTTGCGCAACCTGAGGAGCACAGGCCTTGAGGGATGAACGAGGAAAGCCCCTTCCTTTACATAGTTAAAAGGTTAAGCGTTGTTTCCTTTGTGCTCCCATATCCCTCTCGACACACCTTTTTAGTGCTTGCATTCCAGACCACTTATGGAAGCCACCTGGAATCTATTGGCTTCCTTTACAGGTCCAACAGTATGTGGAATGGGTCTTCAGAGCCAAAACAGTTCAGCCAGACCAAGGATGCTGCAAGCCTAATCATATTGTATTCTCCCTTCAGTGTGGAAGGATGTAGCAGTGTTGACTGCTTGAGGAAAGGGTTTATGCACAGCCCCAGAGGGCCCAGAGCCAGGACAAGTCTGAGATCTGAGCTTTGCTGCTTCTGCATAAATCATAAATGCTTCTGCTTCTGCTTGCACCTCCCTGTGGAAGAAGCAATGTAGAGAGCCAGAAAAAACAGCCATGCCCCCTTTAAACCTCATATCTGATAAAGGGGGCCTGGGCTGTGGTGTGGAAGAGCCTCTGACCACCAGAGCCATCAAATACTCTTGCTTAACTCATGAACTTTCTACATGTATTATGCATCTTTATTGCTAGGAGGAACCATCTGGTTTGGCATTTAGCCACTTCCTCTTTCTGCCAAAGTTTGATTGTGATTCAGAAGGACTTGGAAGCATACTTCTGCCGTTTGTATGAACTATATTTGATTTTACAGGCGTGTGTTTCTCAGCTCAGGAGTGACTTCTTTATAATCTCACTATGGGATTGGTGGAGTTACGCAATTCAAGGCAACTTGTTGGTTTCTTTTTCTGTCCCAGAAATTCTGTCTGTAATGCTAACTAGTGCAGTTTCAGCCTTCAGTTTTTTGTTTTTTTTTATATTCCTGTCTTGACACCCTTGGGTCCTACAAAGATAGTTGCATTTGCTCCAGTGAAACTATGCGGACAAATATATCGAGAAGTTCTTCATCTACATACTGTGCTAGAGCTGATTCTCTGTTCATGGTTAACCAATCACAATCATTTCTGCCCCCAGGCTTGTTGTTCGGTTGTTGTCTGTGGTGTGTTTGTGTGCAGCATTGTACAGTAGGCGACAGGAGGCATTTGTTAGTATTTTGGGCAAAAAGAAATGCTTTGCTCCAGCGGCTGGGGCGGAACATGATAAAGGGAGGAAATGGAGAGGAGGAAATGAGTGTAAATGTGTGTGTGTGGGAGAGACGTGTTGTCCTCAGTGCCGTTCACTCATCAGGTGTATGGCTGATGGTGAGGAAGTGGGTTCAGGATGTGGCCGTTCTCTGAACCTTCCTCCCTGTTTCCTGTACTTATTGGGCCCCTACTGACTGACACCCCACACACACACACACACACACACACACACACACACACACACACACACACACACAGGGGGCTGAGCTGTCTGTCTCACACCCTGCCTCTCTCTCTACATGATTATGCCAAACTGCGCATAGCTTTTCTTCTCTCCTAGGAGACGGAGCTGGTGTGGGGGCATGACGGAGACGCCTTTCACTGACCCACATTCCTTCTCTCTCTCTCTCTCTCTCTCTCTCTCTCTCTCTCTCTCTCTCTCTCTCTCTTTCAAACTTTTTTCTCTTGATATTTTTCTCGTGTTTTTCTCATCTTTCTCTGTCTTTCTCTTCACACTTTTTGTTTCTCTCTCTCCGTTTCTGCCTTTCTGTTTCTCTCTTTATTTCTCTCTCACTTACTTGCTCTCTCTCTCTGTGTAACTTTCTCTCTCTGTCTCTCAGTTCAGCCTTTTTCTTTCTCTCTCTCTCTCTCTCTGTCCCTTGCTCTCTCTCCCTCTCTGCTTGTCATCCTTTCTTCCTTGCTTCTTTCCTTCCTTCCTGTTAATCTGTCCTTCCCTTTTCGTAATGCATTTCTCTCTGTCTCTTTCTTCCTGTTCCTTTTTACTTTTTTTTTTTTTTTTGGTCTGTCCTTCTGTCTGTTTCTCTGTCTGTCTATTTTTAGGTCTTTCTCAGTCTCTCTCTTTGTCGGTCTTTCTGAATTTGTCTTGTTTTCCTTTTCTGTTTTATTTATTGTTCTGTCTTTCTCTGTCTTTCTATTCGAGTCATACTGAAAGCACTCTGAGGCAGAGTGAGCAAGTGCACGATGGTGTATCCACAGCAAAAGGGGGAGGGTGGGGAGAGACAAGTGTTTTATGAAAGGCTTTATTGTGTGTGTGTGTGTTTGTGTGTGTGTGTGTGCGTGCGAGCGTGTGTGGTGAGTCTCCAGGTCAGCAGCCGTCCTGCTCCTGTATCACACAGGAAGACTTGCAGGGTTCGGGGCTGAAAGCAGCTGCTGATCTCTGAAGAGGGCCTGTCCTGTGGGCGGCTGCTCTCTGTGCACTCATTCCTCTCTCTCTCTCTCTCTCTCTCTCTCTCGTGTGTGTGTGTGTGAGAGACAGTGTTTCAGACTGACGGAGCACATTTTTGCGGTTGACCTTGAGAATGTTGTCTGTGAACCCTGTTCAGGCGAAACGTACAGGGCTTGGTGTTTGTTTCTGTGTAGTTACAAAGGGTTGTTGAGGGTGTGGTGGTAAAAAAAAACCACAACACCCGCTTCTTAACCCCTAAACCTCCCAGGGTATCAGAGTTTATTTATCTAAAAATGTATTGTTCGTGGTATTGTAAATACAGTGAAGCTAGTCGGAAAGGTTTTGACATGTAGTGAAGAATGTAGGCCTGGACCTGCTGACGGGTTCGAGCGCTGAAATACCTGAAATAAATCCAAACTGAAAGTTTTTGCTCAAGCATGTGTAAACAAACAGGATCTGAAAAATCTAAAAAAGGTTAAAATTTAGGAAATGTGTGAGTATCCTGGCCAGAGGCCAAAATATGGCCTGTAGTGTTATTTATGTAGTGCCTCATTTATCAGTCTTTTAGTAAAATAGTTTTTAGAACAAAAATTTCCCACCAGATTTACAAATTACACGTATTCGTGTGCGTATGCTACTGTTGATAAACACCAATCAGCCGAGAGTATTCGCAGCACTGCTGATTTACAATACATTTAGCCACGCCTACAAAGCTCCAAAAAAGGCAAAGCTCACAGAGAAATGGCGAACAAACGGTGAAAGAGTGCCTCCTAAACATGGCTTACACTAAATCTTCTGGTAACACAGCTTCTTTTTTTATAGGGTGCCATTACTTTTGTTCTGATCGAATGTCTTATTTTTTAATTTCGGATCAGTGCTATTAATATGAAACGACTGACTTTCACAAATTTACGTAGGACACGAACGTCTTTCCCAACTAACTAACAATTAATTTACGGATAAATTCCTTTTCATGTCACAGTTTGTGACCTTTAAAAATTAGCAACAAGCTCAACAGAGATTATAAATCAGTCTGAATAATCGGGAATTTTTTTTTCCCCTCCCTTACCGAGGCGAAGTGTGCCTGTTTTGCCTGTGGAGGAATATTTCACGTCATCGAGGGATTTAAGCGCAGGGAGCTCATGTGCTGTGTGCAGAAAAGCTCATGCAGTATGGTGTGTAGTTTAAAACAGTGCCGTGTAGCACAGAGAGGAAATCGGCCTTCTGCTCTCGTCCTCAGACTTCCTGTTGTGGGAAAGCAGCTGCGCCTCCATGCATTTCTTTTTAATTGTGAACGGTATTTCTGCATCGCTCAACGTCGTTACTCTCATGGAGGGGGTGTGTGTGTGTTTGTGTGTGTGTGTGTGTGTGTGTGTGTGTGTGTGTGTGTGTGTGTGTATAAAATGACTTCCTGGGCTGCGCTTCATCCGTGTCCGTGTGACACACCCACATGCTCAGAGCTCAGCTGATGATATAATCTCCTAAATGTGAGCCCCACACACGTATTGTTTGTCTCTGAGCTTTAGTATGCTTTAGCTTTAGTTTTTTTAGTGCTGTGCAAGCACTAGTGTGTGTGTGTGTGTGTGTGTGTGTGTGTGTGTGTGTGTGTGTGTGTGTGTGTGTGTGGGGTCAGGAACTAGACATTTAGAACATGGCCATTATTTATGGAGTATTTATTTATTTATCTATTTTTTTTAAATAAAGGCGTCCTCTTCAAGGCCACTGAGTAACCAAATGACTGCTATTGAGTCACACATTTACTGGAAGAAGATCCTTTCCTCTCACTCCTCTGTAAAAAATAAAAAATAAAAAATAAATAATCTGCTTTTGTCCTAAAACAGCTGCATAGATCACTATGAAGTACTAAATATGAATAATGTGTGAAAAAGAAAAATATTTATAATACTAGAATTTATTTATTTTTGTTTTTAAATTTATTAAAATTGTTTACATTTTTATTTATTTGTTTGTTTTTGTTTAAAAAAAATTAGAATTATGTTAAATATTAATTATTAACCAAAATATTTTGTTTTATGTATTTAATTTTGTATTTAAAAGTAATTTATTTGTTTTAGTTATTTAATTTGTACTTTTCTACTTTTATTTTTACTTTTATTTATTTATTTATTTATTTATTTTTAATTTAGATAAATAAATAAACCAATTAATAAAACTCTCCCAAAATCATCCGGTGAAACAAATGAAAACCCTCATTTGTTTCATCGGATGATTTTATGAGAGTTTTATTAAGTGTTTTATTAGTTTTGTGTTTTTAAAATATTAGGCTTGTTTACTTTAGTCAGAATTTGTTTTATTTAAAATCTCTTTTGTGTATTTATTTATTTGTTTGTTCACGATAATGCAAGTAAGTCGACTGAAATACCAAAATAGCAATAATGGAAAAAAATAAATAATTAAATAAAATGTAGTAATTTCCTGACCTTCCTGTGACTTTATAAAAGTGTTTGCGGAAAAGGGAAAGAAAGTTTGATAAATTATCAGACATATCTTCGTATATGTGACATTAATTCATACACATTTCACGGCTACCAGTTCTGAGATAATTAAGTGCGCACACACACACACACACACACACACAGAGAGAGAGAGAGAGAGAGAGAGAGAGAGGGGCTGGAGACGGTTATGTTTATCAGTACAGTAATAACGTGACTAACCCCCACGTCTCGTACGGACGTGTTTCACACAGACTGCAGGAGCTGTTAATCTGGGCACACAAACAAGCTGCTAATCAGATTTAGCTCGGACCCCACTGAGGGCGTGATACACACAGCGCGGACTGTAAGCAGGAAGTGACCTCAGAGCTCTTGCTTGATTGGACAAGCTGAGTTTCAGCTGCAGTGGTGTGTCTCAGACAGACACACACACACACACACACACGCGAGTAGAGGAACAGGTGGTGTGCCATGTGTAAGATTGTGTACGGATGGGCGAAAGATTTAATTGCTGATTTTATAGATTATAAGATTTGCTGGTTTAATCAGTAACTCGGCCCCGAGGGAAGAAATCTAATCACCTCGGAAGGAGATTATCAGACAGAACCATCTCTAAAGGCTATCGTTAGAGTCGAGAGTTATATTCGGACATATTTGCAGTCTGGCTTAACGTCTTGCTTAAATCTGTTTTAATGTGTGAGTCGTGTGTGAATATTCCACAGTCATGGAAAATATGGAAATTCCAAGAATATTTACAGTATAAACAAGGAGAAAGTAAATCCATTACCCTTAGACACGCCTTTATTTTCTGCACCAACACAGCGTCAGGAGTTGAGTAATTTCCTAATCCCAGCAGCTTGTTCTAATACATTATCACATTCACAGGAACTAAAAAAAAAGGTTTCTGTATGGAGATGTACATTTAACATTTATGGAAGGAGTCTCCAGTGTCGGTGCTTTGTAACAGTCAGCGTTAAAGCTGGAAGGGGAGTTTAAGCTTTTCGTTTTTTGTGTTTTTTTTTTTTTTTTAAGTCATATTAACTTCAAGAGAGCAAAAAAAACAGTTCGAACAGGAACTAACTTGATTTACGGACATTCCACAATGTCAAATGTAACAATAAACGGATAAAAAGTATAAGATGTATCAAACAGAGAAAAAGTATAACAAGTTATTATTTACTTATTCGAATTGCCGTGGTATAAGAGGAATAAAACATCACAGTAACACCAAAATAATCAACTTTGGGTTGGAAACAGTAACTCCGCTTCATCACCCCACCCTGGTGTTGATGATTTTCCTATAACGACATGGCCCAGAGTGTGTTATTCCTTACTTATTGACGCATTAAACGATTAAACGCATTTTTGAGTTAGCTTTATTTTTGTTGATAAATACACTGCCCTCCAAAAGTTTGGAAACGCCTGAACAAAATAGGGTTTTTGGGCAATATCAGCATAAATCCTC
>CM074992.1:15426636-15453236 GCA_037576825.1 Pangasius krempfi
GGAGAGTGATGATTCGCTGTGGCGACCCCTGAAGGGAAAAGCCGAAAGAAGAAGAAGAAGAAGAAGAAGAAGAAGATTAGAGACATAATGTGCATATTACCCTCTGAGCCGCGGCGTACACGTTTGCGTAGCACAGTTGTCTTCCAAACCTGTTCCACCCATTTCATTCAGTCCTGTATGAGTGAGTGACTCATTACAGCGAAGAATGTGAGCCATGTTAATGAGTATGGTTAATGACGAGATGATTCAGACAGCCTCAACGCGTAGTGTCACGTGGGGTGACAGAATGACGTCGTCGTTGTCTCTCAACCGATGAGAAAAGGAGAAAAGATGAACAAAATAAACATGACTAAATCCCCCGGCAGTGTAGTGACCAAGGCGGGGTGTGTTTATTATTGGTCAAGGAATGATTTCCCCAGATCAGTAACAGCGTGTAACTCATCCACCGCACGTTTATTGTGTTTACTTGTTTAGTGTTTTCAGGAAATAATCAACACCTTCAAATGCTGCATCCGTCTGAACTCTGAAGCGGGAAGTCGTAGCTCGGAGTTACGCCATTTACGACCTCCGCGCTTTCAAGCTACAGAAGCTCGGACGCAACAAGCTATCCAGCTAACCGTGATACAGATTTAACAAGCGAATATGTCTGTATGCTTATGTATCTAAAGTAAACACACGTTTATACAGTACAACTCATTTAAAGGTAGGAAATGCCGCTGTGTTTACTGTTCATGCTGGGAGCAGCCATTTTGATTTGACGTCACTTGCTGAACTCAGAGTTCTGACTCGAAGTGGCGTTTTCTTTGTTTGTTTGTTTTTTTTTCTTCCCCTAATCGGATGTCACAGATTACAAGTTACGATGTCTAGTGAAATGCAGGAGAACTTTATGTCGCAGTTAAGCTATACATTATTTGTATGAAACCAGTACAACAGAACTAAGAAAATAGTTTTTTATTCCGTATACTTCTGTGTAGTGTTTTTGTTTTTTTTTTTGCCGTAGGGAGACGTTTAGCCATTCAGAAGTGGCTCTTTGGATCTGAATTCGTCTCCATGACAACAAGGGTGTAACATCTAAGTACATTTTCGATATGGTGCGTTCGCAGATCACTTCAGTCAGGAAGAACCTGTACTGCTGGTATGCACACACGGGGTTTTACGCTACCAGACACTTTCTGGACACTCGCTCACCTGCCTGCGCAGTGTAAACAGGAGACCAGTTTTTAAATCACGTTTTGTTTATCAGGAGCAGTGAATTATTTGTAAAATTAGCTTTTTTACGCTTCGTTCTAGTCCTAATTGTTTTTTTTTTTTGGTGATATTTTTAATAAACATGGATAACTGATATTAACTAAATACTTGTCTAGCGTTAGCTCAAAGATAAGTCAAACACACACTGATGGATTTAATTTCACATTAACGAACTCGGAACATTCTCCAATATCCGCGATGGAAAGCGAGAGCGTCGCGTCAGAGCATCAAGAAGAAAATCAAAAAGAGACGAGAGATTACTAATGTGAGGTGAGGGGAAGTGGGCGGGGCTTCAGTTAATATCGGAGAGTTCAGAACAGCGCCATGACTGTCGATCGCTCCAGATTCAGATAACGTTTAGCTCATTTACCGTTTTCATTAAGGGGGAAAAAGAAGACTGCTCTTTTCACGTATTTTTTATGTGATAACGTGGTGATAAAAATACGTAAAGGTTGGCACGTCTGCAATATATCTTGCTTGCTAACATGTTCGAGTTGGTTAATTACGGACAATATCAGGCTCTGTGTATACTACTGAGATCTTTTAATTTTGAGTTGTAATGACCTTTGTGACGTTTCAGTGTTGAGTGACTGCAGTGACTGAGACACCGATAGGCGTGATAGCATTCGCGATGGCGTTAACGGCTATCTGTTTTCCCAGTCGTTCGCCCTGTTCAGACAGGATCAGTTTCACCAGGTGAGGTCAGTAATCACTTTTTGAACGTCGTCTTCAGTTAAAACTCTCCGCCGTAGGAAGAACTTGTTTCTGCACGTGGTTTTGTCTACAAACAAATCTTATGATCGTGTTCATTCATTTGGCAGCATTAGATGATTAATAAACGTCCAGTGAGATAACTGTTCGTTCATTCATTTATTTTTTAGGAAACTGAAATACTTAATATCATGTGATATCAAATGTGCAATATGCATTTATTTTAATTCATCACTTGTACCTGGACGTTATGTAGAACAGGATTTAACAAAACAAAACAAAACAATGGCTTAAGCCGTGGCCTTAGCAAAAGTCGCTGAGTCTGAGTTTCAGTCTCTCTCTCTCTCTCTCTCTCTCTCTCTCTCTGCATCTCTCTCTTTTTCCCTCTCTTTCTCCATTCTTCCAGTCTCACCGTCTCTCTCTCCATTCTTTCAATCTCTGTTTCTCTCTATTCGTTCTGTCTCTGTATCTCTCTTCTTTCAGTCACTGTCTCTCTCTCCATTATTCTTCTCTCTCTCTCTCTCTCTCTCTCTCTCACGCTGTGTTTATGTGGTTCGAGAGGTGTTTACAGCACCGGTTTCACCACTTCCTCGTTATATAAACTTGGCAATAATTAGTTTCAACTCTTCTCTTCGCTCTCTGCTCGTATCTGATTAAGGACACCTCGGAAATGCCTAATCAGGACGCCATGTAGTCATCCATATCTCTCTCTCTCTCTCTCTCTCTCACACACTCACACACTCTCACACACTCTCACACACACACACACACACACACACACACCGTTTTTCTCTGGTGCTCTGCTCTTTCTCTGAAATAGCAGTGATAAAATGGTTGCTGAATGCTGAACAGCGTCGCAGCCAGACCTGGAGCTGGTGGTTTTTTTTTTTTCTCCCTGTCTCTGTGAAAAGCTGCTGCGTGAGTGTGCTGTTAGGAGTGACGTAATGCTGAGCTGTGTGTGTGTGTGTGTGTGTGTGTGTGTGTGTGTGCGTGTGATGGACTGTTTGCACATTCTCCAGTCGCTCTGTGTGTGCCATGCTGACAGACACTGGTCACGTGAGAGCCGATTGCTGTGTCGGAGGGAACAGAGCGATGAGGAGACGCCGTTCTGTCGCTCCGTGTAGTTTCTCGTGCTTCGTGCTTCGTGCTTCGTGCATGTCACAGGTTTAGCAGCAGGGACAGATGGGTGTGTCTGAGAGAACCATACATCTGCATTGTCGCTAATGTCGGGAGGAACGTGGTTCCACACACGGAATGCGATTGCATTATTCAGATATACAGATATAAAGATAAATCCAGACACGAATAAGAGGTGCACTAGCCTGGGTTTTGTTTTTCTTGGGTGAGACAGTTTCATACTCGGGACCTATTCTGAGCTCAAGTAGGGCCGGCGCTTATAATCGCAGGCTTGCGTTTACATTTTGTGCACGCAATCGTAGGTTGATCCTTTTGCCGATTTTGTTTTATTTCCCTGTGATGTCAACACTCAAGCGGGTGTAAGCGCTCACGCCGCTAAGGTGAGCTGATGACAGCGCTCCAGCCGTTTGAAAGGCTGGTAATAACCTTTTTCCCCGCCATGATGAAAGAGCAAACAGGAAGTAACGTGACAAGCTGAACCAATCCCGTTACTCAGCATGCGGCGCAGAGTGCGGCTAGCTTCCGTACCTGATGCGGATCGTGCCGCGGTTCGGTCGAGGTTTTCACCAGGAGCGGCGATCAGATCTCTGGACTGCTCCCAGTCTCAAAAAACAACGTTCTGAACTCGGGCCTGAAAAGGCTCTGAATCCGGAAAAAGTGTGAAAACGACCTAGACGTGTGCGTCACACTGGGATCCTGCATGGCGCAGTAAAAATCACAGACCTCACCTGAGTGTCCTTATGCAGTCAGTTTACATCTGATCACCTTTATTCCACATAAAAAACAATTCCATTTTGTTTTAATTTGTTGTAATTCCGTTTCGAAGGCCTATTTTATTAACTTGCATGCCTTCTCAAACCAAAGATCATTAGGCTTCTGAGCCTTAAATACCAAAAATATATCGAAAATAATAAACGTTTAACAAGCAGTTTGTGATCAAGTCACAGACATGAGCTCGAAACCTTTCTTTTTATTCTAATGTCTAATGTAACAACTTCACCGTGGACTAGTGGGCGTGGCTTATTTGATTGACAAGCCGTCACAAAGGATCGTTTGCGCCTAACACAAACAACCAGAGAGGAGAAAAGAAAAGACTTGTTTTTGTTCCGGGATCAGAATAAAGTAGGACGGAATTATGTGCAGTTTGTTTCTTGTGGGAATTCCGGGTGGGGAATTACTAGTGGGGAATTTTGGGAGCTTTCCCAAATTTCTGCAAACACATACATTTCAGCTGCTTCAGCCCTCTTACAGATGACGAAGATCTCGCGTTAATGTTTGGAGCATTATGTTTCTGAGTGCGTGTTTGGCTTCTTTTGCATTTACGGAGCAAAAAGCCGGACTCCGCAGCCATCGGTCCGATCGCTGATTGACCGGTGCGGTGTTTGCTCATCAGTCGCGCCTGCAGCGCTGCTCTGTTAGCATGCTAATCATGTTAGGGGTCAGATGAGTGCCGACCCCGTGTGTCGTTCCTCCATACAACGTCCTGCTCTTGTCCTTTTGTCCCACACTGGCAGCTTGTTGCTTTTTTTTTTTTTTTTTTTTGGTCCTGGAATCGTGTGTGTTATCGATGTGTCTCAGGGGAGTGTCTGATTATACAGGCCATGTGCGGAGATTAGATTAGCCGGTCGCTCGCCAGATTTTCGGCACGACCCGTGGGGAAGAAAAGCACAGCGTTTCTGACGAGCCAGCGATGCAACTTTTACGTGTTAGTGGTGAAAAGGGGTGAAGTTGGTGTGACATTTACGTCCTGGATGATTACTGAGCTCACTCTCGAATCGGGACGCTTTTATATCAGGCGTATGGTGACGTGCCGTCGCCCCCTGCTGGCGGGGCTGCACTACAGTCCGTACTGTATCTCACGAGGACATTAAAAATTACTGTCTTAATATAATATGAAACATATTTTGTGTCATAATATAAATTGTCACTATTTTTATTAAATTTTGTTTTGTTAAATGATTGCAGACTGACTGGGAGCAGTTTGTGTTCCACAAATTCTTGTGCTTAATCTATAACATTGAAAAAAAAATCCTTATTTATTTATTTTTTTTTAATAAAATAAAATTGATATTTTTGCCTATAAAAAAAGAAAAACGTTTTTAAAATAATAAACACGTTTATTATCATTTATAACATTAACGCCTTAATTCCTGACATTTTGAGAACAAACACACTACGGATCACGATATTTTTATCATACATTTATTATTATTTTTTTAAATGTGAAAAAAAAACCTCTCTGGAAGCAGCTGATTTGATGTTAAAACTTTTGTACTTTTTTTTGTGTTATTTTCTCCTTTTTAGTATTTCTTTTGTTGTTGTTTTTTTTTTTTATAAATATAAAATTTAGGAATCTAAAAAATAAAATAAATGTATTTTGTTTTTAAAAATACAGTATATTCATGTTTTCAGGAAAAAGATACACTCTAAAGAGTGAGAAGCACAGGTCACGTTCTGAGAGCACTGTTTAACTAAACCCCCTGAGGTAGTCAGTGTTCTAAAAGTATTGGCACCCACACCCGGGGGGGGGAGTGATGTCGTGGTATCATGTAACTTCTGCATGTGTAGAACTATGCCTGCACCGTGTGTGTGTGTGTGTGTGTGTGTGTGTGTGCGCGCGTGTGCGTGTGCGTGCGTGCGGGGATCGAGGCCAAGCTTTCACTCCTGGGTTTTGGACTTGTGGAAATCTGCAAGAATAAGAGATGAAAGGTGGCGTCCCACCCATTACTGATTTACTGAGGATCACATTGAGGTGTGTGTGTGTGTGTGTGTGTGTGTGAGAGAGAGAGGGAGAGAGAGAGAGAGGGAGAGAGAGATGACTAATGGGAGAGAGCCTCTTGGAGAGGAGTCATGGTCAAAGGTAAACGTTGTGTCTAGAGGATAGGAGTCTCACTTCAAACACATTCCTGAACATGTTTGTGTTTATTGTGCGTGTGTGTGTGTGTGTGTGTGTTGCTAATAACTCTGTTATAAACTCTGTTTACACACCTGTGATTTGATTTCCTCGTCACACTGCTTGATCTGGTGCAGTCGGAATGAGAATGTGTATCCCTGCGCTGTACTACATCGTCAGTGCGGGCAGGAAACGGCTCCGTGTGCGGGGAGGAAACACACACTCGCACTCCTGACCCTCATTGTTTTCGTGCCGATGGAACTGGAAGGGGAATTCCACCTAAAAAAAAAAACAACTTACATTTACACACCAGTGACGATGATTCAAATCCCTCATCAGTCCTCGTTTTATTTATTCCTCATGGAATAAATTTTATTCTCCACTGTCTCCATTCCCTCTGTAAAGGTTTTCAGATCAGTGTCTGGGATAACGCGCACACACACACACACACACACACACACACACACACACACCCGCACGTGTCGGTACTCTTTCAGGTTATGACTTTATAATTCTTGATTCTCACTGCAATACACTTTTCTGAGATATCATGGTATCTTTTTATAAATTTAAATAAAAAAAAAAACCAATTATGAATTCTTCTAATTACAAAGCAGACTGTAAAAAGTTTTTTACTGTCCGAATCACAGAAAAATTGTCAAATGTAAATACATTTTTTACATTTTTAATTTTTTCCCCCTTTCAGTGTTTTTTATTTATTTTTTTTTAATTTTATTTATAAATTTTCTTTTATAATTCATCATCAAACTAATTTGTAAAAGTTTATTTTTAAATAAAAAGCTATTGTTTTGCTGACAGTCTGTTAGGAAATGTGCAGATCATGATACATATGTCTCAGAATATTCTGATATGATACTTTTCATTATATCGCTCATCCTTCATCTGAACCCTTACAAACTCTTAAAAGGGGAAAAAAAAAAAAAAAAAAAGCGGATCCATAACTTGATTAGCGAGCCCACCAGGTATGTGCACCTGCTCAGTTTCAAGTTTGAACGGAAACGTCAAACCTAAAATGTGTCTCAGAATAAGGAATAAAACTCTTCGGGTCGTGTCGTTACAGGAAAATAAACAGTGAAGGGAGTCGTCTGTTGTTCCATCGATTGTAGATGACTTTTAAGGTGGAAAAAAAAAAAAACCCTGGAATTTTCCATTAAAATTTTTCACCAAGGGATTTCAGGCTGAGCCTTAAATAAAACCCTGTTGTACTGAAAGAAATGCGGTAGCAGGAGGCAGGTGTAATTTCGAGCTGACTCCGCAGATTTGGTCCAGACAGCCGGCCGTAGCCTCGAGGCCGCCGGTTTGTATCAGACAAAAGCTTTCGGATATCTGAGCAGCCATGGATCGGGATGCTGCTAGAAAGACTGCTTTGACAAAGCGTTGTGGTTGTTCTTGTGATTGTGTCCACCGGTTAATATCTAGAATTACGCCCCGGTGCTCTGAGGAAGGGGAAAAATATCCCTCCTTGGCTATTGTAGTAAGACAAAAGGTGCTCTCATGCTGCTGTGTAGAGACAAAAGGCAGCTCTCCTCAGGCCACTCTCGCCTCCTCACGACCCGGAAAGAGAGAACTCCTCAGGATATCGGGTCACGTGATTAGGGTTGGCATACGGCACCATTAACGCTGATGAGTGGGAGGATACAGAAAACACACTCTCGCTCTGTCATATTTTGGGGGGTTTGCTTTGAAATCTGATCCCTGGTCC
This sequence comes from Pangasius krempfi, assembly GCA_037576825.1. Lineage (NCBI taxonomy): Eukaryota > Metazoa > Chordata > Actinopteri > Siluriformes > Pangasiidae > Pangasius > Pangasius krempfi. The sequence goes on from CM074992.1 coordinate 15,434,349, forward strand.
ATCAGAAATGGGTAGGAATGAAGTCCGCAACATTGTCTATGAAACCGGTCCATTCCTGACCTCGGTCAGGCTAGGTGTCGGATTACTCTCCCTGTCAAATTAACTTCCTGCTTTATGTTTCGGAGGCACTTTTTTTTGCTAATCAAATGAATGCACATCATATCAGTGTACGAGACCTATAAATAAATACAGAGCATACACCCAAAGACGAGCTAAGGCCAGACTGCAGATTACACGTACATGGAAATCAAACATACAGTCAGGGGTGACGTTAAGGTTATGTTTAAGAACCTGATGTGGAAACAGCTGGGCTGATTTTGTGTTCATCGCCCTCTCTGCAGGAGTTGGAGTTCCACGGCGTGATGCGGTTTTATTTCCAGGACAGAGTGGCTGGGAACTTTGCCACCAAGTGCATCCGTGTGTCCAGCACAGCCACCACACAGGACGTGATCGAGACGCTGGCCGAGAAATTCCGGCCCGACATGAGGATGCTCTCCTCGCCCAAATACTCGCTGTACGAGGTCCACGTCAGTGGGGGTGAGTAGCGCCACAGCACAGCTGGATCATCTGCAAAACTGAAATTCTTTAGTAAATTCGTGTGTAAAAGTTTTGTACGCCAAACTGAACTAAAAATTCCCCTGAACTAAAAATTTATGTTGATAAATGCCAATTACACATAAAAGGGCCTTTCGCACCGCTTTAGTTCCAGAGCTAAATTTACAGGACTAAAGTACTGGGCGATTTATTTCCCAGTACCATTTAAAGGGCTGCATTCGCACCGGCACTGGGCACTAGGAAGTGACATAAGCCGGTCGACAGCGACGTCATTTGTGCGCGGCGTTCAGCAACGGAAACAAAGAACAACCTAAACACCCGGAGGATGGAGGAGGCTGTGATCGGAGCCGTGTTGCACTTCAGCGGCCGTCCATCTATCGCTGTTCTCCATACTTGCGCAATAAGTCGACAATACAGTATGTTTACACGCGTTTTAAATCATGGCGGGTGACGGCGTTTTCATACGCGTTTGGCCAATCAACGTCTACTTATGTCACGGATAGTACCAGTCGTGCTGGTTAGACCCTGCTCCGGAGTAGGAGCTAATTTGGTTCTCGAAAAAGGCAGTCCGGTACTAAAATCACACCCAGTTCCGGAGGTGCGAAAACGCCAAAAAGTGGGTAGTTCCACAATTAGTTCAGGTACTATGAAAAGGTTCCCGAGGTGCGAAAGGCCCTGATATACCACTCACATTGCCTGGCACAGCTGGGTTACATTTAGCCACGCCCACAAAACTCTGTACAAGTCAAAGCTAAAAATGATAAAATGGTGACTAAGTGAAAGAGCGCTTCCTAAATGCAGTGTACACTAAATCTTGCTGTAATGGAGCTCAGCCATTGACTGCTAGCGTAGACACGCACTCTAAAGGAGGGTTTATACTTGTCGTTAATTACGTGTACTCAAGATGGCCGCCGCTCAAATCTTGCATTTGTTTGGCATGTCGCTTGTGCTCAGATCAAGTCCTCAGAAATGAACACGACATGTCCACAAACAGTGTGGCAATGTGACACCGTGTCCGCTACTCACTACACAAAATAACGTCACGTCTCAAATCGCATGTTTACGTACTGCTCTAGACTGTTATTGTTAACGGTTTTCCTATTACAGTCAGTGTTTGAATTTTCAAAGCCTCTTAAAGCTACTGAAAGCTCTGTTTTGAGTACTAGTCTTCTGGATTTACTAGATTAGTACATTTCTTTTGAATGCTCAGGAGGGTTTTTGATTTGAGACACAGATCATGACAACAGTCGCGCTGATGGCAGAAAGTTTTCAAAAGAAACGGAGCTCGTCAGTCTGTTTAACGTCGTCATGCATAAAAATGCTAAACATTACAGTTCAGCTTGGAAACCACATGGGCAGAGATGTTCTGGCTCCGATGTGCCCTCTAGTGGGCGCCGTTCTTAATCCTCCCGTCTTACACAGTCCATGTAAGCGAGTATATGAACCATGCCACTCGCGTAACGGCTGAGTGTGTGCACGGACGTGTGGGGAAAGTGACGTATGTTTTCACGTTACTGTTTATGAATGAATGAATTCTTACTCAGTAATTTATGAAGGTCTCATCAACCCCGAGCTTAGTTCGCTGTTTTGAGAATGCAAATGCATCATAAACTCATGATCACTAAGTCAGCTAACTAGCTTACTGCTAACAAAGCACACTCTTTCATCTAGGCGTCCCATGTTTTAGCTTGAAAATGACACAATTCTGTGTTCAGACGTCCCACTAACTTTTCCCTCCTTTTACAGGGTGCCATTACTTTTGTCTTCGTCGAACAGTTTTTATATTAATGTATGGATTTGTTTTGGATCGCTTTCTGTTGCGTTGTAAATATGAAGCGACTGAGTTTCTCAGAATCTGTGTTAAATTGGTGTGCCATTGAAACAAATCGTAAATAAACGCATTAATGTCCTCTGTGTATAAAATAGCAGTTGGTCTTCGCCAGTTGTACGATTTGAAGTCAGTCAGTCGAGGTTCACGTAAGTGAGTCTATATCCGTTTTGATTCAGCTGATTTTTGTGGATTTTAATGATTAGAAGTAGGGGAGCGCATACTAGCTATCTCGTTGTAGCGAACAGCTTGTAACAGGAAACTCTTCCGAAAACCAGACTTCAGCGAGTGCGCGCCGCTGTTTTTAGTGATCTACTTCCTGTATTGACCGTTTTTCATGTCTTGCTAGCTAGTGACGATGAGCATTTAATATTAGCGGATACAACATCCAGAGTCAAGTGAAAAAAAAACAAAAAAACTTTATATTCTGACTCCCCCCCCAAAAAAAATCCGTAGACTAGAACCAACTAGGACATGCGTCAGACTAAGAATATGACCAAAAAAAGAAAGAAAGAAAGATATGACCCGTGAACTCGTCCTCTCTGGCAGAAGAACGGAAGCTGGACCTGGACGAGAAGCCCCTGGTGGTGCAGCTCAACTGGAACAAAGACGACAGAGAGGGACGCTTCGTCCTCAAGAACGAGAACGACATCATCCCAAAGGTGAGCGATCAGAAAGCGCTGGTTAACTTTCCATAACAGCAGCTACAAATCGCAGGTTTATACGAACCCGTTATTGTTTCTATAGTAACGACTTGAACTAGGAAGTGTATAGTGGACACTCCACATAAACAGACATGCAGGACAGAGGAGTTTACGTGTCGCAATTTCTCTTTAACATGACGAGAGAAAAAAGAGAGGCGGATGCGGGGATGGCTGTTTATCGCAGCTAATAACTAGCTAGGAACTAGCTTGTTCTGCAAACATTAAATGTAACTCTGTTTGTGAAATGTTTTGGTCCAAAGATGGCCGACAGAAAAGTCCTGGCAGTGTGTTCGATTTCGGGTTAAAATCGCCGAGTCTGAGCGCCGATTCGACGCTCGTGTAAAATCCACCAATAAGAGGACGTTATACAAATATGAAAGTAGCGATGAAACGCTAATAAACAGAAAACATGTACTTATTATCTCAAGCTCACTTTTGAAGAATTCTGTTCCGTATAATGCTGATTGATGACGTGAACAGAGCGGTCATTTTCCTTACTCGTAGGTCCTACAATCCTTGTGTGTATATATTTTTTTTCAGCAGCAGAGCTTAGGACGACGTGGACCCCTTTAACCTGCAGTCTGATCATGTCTAAGCCAAACTGCGCGTCCTGACAGACGTCGAAATTGTCAAACAGCCCAGATATAATGACAACTTTCACAAATTTTTTGATTCTGACCATGCTGCAGTCATCAAACCTTCACTCACTTCTCCTCTCTCTCTCTCTCTCGCTCTCTCTCTCTTTCTCTGTCTCTTAGAAAATCCAAAGCAACGGGCCTGAGAAAGAGAAAGAAGGCGTGATCCAGAACTTCAAAAGGACACTGTCCAAGAAAGAGAAAAAGAAAGAGAAGAAGAGAGATAAAGAGGCCTGCGCCCGGATTCCTGACGGAGACGAGCACGCACTGAACAGAGAGGACGGGTGAGAATCTGTAACCAGAAAGAAAAAAAAAAAAAAAAAGCATCTTGTAATGTTTTGTCCTGGGAAGATGGTGAATTTTCTATATCAAGAGCTCTGACAGTAGTTCCACAGGTTTCTGTTCATGTTTATCAGGAGCCGTGTCTTGTTCTGTCGTTTAACGATTAGAGAGAACTCGAGACTGGCAGCAGAGGTGTACAAGGACATGCCCGAGACCAGCTTCACCCGTACCATCTCCAACCCCGAGGTGGTGATGAAGAGGAGGAGACAGCAGAAGCTGGAGAAGAGGATGCAGGAGTTCCGCAGCGGAGACGGACGGCCTGACTCAGGTTCAGACACCCCCACACACACACACACACACACACACACACACACACACACAAAGAGTCAGAGCAACATGCTGTCAGTCGTACTAGGTCATCTTATATAGGCCATGCAGCTTGTGCATCTCAGACCTATGAATATGTAAAATAAATAAAACAAATAAAAAAGCGAGCTCTAATGACGCCACAGCTCGTGATTCCGTAATGATGGGTTTGGTTTGCGCTTTGGTCAGTGCCCTCGGGTACAGCCAGACACTGGCATTTCCTTGGCGGACATTTTGTTCTGTGTGGGTTGGAAATGGCTGCCCAAGTCTGAAAGGCACCACAAATGAGCTTCCAGGAAATCCTTTGACGCAAAACGTATTTTCTAGCAGATTGGATCTTGTGTAATTGGGTGGATTGCCATGACCCTTGTTATTTATTTATTTATTTATTTATTTATAATTTTTTTCTAAATAATTCCCATCTGTGATTTTTATAGGAACTTTCCAACATTTTTTTTTAAACCTAATCTCTATTTACTGGATGTGCAACTTGAACCTTTAATGCTGGAACAGCATTTTTTTTTCTGCAAAAGAGTCTCAGTACTTTTGTTCATTGTCTATAGGTCTGAATGGTTGAGATACATTATACTTCCTTTTAGTTTTCATGTGACGTCACAACACACAACACATTTTCACAACACAAATGCTGCATATCCGTGAGAAGACCGTCACATTGTGTAGTAAATATGCCTTCTCTGTGGTGTGTGTGTGTGTGTGTGTGTGTGTGTGTGTGTGTGTGTGTGTGTGTGTGTGTATGTATATGTATGTATAGATAGATAGATAAATGTTCCAATCAATCATGTGGACAAAACAAGTTAAAATATTCTTCAAGGTTCCTGAAAGTGATTACAATTCAGAACCTCGAGCATAGAGATAAAATATATAGAGAGAGAGCATGCTAGTCGTGGTCATGCTAGCCATTACCGGAATCCCAGTACCACTGGGTCTCAATGACCAACACACCCCACACTGTAACACTTAAAAAGAAACATTCAGTAGTTTTCAAAAGTCACCAGCTTCATGTCTCTGCAATCTACCGTCTACGAGAAAGAAGATGTGGAATTCAGGCATTTTAGCCGACTTTGGAGCTCTATTTCTGGCTAAAATTGCACCATTAGTTATTCAGCTAGGGGGAAAAAAATTGGCCAGGTAGTTACAAACGCTTTGCATTCTGGGTGATTTTCTAGTTTTCAGTAACGAAGAAAAACAAAGGAAACTGTTCTTCCACATGAGGCTGACAACTTTGCAAAAACTGATGCCGGTTATTTTCTCTGTTTCCGCTTGTCTCAGGGGGGACGCTGAGGATCTACGCAGACAGTCTGAAGCCCAACATCCCCTATAAGACCATCCTGCTCTCCACCACTGACACGGCCGACTTCGCAGTAGCCGAGGCTCTGGAGAAGTATGGCCTGGAGAAGGAGAACCCCAGGGAGTACTGCATCGCTCGGGTACAGTACACACACTACGTACACAAAACCCTACTCTGGTGCTAATTTGTTGCTTTGTGTTGTATTTTTGTTATTTCTGTGAAAAGTCACAGGGGACACAGGACATTGTTATTGCTAGTGCAGTTACAGTGGCATTTATTAGGGGGGGGAAAAAAACGTTTCAACGATCTCAAACCTAAGGTATAATAGTCGGGTTTTGCTGTTTGCATTTGAGTTTCTGTTGTCACTCACCATTAAGCTGGACTCAGTGTCCCAGAATGCAGTGCACCTTTACGACGCTGAGTTGCAGAAGAGACTCGATTTGTCTAGCTGGCGCAATTTCGTTAACGGTGGTATTAGCGTGAAAGTCGAATCTTCTTAAGCTGATTTGTTTGAGCAGAGTGCAGAACAGATGAGGAGGTGAGAGAGCTGGACAGATTAAAGGTCTAAAGCACCGCTGCCTCACTCTCTTTCAGTAGAGGTGAATAAATAAATGCGCCTCTATCAGTATGTAGTTGAGCGGCATTGTGGGTAATATAGGAAACCAAGTGAAAACAGACTAACGTCAGTAAAAGAGCTTTAAACTGAGAAAGGTCAATTAAAATAAAAATGAAACCAAAACAAAAATGGACGCCGTCGAAGAGTTCGTGTTGATTATTCTTATAAGATTAATATGCGAGTTGGGTGAATTTTTCCTTTTTTAAAAAAGGTAGTGTGAAGCACATTGGTAAAGGTTTTAAACTGTAAAAAAGTTGTCAAGGAAATGATTAAAATGGCCTTGGAATATCTCTACACCTTCCACTTATTAAATTACAAACTTTATGAATATGCATAATATGCTAATTGGAAACATCGCTAATATCTAATATCCACCAACATTAGCTTGTTTAGCTAGGTAACCGTTAGTAAACTAGCTCACGTCTGTGCCATGTAGACACGAGTGGGAGTTTCATACAGTGTAGAATCATATTCAAAACTATGCATTTAATCACCAACATTAGCATCTGTTGTAAATGGAAATACAATCTGTGCCGTATCTGTGCTGTGACACAAGCACCAGACCAAATAATCGAAAATATTCGTCTAACAGCAATTTAAAAAAAAAACACCACTCGATTTTGACTTGGAGCTGTAAGGGAGGTGTGTGTGCGCCTCAGATTTTACAAGTGCGCATGTAAAATATGATTAGTAATTAATTTTAAAAGCTCTCCTGCCTGTTTTATGTGCGTGTAGTAAGTTGGCCAGGGCTTCAGCTTGCTTATTGAGCTGATGAAATGCTTCCAGCTTCTCCCTGGACAGATCCTCACTATCTCAGCACGTCTGAACGGGGTGTGCGCTGGACTGAAGCCAGAGTCTAATGTCAAGAGGAGCTCTTTGCCTCTGATTAATTGCTGTTTGGCGCTGCGATGGCAGCCCAGCATGTGTGGAGAGAAATATTACGCTTGCTTTTTGTTCTCACTCCATCTTTCTTCTTCTTGGTGTAGCTAAAGATTTTTTTTTTTTTTTATAACCCTTAATAATAGTTCTTGTTATTTTAGTGGTAAATCTGGTCAGAATTGAGAGAGCTGTGGTAACACTGATATCTCCTCTGCTGTCCTCATGTGACAGACATCACAAGCGTTACCTGAAGCACCTCTCAGGGGGGGGGGGCTCAGCCTCCATGCCTCAGTCTCCTACCCCGTCCTCACCCACTTCTGCCTTTCTGCTTACCTTTAAATTATACACATGCTTCATTAACCTTCACAGGTCTCTGCAGTTTTTCATAAATTAGGTTTATCATCTGCACATCAAGTGGATATGTGGCCTTTTGTGCACTTCAGCACCGATAGGGTGACGACGCTCACAAACCTGTTGCTGAACGACAAGACTTACGATTGGGCGTAGGGACTAAATAAGAAAAATGCGTCATTGGCACAACAGAAGCGCCAGAGGGTCATGAGGTTGAATCCCCATGCTGCCACAGCCATCCATGCCCGGGAGCGCAACATTGTCCATGCTCTCGGAGCGTGTGAGAATGGCGTGCTCTGTCTCCTCTGTCAATCACAGTGACACTAGCCAATCCTGGCTCTCTATGAGCTCATGTATCCGAAAGGGGGACGGATAGCGCCTTCCTCCGAGTGACAGGGTTGGCTGGCTTCACGTGTCTCGGAGGACGCACGTGTAAGCCTTCATCCTCCCCTGACTGGTGGGTGGGAATTGACCAAGAATAAACGAACAGCAAATAAATAAAACCATAAGAAAACTGCACGTTTATAATCCAAACAAAAACTATTATTTACTGCACACCTGTGAAGCTAGAGAAGAGAGAACTTTATTCATTCCGAGGGAAATTCTTGTGTCAAACAGATACATCACAACAATGTAGGAATAAAAGACAACATAGTAATAAAAATAACCACAGTGCGTAATAGCAAAGAAAAGTAGTAATTATAGTAGTAATTATTATTCACAGATGTACCGTCAGTGATATTGAAAAGTAATAAATAGTAACAATAATGCGCATGATAGTGATACTATTATTCTCAGCGTCCGATGTTACAACGTTACTCCCTGCAGAAGGGGGAGGAGTTATATAGATTTACGGCCGTTGGTGAAAAAGATCTCCGGTGGCGTTCTGTGGCACACTTCGTTGCTCATAGTCTACGGCTGAAGGTGCTCCGATGTGCCTCCGGCGTGGCAGTAATAATTCCTAAATCATTAAGCAAGACGCAGACTTTCACAGCAATGGCGCGATCACAGTCTTTTAAAGGTTAGTAAAGCTTCCGCAACTGGAGGAATCGGTCACCTTTGTTTAAGAGGTGAACTGGGTGGTAAGATGATGTAGAATCTGCTCTTTCCCTCACTAGACGACGTGACCAGAGTAAAGGCCGGTTTATGCACGTGACCGTGAGAGCGGCGTTGTTCATACACTTGCCTACGTACTTCATGTACACCTGGAGGATTAAAAGCGACATCCACTAGATGGCATGTCGGACTCAGCGCATCCCTGTCTGTCAGGTTTCCATGTCGATCGATGAATTGTTTAGCCATTTCATACACAGCAAGGTTTTTGACGAGCTCTTACAGCCGTCGTCGTGATTGTCGTCATGATCCGCGTCTCTAATTAAAACGTCTGACCTAACGATTTAGAAATTATTACGTACATAGAAAATCCAGAAGACTGGTACACAAAACAGACCTTTTGTTTGATAGGCATGAAGGCTACATGAGAGTTAGATGACACTAACTGTATTAGGAAAACTGGCTAGTGTTCTTACTTAATAGTGATCCAGAATAGTGCACAAGTATGTGATTTGAGACACAGCACTAGTTGTGGACACAGTTTCACATGGTCTACATTTGTATTTCACCACATGGGCATGTAGCCTTAATATCTGAGAACAAAGACAAATATAACCTTGTCAGCTTTGACACGCCTGGAAATACGGCATGCTTGTTACGGCGATTAATTTGATGCGTTGTGTTCCTCAGGTGGTCCACTGTGACGATAAACCCGTAAAAGAGACCATACTGGAGGACTCGGAGTGCCCTTTACAGATCTTCAGAGACTGGACCAGTGATAAAGGTCTGACACGCTTCCAACGTATCCCCGTATAAGTGTTTATACGGAGTCATGCTGTTATAGGGAAATAATTAACACGGTTGTTGTTAGCATGTGAAGTCTCGCGGGAGATGAATGAAGTAAGCTGTCGTCGTGTTGTTACAGAGGCGTTAGTGTTCCAGCTGAAGAAACGTCCTCCTGACTTCATGCCTAAGAAAGGTCTCAAGCCGGGCGACAGGATGGGGCCGCTGCATGGGGCGCTACCTCCCGAGAAACTGCCCTACCTGGTCGAGCTGAGTCCAGGTGCGCCACACACACACACACACACACACACACACACACACACACACACACACACACACACACACACACACACACACACACACAAAGGGTAGCAGCGTTAGTAGCGCTGCTTTCATCACTGACATCCACGGCTCAGTAAAACACATCCTTTCAAAAAATTCTATTCAGATTTTAACCATTTAAAAGATTCAGTATTCAAAACTGTCCCATTCTTAAGCTCACAAAGGAAGCATCACATCATATTTTAATCCTAAACCTCAGCATCTCAGATTTGGGTTTGTTTTATTCATCAGTAACGTGTTTTCGTGTTGCTGCTCAGGTGACGAGAGAGATCCACAAAGCAGTCTTTCCACACACCAGGCACGATTCCAAATAGGTTTCTATTCACTACACGTGCTCACTACCCCAGGGTTTAACCTAACAGCGTCGTGCACCCTACATAGTGCCCGATGTGTCCGATAAAATGCCTTTCGTCTTGCTGTGGTGTAAGAGAAATGAAACGCGTCACGAAATGCCGTTCTGGGAAAATAATCGACAAGAAGTCGCACCACCCTTTTTGTTGATTTATTTTCCTATAACCGCATGCCCCCAAGTGTTTTATTCTTCACGTACATCTAATTAAAAAATCAATGCGTGGAAATTAAGTTGTGTTATAAGTGACGTGTTGATTCAGATTTACTGACGTGTCTGAGATGGGATGCGTTCAGGTCTCTGGTTAGTCAAGCGACGCCACTCCACAGTGCCAGACTTTTAAAAAAAAATAAAATTTTTAAACCACATCTCCTGCTTGCACACTGACCCTCTTCCTGCTGCAGTTCCTGTATTTCACTAACACTGTGTGCAGTTGTGTATCTGTGTATAACCAATGTCCTAATGCTCTAAACAATGAAACCGGTGATGGAGTGTTAGCTGTGTGTGCTAATAATCAAGCTAATAACCTTTTTTCCTCCTGCTACATCTCTCTCTCTCTCTCTCTCTCTCTCTCTCTCTCTCTCTCTCTCTCTCTGTGTGTGTGTGTGTGTTTGGCCACTTTGGCTCCTCTGTGCTTCTGGCTCCTGTGCATGTGTCCTCTCCTAGGGCGAGGGAATCACTATGCCTGCTACGCTTATCGGCAACACGAAGGTAACACACCTGTTTTCACCCGCTGCTCCGCCCCTCTGCATCTGTCTCGCTAACATTTCCTCCCTCACCTGTCGCTCTCTGCATGACCACGATAAACCCCAGGGTTTAAAAAAACCACTGCGCTGTAGAGCGCTGTCAAATATCTGCATGTCTAGATGAAGCATTTTGTAGTAAAAAAAAAAAAAAAAAGGTTGCTTATGTACGCAAGTGTTTTTCTGTTACAAATGTTAATCGACCTCTGAACTCAAAAATGGGTTTTGAATTGCTGAACGTTAAATTCCTTTCTCCTTGATTTATCAACACACCGTAAAAAAATCAAAAATTTCTTCTGTTTTAAAGTAGACGACTTCTCAGTGCTTCTCTATAACGCTCGCTGGGGCACGGCTAAGTAAACCACCTGGAATCTTTTCATGGCTTAGAATTAGCATGCTGACTAGCTAGCTAATAAATTTGTGACTTTTCCAGTGATTTGCGTTGTCGTTACGATGTATTATTATATTATATAATTCTAAGCTACTAGAACTTTCCAGGTATGTGGTCATCTTTATCTCAGCTGTGATTGGCCAAAAATGTGGTCTGTGATGTCGGTAAATAAGCTGTACGCTTTTGAGCCAATCACAGTTGAGAAGAGGATGATCTTGTAGCTAGGAGCTAGCTCGGTGGCTAAATCTGCTGGTCTCAGGCACCCGAGCTACCGGTTCATCTACCGCTGAAAATCGAGACTGAAATCTCCTATCTCTGTTTAACAAGGCCAGTTTACTCGCAGTTAGCTAGCCGGCTAGCTAAGCTAGCTGTATGTTAGCGATATCAGAGTCAGCAGGAGGGCAAGGAGGTGTTTTCAGACTCGCGCATATTCACAGATTGTGGCGTTTTCTAATCAGGGTGCACATGCTGATATGCTCTTACGCCATTTTAGGTTCATATCATCACACATGATTCATATACTGTAAAACCAGCTGTAGGAGAAGCGCTGAATCAGATTTTTTTGGATGTAAAAGTGTCAGATGTGTGTAGAAGTTTGTTCTCGGGGCGTTTTGGACCAGACGGAGCTGTACAGAGGAGACTGAGACTTTTGTGTTGCTGGTGTCTGAACATTTTCTGCGTGTGTTGTGTTGGTTGTGAACAGAGGCATTTTTAATTTTCTGTATCTGGATGCATGTGATATATTTACATCATAGTGTAGACTGTGTGTTTCTCACTGTGTGTGTATATATATGTGTGTGTGTGTGTGTGTGTGTGTGTGTGTGTGTGTGTGTGTGTGTGTGTGTGTGTAGATGGTTCAGACTCCAGGGATAAGCCTAAACTGTACCGGTTACAGCACAGCGTGACTGAGGTCGGATCAGACCGGAGTGAAGACGGCAACATCCAGGTGAGCAGATTAAACCAACACGCCGTGTGTGTGTGTGTGTGTGTGTGTGTGTGTGTGTGTGTGTGTGTGCACTCTGTCTTAATGTAAAAATTTCATGATTGCAGGATCTAGAAAAAGAGATTTGTTCATTGTGAATGTGAAAGAAAATATTTGCAGGGAAACGTTTTTTTTTTATTTTAATTTTTTTATGTAAGTACACAGTGTGTGTTCAGTCATTAGTGTGCTTTATAAGGTTTATAAAGATCGATTGTGTTTGTGCCGAGTGGATAAATTTATAATATGTCGTCTTTTTTAACGCACTGGCTGTCTGGTCACTTTGGCGTGGCTTTATAACGAGAGCCCGGATGAAGAGCGTGTGTGCTTTCTCCCCGTGACAGCTGTTTGGGCCGGGTGTCCTTCCTCACCACTGTAACCTGAGGCACGCCGACGGCCTGGTCACGGTCACGCCCGTCACTCTGGACGCCGAGACCTTCGTGGACGGACAGAGGATCTCGGACACCACGGTGCTGCGCAGCGGAATGACGCTGCAGTTCGGCGCCGCACACGTCTTCAAGTTCGTGGACCCCAGTTACGACCACGCCCTGGCCAAGAGAGACCCGGGGGGCATGGTGAAGGGCAGACACAAGTCAGGGTGAGTGGATGTCTCCGGCCGGAACAACACCTCAACACCTCCGTGCTCATCTCACTTTACCGAGCTTCACATTGCACTGTTTTATTACAGTGAGGACGAGATCAGGAAGCTGGGCATCAGCGCTAGTGCAGGAAATTACACAACACGTGTCACGTGCATCGTCACGTCACACATTTCAATAGTTTATTTACAGTTTTTACATTTAATGATGTTTAACGTCCGGGAGGCCAGTTAGTTCCTGTTCTCTCTTACGTTATAGCTGCCATAAACACTCACTAACCTCTCTCTCTCTCTCTCTCTTATTCTCTCTCTCATTCAATCTGCCTCTTATTCTCTCTCTCCTTCAATCTGTCTCTTATTCTGTCTCTCCTTCGATCTATCTCTTATTCTCTCTTTCTTTCTCATTCAGTCTCTCTCTGTCTCTCTCTCATTCAATCTCTCTCTTATTCTCTCTCCTTCAATCTATCTCTTATTCTCTCTCCTTCAATCTATCTCTTATTCTCTCTCCTTCAATCTATCTCTTATTCTCTCTTTCTTTCTCTTTCTCATTCAGTCTCTCTCTCATTTAATCTCTCTCTCTCTCTCATTCAATCTATCTCTTATTCTCTTTCATTCAATCTATCTCTTATTCTCTTTTTCTCTCTCATTTCTTTCCTTCTCTCTCTCTTTATTTTTCTCATTTAATCTCTCTTTATTTTTCTCTTATCTCTTTATATCTCTTTTTATTTTTTATTTTTTTTATTATTTTAATCTCTCTCTCTCTCATTCAGACTATCTCTTATTCTCTCTCTCATTCAATCTATCTCTTATTCTCTCTTTCTCATTCAGTCTCTCTCTGTCTCTCTCATTCAATCTCTCTCTCTTTAGTTTTCTCATTTAATCTCTCTCTCTCTCTCTCTCTCTCTCTCTCTCTCTCTCTCCCTGCAATGCAGTTTTTTATTTTTTTGTGTGTAAACTCCTCTGTCCTGCAGCCTCCTGCAGTTGGGAAAAATAATGCACACCTTCTGACCAATCAGATTTGAGAATTTAAACACGCATTGGTATGACACGATACAATCTATAATCACTGCTGAATTAAACCTTTGACGAAAAATTAATAATAATAATAATAATAATAATGAAAAAGACCCAGTTCTGTTAATACGTAAAGCTCTAAATGCTTCATTTGTTTGAGAGCATTATGCTATTTAATCACTTAAACTGGAAATATGTTGAGTCGCAAAAAGCCTCAAACCTCAAAAATATTTTTATCCGAAACAGACAGCGATTCTCGAATCAGGAAGAACTTTTCTCTCAGCTTCAGAAAGCTGAAGTGTTGTGAGCGTTGTGATGCTGCCAAGCGTAGCCTGTAATCAGATTAGTCTCCGGCGCACTCGCCGTCTAACCGGCAGGCTTCAGTTCTCAGAGAGAACTATTTCTGTACGTCTGCAGAAAAAGATTTTCTTCTCAAAAAAGAGAGAGAGAGAGAGAGAGAGAGAGAGGAAAAGAGTAGGCGTGAAACATTTGCTAGAGGAACAGATGTGTTGCGCCTTTAATGGACTTGGGAAGGAAAAAACTGGTGTGTGTGTGTGTGTGTGTGTGTGTGTGTGTGTGTGTGTGTGTGTGTTTGCGCAGCTCCTCCTCCATGACCTTTTTTTTTTTTTAATTTATTTTTTTTATTTCTTTTTCTAAATCAGCGACTTCTGTACAGAACACCCTTGTAGCAATCACCATAGAAATATATTAATATGTAAATATAATATTTAAACTTAAAAAAGAAAAATGTATACATAATTATAGCTAAATGTCAGTAAATATAAACTAAAATAAAAAGTTCAATAAATATAAATCTATTTTTATATAATATAAAATTATAAAATACAGTTTGCAGGGTGTTTGAGAGTGATAAAGTTTTGGCACCCTTCAGAAAAATGTACTGTGAAAGGGAGTCTGTGGTTTTTGTTGTTTTTTTTTTTGGATTGTTTTTTAAGATGAAATGTATGTATTTTGTGCTGTAATCTGATTAAACAGTACGCACACACACACACACACACACACACACACACACACACACACACACTGACAGGTGCAGTGAGAGCGGCTGTATTTCCTCCAAATCCATGCGACGAACAAAATGAAGAAAAAAAATTGAAACAGGAAGTAATTGGTTTAAAAAAAAAAAAAAAAAATGTTGTTTTTTTTTCTTTAAATAGGCTTTACAGCACAACACTGAACTCTCTGATTGGTCAGAAAGTGTTGATTAATTTTCTATAACAGCAGCTGTGATAATAGTGCAGCTGTAAATTATGTTTTTGTTTCTATAGCAACAGCTCGTTCGCAGGGACGTCAATGTAACTTAACATTAAACTGATTTTTTTTAAAAAAACACTATGGTTAATATTTTGGGGTTTTTTTGTATAGAAAGATATGATGTTGCTAAAGAGTTACAACAGCAGCGCAGCGAATCGACAACAGGAGGAACCGCTAAAGCTGATGAGCAGGCGAAGTGTCTGAGCGGTCGAAGCTCGAATAAAACACCGATATAACCCTGGAAATATAAACCTCAGGGTGGTAACGTCGATTATTTTCCTACAGCTGATGTTTTATCTCCGCAGAAGGGTGTTTTATTTCTCCGGCTCTGTTCTTCAGACTAATCTTTGGTGATTGTGTGATTTTATTACTTTTTTTTTTTTTTTTTTTAAAGTATGTGTGTAGTTTATTTCTCTGCGGTTTCCGTGACAATTTACAAAACTTCAAATTCAAGAGGAAAAAAAATGAGTCTTTTAAATTTAAGCAAGTCTTAAAAAGTCATTTTTAGATCTTATTTTTTTGTGTGGAAAGATTGTGATTAGTCATTTTATTTGAACCACATCACATGAGTACATCACCTCACCCACGCAAAGAGTAAATAGTTCTGTTATCATCAGCTGTGTGTGTGTGTGTGTGTGTGTGTGTGTGTGTGTGTGTGTGTGTGTGTGTGTGTGTGTAAGAGAGTGAGACACGGGTTTGACGTTGCTTGTTTGTGCCGGTGTGCAGTGTTTGCATTACCATCAGTGGCGTGCGTATCGCTGGAGACTCTACTGCCGTGGCAACCAGCACTTGTGTGTGAGAGAGGCAAGAGAGCGAGAGCGAGAGTGAGGGTGTGTGAGGGACAGAAGGACGGGACGGGACGGGACACACACAGGGAGAGAGGGAGCGAGAGAGAGAGGAAAATAGAGGAGGTTATGAGAGGCTTGAGGCGCAGGGAAAGTCTATAATCTGATCAGAGCGGGTGTGGCTGTGTGTCACTGCAGTGTGTTTGCTGGAGGCAGGACACACACACACACACACATGCGCACACACACATGCGCACACACACACACACGGTTGAGTGTAATTATGTATAAAGTCCTGGACGAACTGGTCTCAGGGTATGCAGGCTCAGAGGAGCACAGCACAGCACTGGTGAGTGGAAATCATCTTTGTGTGAATAAAACACATTGTAAAACGTCTTATTTTAGTGATTTCACCATTTTGTGTGTGTGTGTGTGTGTGTGTGTGTGTGTGTGTGTGTTTAAATTTCTGTGCATTATGTGATTGTCAGGCTGTTGTGTGGTTTCACGTCTACATCATGACTCGTGTGTTCCGTTAGCGTTACACACGTTTCTGGAAAAGTGTGGAGTTTTACCCAAAATTATGGAAAATTCTTCTGGAAGAAGTTAGAGCCGGGACTGATGCGAAACCCGGGA
Organism: Pangasius krempfi; assembly: GCA_037576825.1. Taxonomy (NCBI): domain Eukaryota; kingdom Metazoa; phylum Chordata; class Actinopteri; order Siluriformes; family Pangasiidae; genus Pangasius; species Pangasius krempfi. The sequence continues at coordinate 15,450,819 of CM074992.1, forward strand.
TCGGTATCAGTCTAATCCCAGCAAGAAATGGTGGCTCGGATATCTGCGAAATAAAAGAAAGAATTTGATCTGATCCTGTAACAAATGGAAAAGATTGGAATTAGGTTTGGAAGGATATCAAGTGACTATTTTTATTTTATTATTTACTTTAAGGATTGATTTTTCTAATTACATGTGTGAGAGTCTGTGTGTCTGTGTGTCTGTGTGTGTGTGTGTGTGTGTGTGTGTGTGTGTGTGTGTGTGTGTACATTATTTTTTTTTAAAGTGTTTCAGTTTAAAAATCATTTTAAAGGAAAAAATACTTCAAAGACCGATAGTGAAGGTTTGAGTAAGAGAAAAGTGGTATCGTGTTGTCATCGCTAGAAAAAGCACTCTTTATCCTGCACTCGATAAAATGGCGGTTAAACAGAGCTGAATTGCATCAGCATTTTTATATCTATATAACAATAATAAATGGGCAAAAAACGAATAAATTGTAGGACAAAAAATAAAAACACTGTATGACCGTTTAAGGTTTGGACTTTCTGGGTTTTTTTTGTTTGTTTTTTTTTTCCCCAAAATACAGGCTCAAGATATTAAAGTTTTTAAATTCAATGACTTTCTGTAACATTCGTTCTTTTTATTTTATTTTTTGCGTGGATGAATGGACCCTTGCTAATGCACTTCTCGATTGTTTTTTTATTGTTTTTATGAATAGTAATGCAGCTGCGCATTAGTAAGAAAATTAAACAGTTCTGTTTAAAAATCAAGACGAGTAAAAAGTCTCTTTAAAAAAAAAAAAAAAAAGCCGCTTTCCGAGTCTGAATGCAGACGTGTAGACGTGTGATGATCAGTTATCCTTCTTATTGTCACATTCAACACTCGGTATTGCCAAAATATCGCCACTTTCACCCTGTGAGACGCCGCCTTTAGCCTCTGTATTAGGAACACGATTCATTTACTGTATTTAAATATTACGACGTCTTGGTTTGATTTCCCGAACTCACAGTATTACGTGACTGGAGAATTGTTTAAATATGAAATGTAATTCTGGCGCCCGCCTGCTTGGATGCGAGGACGTCTCGGGACGCCGACACGGCGCTAAACCTCCAGAACTGCTGTAAGAGAGCAGAGCAGAAGCGTCAGCCTCTTTAACTGTTAGAGACTTTTCTTTCTTTCTTTTTTTTTTTTTTTAAACCTTAGCTAATGCACCTTTAAGTGGGATTCGTGTCAGAAATACCAATATCATGCCTAATAGAAAGGTTACACCTTGTTTTTCCGTGTGTGTGTGTGTGTGTGTGTGTGTGTGTGTGTGTGTGTGTGTGTGTTAAAGCGAGTGTCTCTTCATGTCGCGTCTGAAAGCACGTGACTTAACCATCACGTGCACCGTCCTGATTCTCTGAGGGACAGAAGCAGCGTATGGGACACGAACACGTGATGATACGTGGTCCTGCGATATCGACCAAACCTGACCTCTCCGTTTATTGCTCATGACATGGATTAATGCGTTGTGATTCATTTCCTGAAATATATTGTCACAATATTGTGTGAAAATGATACTGTACTTTCACCTCGAGAAGGGCGAGTGAGTGCGTATTGACGTGAGGAACGTGTGAGAAGGGAGCGAGGGTGTGTTTAGTCATATTTCGGGTTTGTGTTTAATGTGAAGGGATTCAGTTTGGTGCTTTAGCAGCACTTTTCTAAATTGTGAGTTTGTGGATCTCTCTGTGGTGGTGGAGCAGGACCCCCCTGAGTGTGTTTGTGTGTGCTGGCGGTGGGACTGCCTGGAGAGGAACACACACACACACACACACACACACACACACACAGAGTGCAGCTCAGTCCTTTTATTAAAATGCTGCTTTGGTGTATTTGGATGGTGAGATCGTTACTCATTCATTTATCCTAATAAAGAAATTTCCATTTCCAGCATGTCATTGACTGACTGCTGGGATGTGTGTGTGTGTGTGTGTGTGTGTGTGTGTGTGTGTGTGTGCGCGCACGTGCGCTCCCTTCGTGGTTTTGCATAACTTTTAATTTAACTTTCCAGACTGTACATAGTGACAGGCTCATTTAGCTTTCTCCACTCTGATGCTCATCTGCTTCTGATCCAAAACGTTCACCGCTATCCATGACCTTTGACCTCTTACTAAAACAATACCTAAAAAAAAAAATTATATATATATTTATACATACACACACACACACAGTCAGGTCCGGGTGTATTTAGACAGTTAGAGTTTTTGTGGTTTTGCCTTTATACACCACCACAATGGATATAAAGTAAAACAATCAAGATGTGATGGAAGTGTAGACTTTCAGCTTTATTTTAAAAGGTTCCACAAAAATATGGCATTTACCCTTTAGGAATTACAGCCATTTTCAGCAAAGTACCTCCATTTTCAGGGGCTCAAAGGTATTTGGACAATTGACTGACAA
>CM074992.1:15464180-15497512 GCA_037576825.1 Pangasius krempfi
AATGATTCTTCATGCTCTCTGAACCGTTCTTTCACAGTTTTAACCCTGATGAATCTCGGCAGTGTCGTCCTGGAACATGGATCCGTCTTTCTACACGGTTATTAAAGAACTAAAAAGCTCCACACTTCATCTTTTAAGATTAAAAGAACTGTTGCCAGACATAGAACATGCTAGAAACATTATAATCGCTCTAATAATGATCCATTCATACACTCTTATGGATTTGCCTATTAAAATCTAAACAGCGAATTATTATTTTTTTGGCCGGGCAGTGTATATCGCTGCGTTGCACTCCAGTGTTGAATTTGAACTGAACACAAGTAGGAACCGAAGTTGCGAGAGTAAAAAGAGTTAAGAGAAGCAGCGAGGAAGCCGGACAACACACTAAAGTTTAGTGTTACTCTATTAACACAATTCACTTCGATCGGTTCTTAATTTACATGCACTTGAGAGAGACTGATTACTTCATTGCACCACTTCCCTGACTCACCACAAGATGGCAGTACCGATGAGCTCCCAGTCATCATAACTCAATGACTGTGTATTTTTTTTAGGTCGTTCTCCAAGAGGCCTCTCACTGACTGTGTCCTGGTAGTGTGTTTGTGGTGTGAGTGTGCGTTTGATTTTCACCGGAGAGTTGTGCGTGCAGTCCTGAGTCTGTGTCCCCCTACTGAGGCACAGGAACACCAGGACAATGTTATCGCCCGTCTCAGTCTCCGTCCTCATTCGGTTTAAGACGTTCTTTGAAGTGCATGAACAACAGCGCTATGTGCTGCCGTGTGATAAGAACTTTTAAGATGCTTTCACACACGCAATGTTGAAACGTGTCGAGCGGAGCGCGTCTCCCGCCTCTGCTTCCAAGTGAACTCGACTGCAGTGAGAAAGTGATTCGATTCTGAATCGACTCGAATGCGGGAAGTGAGTCAAGTATGCAGTATTTGATTCGCATTTTCTTGTACCTGCTAAACAGAGCCAAAAGACAGAGCTGTAGCACTGTAGAAACGGAGATCTGGCGAGTTCTGGAGATTTGGACAGATGAACATAAAGAGAAAATAAATGCTACAGATGTTTTAAACTAGTTATTTATGTAATGAATCGTTTGTTTAGCAGCGACTCTGTGCTCTTTGTGTACAGGTGATTTTCTTTTTATCTTTAATGGTCGCTGTATTTTTGACCAAAAAAATCAAAGCTCTGTGAGGATGTTTCCAGCCCACACTTCTACACACACCTCAGCCGGCATTTTTTTTTTTTCTTCTCTCTATTTATTTTATGTGCAGCGTGAAACCAAACCAAGCCAAATAGCAAACAAATAAAAAGAATCAAATGATTTGACTTTGATTCAGATTCATCAGACGGATAAATAGGTGTGAACGTGACCTTAATGCTGCTGTTTAGTTTTTAAGGAACATCTCCATTTATTATCCCAATGATTAATTCGTGCTCTCTGGGGTTTTTTCTTTTCCCCCTCAGCTGAAGATGCGTTCCTGTCGGCCATCATCAACTACACCAACAGCTCCACCGTGCACTTTAAGCTGTCCCCCACCTACGTGCTGTACATGACCTGCCGCTACGTGCTGTCCAGCCACTACAGACCCGACATGAGCGCGTCAGAGCGGACGCACAAGGTCATCGCCATCGTCAACAAGATGGTGAGCATGATGGAAGGAGTGATCCAGGTGAGTTCCCAGCCTCACTACAATCCAGTTTCCTCGATCAAACGATAACGAACTTGACACACTACCTCAACTGTAATCGTGGCTAATGGAGCTAACAAGCCAGTTCAGCATTATCACACACTCAGGAATAACACGATTCGCTTTGTACATGGAGTGCTTCCTTTAAACCTTAGGCCACACCTCCCTGTCATAAACTGACACACTGACAGAGTGTGATGATGCTAAACTGGCCATTCTAAGCATCCGTTAGCAGCATTAGCCTTGTAGCGTGACTAGACCCTGCTGATTTTGATGTCTAGATTGCTGTAGTTGGTGCAGCAGCTCCTTTAGGTGTAGCGTTTAAGGCATGGCCCACATCACAGCTCAAATCATGGCCCTTATGTACGCAATAGTGCTGCTCAGTGTTTGTTTGTGTGTGTGTGTGTTCGTGTTCGTCTGCGTGTTTTCCCTTCCCGTCTGTTTCAACTTTACACTGTTCAGGGGCGGTGACTCACACAGCCTGTGATCACGCGCCAGACGGATGAAACAGCCACTGCGGATTTATTTACACTGCCGTTTAGCCGCCAGAGTCGTAGGTGGCCCGACCTGCTGTGTGGCAAAAGTAAAAGGATAAAAATAAAGATAGATAAAATAGTACGCAGGATCTTATATGTCTGAGCTGGTCCTGTGTCAGAACGTGTAGTGCGTGAATACACACTCACACCAGGCGCATACTTGTGGCATCAATGAGGTCTCATATGTCTGGCCAAAATATGGATTAAAAACCATTAATCTTAATATAAAAAAAAAAAGACATTTTTTGATTTTCTACAACATAGAATTCCACGTTTTAAGCCTTAGGCTACGTTTACACGACAGAGATGTAGTCAAAAACTGAAAAGTTCTTGTCTTGCGTTTTCAAAAAGTTTCACGTATACACGACGTTTACACACTGTATTACGTATGCCAGGCCAGTAGTTGGCGCTGATGTTTATTTAGAATTGGTCGCGTGTATATGATGCGTCTCCGCCGTTGGTTGTAATATCGGTGAAGTAAATCCACACTTACAGCACCACCATGTACTCCGCCGTTGTCGCGTACGTTTGTTCGCGCTTGCCTTTACAATAGACACGTACTGCGCATGTCTACGTACCTATCGCGTACTACGCACGCGCATGACGTCACCGTTTTCTAAGATTCCCGTATTGTATAAAGTCAGGTCAGGAAGGGACTGTGTACATTGTTGTGTGTGTGTGTGTGTGTGTGTGTGTGTGTGTGTGCGTGTGCGTGTGCGTGTGTGTTTACATGCCTGTGATATCTCTGTCCATGCCATAGCCGTTGTTGACAGTCTCTCTCTCTGTCCTGTCGGTTGTTTGTTCCCCCTCTTCCCACTCCTCCTCTCTCTACAGGAGATTCCTGAAGGTGACCAGGTAGGAGACTGTACTGCCAGGGAGAGCTGTCTATCTCTCTGTCTGTCTCTCTCTCTCTCTCTCTCTCTCTCTCTCTCTCTCTCTCTCTGTCTCTCTCCTCATCTCCCCACCCCTCCTCAGTTAGCTTGGCTTAGTCTTACATGCCTTTGCCCCTCCCATAACAGAAACTTTGCCAATAATCCCTCCTCCAGCAGCTGGACACTAAAAAAACAAACAAAAAAACAATAATAATATTAAACCCAAGCGTAACCCTTCATTCAGCTCCAGCCTGGACCATGTGATACTAAAACTCCAAGTAAAACTCCGATCTCTGACTGTGGCAGCATTTTAATTCTGGCATCTCCATGTTACCTTCTGCTTCCTGCACTTCAGTGTGGATGCGAGACAAGCCCGTGTTCTGTTGCTTTGTTCTGTTTTTTTTTTCTTTTTCTTTTTAATAATTTTTATTTTGTTGTCTGTGGTTAATGTTCTTGTTCTTCTGAATGCATTCTATGGCTGAAACCAGAAAGGGAGGGGGGGCAGCCGTCGCCGTCAGAGGGAAACGTGTGCGTGTGTATGCGAGCGTGTGAATGTGGTATACACAAGGTTCCAGTTCAGCAAGTGTGTGTGTGTGTGTGTGTGTGTGTGTGTGTGTGTGTGTGTGTGTGTCTGGGCCGTGTGTATCCCTCGCTGTGTACTGGGGACATTTAACTCCACAGCAACCAGACACTGCTCTGTTAAGTGCCTCAGTCTCTCAGGGTGTTTTTTCCACTGCACAGGAACCAGTACTAGAGGTTCTAGGTCATTTTCCACCAACGTTAGAAACAGCGGTTACCTTGACAACAGTGAAAGCTACTGCGTCGTCATGGTGCAATGATGCTGTTGAAGGTCAACATGGAGGAAGTGTTCAGTGTTGGTTAACCAGCTTATATCAGCTAGAAAAAAAAGTCTAGCTAGAAAAGTCTATGCTGATGGTAACTATGACAAAATGAAAATAATATTTAATTAATTAATAAGGAATTAATGAAAATATCCAAAAAAAATATCACGTTCTGTGCGATCCAGAAACAAGAAAGTGTCTTGTATTTACACTGTCAAATCATTGGGTCTCATTTCTGTCGCTAGATACGAACAAATTTATTCGTAAAAAGCATTCGCAGGTTGCATTTACAAAGGAAATGTGGGATTCATGGAAATCCGGTGAGTTCAGGAAAATGTTCGTATCCTAAGTTTACTTGTAAGGAGACTCAATAACATGGACATTGATTGATCAGCTTCAAATCGTGCAATGGTCGCGAGTTTCTATGATTTTTCTATACGGATTACGCTGTCAAGTTAAATCATTTATTTATTTTTTTCCATTTAATTAATTTAATTTTATGAAAATTCAGTCATTTCATATTAATGACTTGAATAAAAGCAATCCATGACAAATTTGATTAGGACTGAAGTAATGGCACCCTATAAAAGGAGGACGAGTTAGTGTGTGTCTATGGTAGCTGACGCACTGCAGTGGCTGAGCTGCGTTATTGGAAGATTTAGCATATGCCACTTTTTGGAGGTGCTCTTTACCAGTTTAGTCATTGTTTTCAGCTCTCTGTGAGCTTGTCATTTTTGAAGGGTGTGGCTTAATGTAAATGAGCTGCACCATGAACACAATCTGTAATTTACGGGTAATTGGTGTTTATCAACATACATGCATGAGTATGAAGAAAATCGGCGCAAATTTTGTAAATATAGTGGAAATTTTTTGTTCGTTTGGCATAAGAAAACATTGACACGTTTAATGTTATTAAAAGACTGATAAATAAAACAAATCTTTTTTATGCTGCTATACTTTTTGATTGAAGAAACTTAAAACACAGCAGCAACTTGTTATGAAGTTCATAATGTTGACTGTTAATATTATGGACCTTCTGCAGTAGGTAGCACTCTGTTTTTTTTTTATATTATTTAAAAAAAAAATTTTTTATTTTTTTTGCTCTCCTTTTTCTCCTGTGAGTGCTATCCAAGTAAAGTTATTTACTGGAAACATCCACGTGTAGTCTTTGATACCAGACTAAAGGAAAAAAGCAGATGCAGCCTTCTGGAGCCAAAAGTTCTGGTACTTTGTGCAGTGGGAAAAGCGTAAAACTAAATCATTTCCTGCTGTACTGATGCCTGATGGTGCTCAGTGGCCACAGTGGGAACGTTCTACTGAGTTAGTCACAGATCTGTGCTCCACTCGGCCCGCGGTGTCTGGTTGTGGGGGAGCAAGGGTGGGTCAGACAGGGGCTCAAGTCTGTCCTGGGACTGCTGCTTCTTGTGGCTGTGAGAACCCCTCTCCTGGCCCTCGTGAGTTTGCTCCCGAGCTGTGGATAACACTCCATCTCTCTTACAGAAGCAGAAAAACATCGCTGGCGCTCTGGCCTTCTGGATGGCCAACGCCTCGGAGCTGCTCAACTTCATCAAGCAGGACAAAGACCTGAGCCGCATCACGCTGGACGCCCAGGACGTCCTCGCTCACCTCGTCCAGATGGCCTTCAAGTGAGTTTCACAGAAAAACACACGGGTTTCCTCTAGCACTGTCAAATTCCTTTAAAAAGGTATTTTAGTTCTAATGACTTCAGATTTAACACCAAATGCTTCTGAACTTTAATTATTCTATGCCATTTTATACCATGGCCATAGGTAGAGTGAACATGAACAGTGGCCATCTATCTATCTATCTATCTATCTATCTATCTATCTATTGTTCTGTTTCTGTTTTTCTATTTCTATCTATTTATCTGACTATTTATCTGACTGTTTGTATATAGTTATCATCTATGTATCTATCTATTTGTTTGTCTATCTATCTATCTATCTATCACGCTCCATTGCACAGGTGGATGGGTTTAGGCTGTAACATAACGGCACAGTAGAACCTATGTAGTGCACTATGTAAGGAATAATACACTTTGTGACATGCTGTTATAGGAAAAGAATCAACGATGGGGTGGTGTGATGAAGCAGAGTTACTGTTAACACCCCAAAGTTGATTATTTTCTAATAACACCAAGTCCAGAAGTGTGTTTTATTCCTTTTATACCACACCAATTTGTCAACAATTATGTTTTGCGTTTCTTTTTTAAAGAATGGCATGTCATACCTTTTATCCATTTATGGTTACGTTTAATATAGTGGAACATCCTCTGTTCTGAAGTGGCAGAACTGATGCTGAAGTCTCCAAAGCTTCTCTCTCTCACTATATATATATATATATATATATATATATATATATATATATGTGTATATATATATGTGTATATGTATGTGTATATGTATAAGAAACTAATGAATGTAAAATAAAATATAAAGTAATAATGTGTTATTTCACAAAGATTATTTCATGTATTTCTTCTGAGCCATTTTCTTATAATAAGCAGAACAAGGTAAGTTTTAGCACCGTTACTCTAACTGAGTAAAAGCAGTAGATGGAATCCTAAATGTCACGTTTTTGGCCTTCCAGTATGTAAATATTATGGCTGTTCTGATAGTAATTGAAAGATGAAATTAGTTCTGACAGCACACGTCTAGACACACTGCAGATTAGTGTCGGATTCCCTCTAATAGCTTATTTTTTACTTTTAAGAGCACACACGCGCACACACACGTCGCCTTCACTGCCTTGAGGAAGTGTGAAAGAGTAGTGCGTTGGCTAATGCAGACCATCTGTGAGCGGAGCGACTCGTCAGTGCCGAGTGCGGTTCGATAATTAGAAAATGATTTGTAGAATTGCAGGACAGCGGAGTGCCGAGAGCTAAATACGATCCAGACGCTCCTCACTAACGCTCTTTATATAAACCAGTGAACAGTTCTTTTTTTTTATTCTTGAATTGCTTTGTTTTTCTTTTTAATCCATATAGCAGTGCTCCTTTGCTCTTATCAAGACCTGGATCAAGGCGTCTAGGAGTAATTCTTGGGAACATGGCTACTTTTAATCGGTGCAATAAAGAAACTATTTTAAGAACAACAACCAAAATTGGGGAAAATTGGCCTTACTTTCTAAGTGGGAGGGGCATACTCTCTCTCCCCTGTCAATCACAGCAACGCTAGTCAGCCATGGGTATCTGTGAGTTCAGGTATGAGGAAGAGGGCAGACAGCGCTTTCCTCCAGGTGTGTTACGCTCACAGACTGCAGTTAGGAGTGATTAGTACCGCATCTCACTCTCGGTTTACTTCTTATTTGCATAAAGTTGTTGCATCACTCACCCCGCCCACTTTGTTGCCCACCCCATTAAAGTTTGCTCAGTCTCCTATCGCCACAGAATCACCATGTGACGTTAAATATACACGATTTTCATCCGTGTATCATGACGCATCATGGCCAGTTTGCAATAACTAACATTTAAATTTGCAGCTACATATTTTAAAGTGAAGAATTTTTTTTTTAATTCTGGTTGATGCTCATGTTCACAAACCTGCATTTTTTATGTATTTATTTTTTTATTTTTTTATTTATTTTACTTCAGGTACCTGGTTCACTGTCTGCAGTCGGATCTGAATAACTACATGCCAGCGTTCCTCGACGATCCTGAAGAACAAAACCCACAGAGACCCAAGATCGGTGAGACACACACACACACACACACACACACACACACACACACACACACACACACACACTCAGCTAATATTTAACCTCTCAAAAGGTTGCATGAAGCCTGGACTTTATTCTGCTTTAAATTAAAGTCACTTTTACTAAAAACATGTTCATATGATGCCTAAAAATTTTTTAATAATCCAGCTGATGGATTGAGCCAATTAGAATACAGCAAAGCAGTGGAAGCAAAAATGAATTAAATTTCTGCCCCGGCAAAAGAGGTGAATAATCTGTGTAGTAATTAAGTATAACAATAATTGGCAGGACAAATTTAGTATCTTGGGATTTTTTTCAGAGTTTTGTTTTAAATTATTTTTCAGATGCAGATTTCTGATTATTTTTATTTTATTTATTTATTTATTTATTTAGATTGTTGTTATTTGTTAGATTTTGATTTCAGATTTAATATATATATATATATATATATATATAGGTTTTAAACTGTTCCAACTGGGATTGTGTTGCTTCTCTCATTATGGCCCTCTGTGTGTGTGTGTGTGTGTGTGTGTGTGTGTGTGTGTCCACTCATCAACCTGTTCACAATCCTTCCAGAGTACTTGACTATAAGATATAATATATAATATAAGATAAGTTGTGACGGTGTCTCCTTGTCTCCTTCCCACAGAGGACGTCCTACACACGCTGACAGGCGCCATGTCGCTGCTGCGGCGTTGCCGTGTCAACGCGGCCCTCACCATCCAGCTGTTCTCTCAGCTCTTCCACTTCATCAACATGTGGCTGTTCAACAAGCTGGTGACTGAATCCGACTCGGGGCTGTGCTCGCACTACTGGGGCGCCATCCTGCGCCAGCAGCTCAGCCACATCGAGGCCTGGGCTGAGAAACAGGGCCTGGAGCTCGCCGCAGACTGCCACCTCAGTCGCATAGTGCAGGTACACACACACACACACACACACACAGTAACTGGAGATGTACATATTAGCACTCCAGCTACACCTCATGAAAGTAAGTGCCCACCCTCATAGGGCTGCGTTGATCATTTTTAGAAGTTTTTTGTGGGCAATCAAGTTTTATGATCCACATCTGGATCCTGGTATTTTTTTGCCTATTTTTCTTGACATAATTGCTAACAATCGTTGGTATACAACAGTTTTCAGGTTCAAGAATTGAGGTTTTAACTGAGCCATAATTATATAATAACATTAACATATTTATGCTGATTAAAATATCTCCAGACCACAGACTTGCACTTAAAGCAATATGGTTGGTGCTGAAAGGAAGTACTGTACATCAAGACCTTGTAATTATAAATTATAAATTATATCTGGCAACAAATAAAGGGGTTTGGCCCAACAGAAATGCGTTCACCCTTTCGTCCGAAGATCTCGAGTTTCAATCCCGACGATGCCTCGGCTATCCATGGCCGGAAGTCCAAGAGAGCAAAATTTGGCCGTGCTCTCTGTGTGGGAGGGATGTTACGCCCTCTCCCATGTCAATCACAATGTCATTAGCCAAAAACCAGCATCTAGGAGCTAGTGTAGACAACCCTGACCAGTTCTCCAGTCCCTCCTGATGATGCAAAGCATCCCCACAATATAATGCTCCCACCACCATGCTTCAGTGTGGGGATGGTGGTGTCAGGGTGATGAGCAGTGTTGGGCTTCCACCAAGCGTAGCCCTTTGTACCAAGGTCGAAAAGTTCAAGCTTAGTTTCATCAAAACCAGAAAACCTTTGAGTCTCCAATACAAAATATTTCATATGGCTTTCTTCTCACCAAGATTCTCAGTAGCACGATATCTCAAGAACGAGTGGCTGAATATTTTGTAGGATTTATGTGGAATTATCTTTGTAACCAGCAGATGAACTGAATCAGTTTAGGGATTGATCCAAAGAGGATCAAGGTCACAGCAAGATCAAAAGTCTGAAATAGTTTTTCTTCAGAAGCTCACTTCCTGTTTTTCATACAGAGATGCTATTTACACACACGTTTTTTGGAACTCAAGGCCTATTGTTAGCGGTGGAGGCTTTACTTGTTTTTGATGATAATAATAATAATAATAATATTTTAAAAAACCTCTGACCGATACTTTTCCAGAACTTTGCCCCGGACTTGTTTTGATAGCTCCTTGGTTTTCGTGATGCTGTTTTGTTTAGGTGTGTTCTCTGGGTTCTCACAGGAACAGGTGTATTTATACTGAGGTCATGTGACAGACCTTGACTGCACACAGCATCGATTCACACTAAAACTAATTTACAGGTTTCACAGCAACGCGAGCGAATACTTAGCAGTTTTTTTTGGCGATTTGTATTTGTAAATAATTTTACAAAATATGTTTTTCTCTCAGTATTGTGGGTTTTGTGTAGATTCATGACGTATTATCTCAAGGTCAAGTCAATATCAGTTCCTGGTTATATCACTAGAAAAAATTTGACATTTTGTCAGTAGACACTTCGAAAGAGAGAATATAGGAATGTGGTGGCCCGCTGTAGAATGATGTCTCTAATATATGTGTCTGTGATGGTACTTAACTGATGATCGTAAGATTTGTCATCATGTTCACAGTCTTAAATCACAATAATGCCATGCTGTTCTGACACTCATGCTGTTCTGTAATCTCTTATCCGTCATCTCGTTATATCGTATATTTCCAGGCAACGACTCTCCTCACCATGGACAAGTACTCCATGCAAGACGTCCAGAACATCAACAACACGTGCTTCAAGCTCAACTCTCTGCAGCTCAACGCGCTCATGAGCAACTACCACTGTGCGCCGGACGAGCCCTACATCCCCCCTGTGAGTGACTCTCCTGTCGTCTCACTCGTACTTATGAGCCATATAGAGCGCTCTATTCACTAAAGACGTAGCACCATTGTGCTGTTAAAAAAAAACCACTCTCACGACTGAAGTAATCCCCGCAGGCCATTTCCTTTCACAGGAGCTAAATTTGAGCCGGGATTTCTTCTGCTTCCCATATTAGGAACACTGCACATTCACAAAATTGCAAATAATTACAGGTTCCTTGTGTAATTTTATTCCTGTGTGAATAGAGCAGATAAAATCGGTTTTAATTCACCTGCTTAACGGTAATCAACTACTCTCTCTCTCTCTCTCTCTCTCTCTCTCTCTCTCTCTCTCTCTCTGGACTTTTGTTTTTTACTATATTATTATGGGAACATGCCAGAAATTTGGTGTGTGATGTCTTGAGATAAACTGTTCTCCAATCCTGGGTGTGTTCAAACCTCACACCACACCCAGTGTTCTCAGGATAGGTCAGGTTTCCGAAATCCTCCACAACTCTGACTCGGATAAAGCATTTACTGAAGATAAACAAACACGTATTTGCTTTACATTACTAATACTAGAATACTTGGATTATGTTAATAATTTAAACTTGTGCTTTAAAACTTGGGGTAGATTAGAAATGAGCTATAGTTCAGTTCTCCTGGTTTCTCGCTCCGGTTCTGCAGTTTAAATGGCAGAGGGTTCCCCAAAGGGTTCCTCATTAAGTGGAAACGTTATCATGCCGTTGCCTGCAGGAGCTGATCGATCACGTGGTAGCCGTGGCGGAGAACACGGCGGACGAGCTGGCTCGCAGCGACGGCCGAGAGGTTCAGCTGGAGGAGGATCCTGACCTACAGCTTCCCTTCCTGCTGCCGGAGGACGGCTACTCCTGCGACGTGGTCCGCAACATTCCCAACGGCTTCCAAGAGTTCCTGGAGCCGCTGTGTCAGAGAGGTAAGAGAGGGAATGATTTCTGCTTTCGGAACATTCCGGGAGCCAGTCGTGGTCAGCGCACGGTGACGGGCGAACGGGGTTGAGCTTGTTTGTTTAACGCTGATGTGTGACCAGTGGAATGTGGTTGGTTAAGGTCTCGCAGAAAGGACTGTTTGTCTCGGATCAAAAACAAACAGAGATAAGCGAGGGAGCAACGTGACTGACTGTGTGTGTGCGTGAGAGAGAGAGAGAGGGAGAGAGGGAGAGAGAGAAGGATCTCCAGGAATTGGATGTGTATTGAGGGTGTGTGCTGACTTGCCTTTCCAGGTTTCTGCCGTCTGACCCCACATCCTCGCACTCCCGGAACCTGGACCGTCTACTTTGAAGGAGCCGACTGCGACAACCACTTCTCCGCGGATAACTCCGACCTGGTAGGTCACATGACGCGATTAACACATGCACGCACACTGATAGAAACGTGACACACATTTAACTAACTGATATATATATATGTATATAAAGACACTAAGTGCTCTGGAGGCTTTGTTCTGTACCGCAAGTCTTCTTCGTCCTCGCCACACATCTGTGATTAGATAGTCAGTCCGATTTTCAGAAACACAACCACGGCTGCACTTCTGCCGAATGACACGGGTAACCCGAGTCGTCTCAGTGTTGTGGATGTGCCACAGACCTACCTCAGTGTGTTAGATTACCGTCAACACCGTTCCCACCACTGTGCCTAATTAGTGACCAGAAGCACTCTAAATGATCGCTTTCTACTCACCCTAATCTCACAAAAGCCCCCTGAATTGCACCGCTTCCCCTGTAATTGCCCTGTTTTTTCCTGCCGTGGTTTGCATGCACCGTGCCCAAACACAGAGGGCCGGGCCTCATCGGCTCCAGACCACGCTCGAGCAGGAGCCAGCTTTCAGCATCCCAGCGCCATCCAGCCTCTGATTAACACGGCCTGGCCCCGCGCCAGACAGACCCACCCCCGCGTCTCAGACGACTTCTTAATGATCTCATTCATGCCGCGGTGGCGCTCGCTGCTCTCCGGCTTTCATCGGGGAGCTGAAACGGTGCTGTGTAAAAGTGCAGCAGCTCCCAGAGGGGCTTTCCCTGTTTCCTGCACACACAGTACGCAAGCTATGCGTGGATTTTAAAAGGCATGAAGCAAGTTCACTTGAAATATATATATACACAATACTTAGAATGCTTTCCAATAATGAAAGAGACTCCAACAGTAGCGTATACACACACAAATCGCAGGTAATGCTTTGTTTTTGCGTACAGAGGTGCAAAATATGGCTGGAAAATGCACACACCGGATTGATGACCACACTTTTAGTCAGTGACTCACACAATTAGTCAGTGACTCTGCGTTCACGTGTACTAAACAAAATAACTACACAAAATCAGATGAGTTGATTAGCGCATATGAATGCACAAAAGACAGCTAATAAACAGAGGTACGTGTAGTTATGTCAAGAATGCAACACTCAGGGTGTGCTGTTATAGGAAAATGATCAACGACAGGGTGTGATGCAGAATGACACAAAGTGGAATTAGCTTTACCACCTTGAAGTTGATTATTTTCCAGTAGCAGCATGTAGCGAAATGTTGTGTTCTTCTTACACAAAAGCAGTTTGCCAACACTTATCGTTTTTATTTGTTATAGAGCAATAAATCATAATTATCTGTTTATAGTTATGTTTAATGTTGTTGGACATCCACGAAACAAGGTACTTCCTGTTATTGCCCACGTTATAGCGGAGTTATAGAAACATCAGTTACCCTTTTTTAAAGATGATAAGCCAAAAAAAAAAGCAGCATATCGTTTTACTGAGAAACCACAAAGTGAAAACATCCCTTTGTCCTGAAGACTTAAAGTTGCAGCTTTAAACCACTAGATTTACAGCTCTTACACTGGAGACTCCTTCCCTAAATGTACACATGTTCTGCATGACCGTGTGTTGATCAGGTTTCTTCAGAATTCTTGAAAGATATTGAATAATTTGATTTCAACACTTGGGTTTCTCAGAAGCGTCACAGCAATAAGATCGAGAGTTAAATGGTAGAGCGAGCATGACATTGTACACTCTTTCTACCACTACCTCTTGAGAAGCTTTTGGGAGCTCCGGGCTCCAGATTATTAGCGTGTATGAACACACTCAGTGTCCCGAAAGCGTCCAGAGACTTTAACTTCTCATTGCTGCTCCTCTAGTTGTATTTACGTTGTATTACATCAGCCTTTAGACCCAACAAATGAGCCTCAGAACCGAGCTATCTGCTGCTGTCCTGTGAGCACTGAGGTTCTCGGAGGGAGCGGCTGTGGGAAGCTAAGCTCTCTCTCCCTCTCTCTTTCTTTCTCTTTCTCTCTCTCTCTCTCTCTCTCTCTCTCTCTCTCTCTCTCTCTCTCTCTCTGGCCCATGTGGAAGCGAGCTCGGCGCTCTGTGGCGCTGACGCATGTGGCTTTCATTCTTGTCTCGGCTCCAGAAGCCGCTGTTTCTCCTTGTGGTCAGGCCTCGCTCTGAGGAACAACCGCCGCTCTGCGCCCTGCCCTGCCTCCTCCTCCTCCTCCTCCTCTTCCTCTTCTTCCTCAGCTCGGCCAGTCTGGTGCAGAACCAGCCACGAGACAGCGCCTGAAACCCAGGGCAGCTTCTGTCTGTTCAGCTCTAACTCCACGGTTTGCTCTTTGCTCTCTTCATAGCCAATGAGGAAGGAACCTGAAATCGTGACGGTGACGTTGAAGAAGCACAATGGCATGGGCCTCAGCATCGTCGCTGCCAAGGTAAGGAAGCATCTCATCAGTTCTGGCACAGTGGAGATTACATGGTGTAGCTGAGCAGCTCTGGTAAATATGCCGTATAAATTGGGTTTTAATTCACTTTGACGATTCGTAAAAAACATTTCTGTTCAGCGTCTCAGAGAGTTTCTTGTCGCGTAAACTCATTTATAATGGATACGTAAGGGCAGATGTTGGATTCGGTCTCAAAAAGTTGTTCCAAAGCTGTTTCCAGAAATGGTGCAATATGTTTAAAAAAAACTGAGTTATGTTTATTTTTCTGAAGTTTTTTTTTCTACTTCCCATGTGACTAATTATACAAATCAGGAGTATTACTAACAGGAATCCTGTATCACATTAACATCTAGTTACAGAATTCAACAGCTGCCCATAGACCTCCACTGTATCCTTAGAATAACGAGGGTGAGCTATTTGTGTGGAAATCGTGTATATATGCTAACAGATTTGGTATTAAAAGAAAAATAAAAAAAAAAATGCTGGAGTGTTCTTTTAAACAGGAGTTTCCATGCTCTCAGCAGCAGCAGCACCCATATCAAATACCAAATATCAGCGAGTGTTTGAACAACAAACATTAGAAAGAGTGAGCGTTTCAGTCAGAGCTGAAGGAGTGGTTCCTCATCTGTGGGGTAGGGGCGGAGCTCCGGTGTGCAGTTGTTCCACTTAAACCAAGCACGAGTGTGTGTGTGTGTGTGTGTGTGTGTGTGTGTGTGTGTGTGTGTGTTATCATGTGTTTAGTCTACCATCAGCTCCTGCTTTATGGCTCTGTGTGTTTGTCTTTACAAGGTGAAAATCTCACTTGCTGGTGCCGAAAGGTTTACGCGTCGGAGTACGAAACGGAGATTAAGATCAAAGCTGCTCTGAAAGTTACGTTTGTATTTAACACTGACTTTTAGAGTTGTTTTAAAGAGAACAGAGCGCTAAAGCATAAATGAAATGCAAATGATTGAACCCACAAACACGCACATCTTTCCCCCCCGAGGACAGGCCACGCTTTGCATGAGCAACATTTGCATCAGTGTGTGGAAACTGATAGGTTTGGTGATAAACCATTATGGAGTGTGCAGTTATAGGGAGAAAAAAAACTCAACAATCAATGACGGGGTGGTGGTGGGCTGCACCTGTGACGCCCATTACCGCCCGGGGGTTGATTTATTTTCTATAACTGCGCACACCGGGTTGTTTTATGCCGATCATACCACAGCAACACGCCCATGATCACACAGCACCTCATTTTTATCGGTTTATACTTCACATCACACCGTTAAAGTCTTTGACGCTGGAGTTTCCTTTCGTAAATGTTAAACAAACTTTGACCTTTGATCAAAATATTACCACTTTTTGCGTAATGATTTGGTTGAACAGTACGTTTTGTTGTTGTTGTTTTGTTGTGACTGATGTGGCCCGACAGCCAGACAAGTCTCAGTGAGAGAGCTGTTACTATAGAAACGGTAAAATGTTTCGGATACGAGCGTGTTAATATATACCTGCGATTAAATACCACACGAAAATAACCGACCAATCAGATTCGAGAATTCGATGCATGTTTACTATGCGCTTTAATGACGTGTGCGCGGAATAAAACACGTGTTAGGGGAAACAGAATCAACGACAGCTTGGTGCGATGAGGCGGAGCTTAGCATCCGGAAGTTGATTATTTTCCTGTAACAGCAAGTTCCAATGTGTTTATTCCCTTTTGTACGACAGGAAACTGCCAACAATTATAATTTTTATTAATTGAAGAAAAATTGGTCATACTTTTTATGTTTCCATTTACATTTAATGTTGTGGAATGTCCTCAAGACAGGTTAGCTCCTGTTATCACTTGCGTTATAGCAGCTATAAACAGTCATTCTCTCACTTTTAAAGATAAGACCAGAGATGCAACTTGTCAAACTAGTTACAACTTCACCTCTGACACTGGAGACTCCTTCCATAAATGTTAAATAAACATCCCCTTCACCATATTAATGATAAAAACACTGGATTTTAATTATCATCAGTCTTAGGTGTAAAATGTTTCAGTCATTATCAGTTATTTCAATATTCAGTCAATTTTTCAAATTATGTTATCAATATTCAGTCCATTTCAGTTGTTATCAGTCTTGGTGTAAAAAGTTTAATGCTCGCTCTGATGGTTCGGATGCTGTTGTAGCAGCAGTGACAGTTTGAGCACCGAATTTAATTCTAAACACGTTTTATAAAGTTTAGGATGTTTTTTTTTTTTTTTTAAGCGTAGAAGCACACAACTGGAACTGGCTTGCTGCAGATTGTCTGTAAGTGTGGAGGAATGGCTTGACTGCAGACGTGACGGGGGAAAAAACAGCTCCTTTGGAGGGGATTTAGAGGCCATGCGAGAAAAAAAAAAAAAAACAAGCAAAAGGTTGGAGGCTAGCCTGAACTGTTTTTATAACTTCTATTTTGAAACTGTGCACAGAGAGGGAGTGAGGTGGAGGACGGACTGACGGGAGGGAGGGAGGGAGGGAGAGGGAGGAAACAGGAGAGGGAGTGGAGAGGAGAGGAGAGGAGAGGAGAAGAGAGGTGGATCCAGCCGGAGCAGAGTAATGATAGGTTTGTCCCGGTGTGTGTGGAGCAGCACAGAAAGTTCTCCCAGACTCGAGGGGTTCTTGTGCTCCGGGGCAATCTGAGGATTCGCTTCTCTGGGAACCGCTTTCGACTTTGGCATGTAGCGGCAGGCTGAGCTCGGACGACTTCCTCGGATCGTGTCCAGCTTCACCTGAGAACGTGTTGCTCTTGGAGCAGCTGCGTGTCGCACTCAGCTTCTTCTCACAACCCGAGCGGAGTTAGCAGCATGTGGTTCTCTGTGGTTGGGAGGAAAGACCAGTCGGTAAGGCGCTGCTTGGGTTGGCATGTGTGTGTTTGGTGTGTGTGTGTGTGTGGTTGTGTGTGTGTTTGGTGTGTGTGTGTGTGTGTGTGTGTGTGTGTGTGTGTGTGTGTGTGAGGAAACACTAGCAGATGTTTGGAGCTGGTGGACTCTGAGGGAAACAGTAGCACAGACTCCTATTCATTACAGTGATGAGAATTTTATTAACAACTGGAGGTAGTTTCTTCTTCAGGTGGGTAAACCGGAATAAACCAGATTATTTGATTTTAGTCGTCGCTCTTTGGTTTGGATTTGGTTTGGATTTGTCGTACAGCGGAGCGCGAAAGTTTGTATACACTTACGACAACAATTAAAAGAAGACAACAAAATTGAATTTATACCAACATGACATTGTTGATATAAACAATCCCAAAGTTGTTTATTTTCCAGGAAATATTTTATTCCTCTTATACCATGCCAGTGATTTTTTTTTTATCCATTTATAGTTACTTTTAATGTTGTGGAACATCTGTGAGACAAGTTAGTTCATCTTATCCCTTAAGTCACAGCAGCTATGAATAGTTGTTCCCCTCACCAGCCTCTTTTTTTTTTTGTCTCTCAAAGTTAATAAAACGAATGAAAATGCAGCTCGTCAAAACTTTGCTATGCAGGAAGACCTACTGTTACGAAGCGCTGACACTGGAGACTCCTTCCATAAATGTTAAACATCTCCTTACAGAAAACGTATATCAACTATTAAACAGTCTTGGCTCATTCGCTCTACAAGTCCCTGTGAGTGAGCTGTTGCTATAGAAACGATAAGGTATTAGAACGAGCGCATTAAATTAAACCTGTGATTTGAACAGCTGCTTTTATAGAAAGTTAATCAACACATTCTGACCAATCAGATGTGAGAATTCTGAGAAACAGTGTTGTGGTAACTCGCTCAGATGTTATCCAGCGCACTGTTCAGATAATGTTTGGAGACTGGGAGAGTCGGGGTGAAAGCGTCATTTTTAATCATTTGTTTTACATTTTTCGTTTGTTTTGCTGTGCAAACCTTTTATTTATTTATTTTATTTAAAGATAATTTGTAAGATACAGGTACATTTTCTCCATTCAGATCCCTTAGGGAGGGGGTGCAAACTTTTGCACTTAACCCCCTGTTTCTCTTTAAATGTGAAGATTTACGTAGTCACTTTTTCTTGATGCTTCATATGCCAGGTACTCTCTTTAAAGGCTCTGTCCACGATTTGTTCAATTTTGCATCATTTTTTGTTTTGTTGTTTTGCTGCGCATGTGCATCCACATTTCATCTTGAATTAAAAAAAATAATAATAATTTATAGATAAATTGTAAAATACTAAGCCATAGTTATATTTTTGCCCATTCAGAACCCATGGGTTGCAAAATTTTCAGTTGTGTTTTTGTGTAAATAGTAAGATGAATGATTACGTGGTCATTTCTTTCTCCTGACGCAGCATGTGCCAGTCTTGAAGGCTCAAACACACAGTTACACACGCGCACACACACACACACACACACACACACACACACACACACACACACACACACACACACACACACACACACAGAGAGAGAGACTCCATGTAATTCATTATTTTTATATATTATATAGGAATGTCAGGTTTTTGAGCTGCCTGTGTGTGAGAGAAAGATAATGGCCCCCATGGGACCATTTTATGGAACAGCAAAGGGAAATCCTACGACCCCACACACACACACACACACACACACACAAACAAACTCTCCTGTCAGCAACCCGGGAAGTGTCCGTCATCTCGTCCACGCGTTCATCCAACCATCTTCCAGAACTCCTGCTTGGAGATCTTTTCCCACTCGATCCACATCTCTGCCTCTTGTGAACACTCTTTGGACGTTTCTGTTTGTTTGTACAAAGTGCAGCACAATAGCACCGTGACTTCCCTCTCGGTAGGTTTGTCCGTCTCCTGTCCCCTTTTGTACACCTCGCTAACAATAGCAGGATATGGCTTCATCACAGATTTCTGCACTTCCTGAACACTTGGAGAAAAAGAAAGACGAGAGCCTAGAAACCGCTCAGACACCTGGACTGACATTTTTCTAGTCTCCTGGCTTTTTACGGAGAGTCACGAGATCAGTGTAATCACGAACCCTCTCCAGATGCTCGCTGCATGTGCATCGCTCCACGATGATTCACCCGAGTGGAATTTTATTTCAGCTGGGTGTCCTGTTCCGTTAAACCTGCAGCTGTAATTAGTCTCTCAGTATCTCCTGCTGTGCTCTTGTCTTCTGGATCGGATTTCTGTTCTCACACACTTGGCTGACGATAGGGTCTTTCAATAGCTGTTAGATGCAGCACCTCAAACTCGACAGCGCCTTAATCTTCAAACCTTGTGTCTGTCAGGGTCACATTTTTGACATTGCGTCCATTCCCTGTTTGACTCTGCATGCCCAAGATGTGCTGCAGGGAGCAACAGGGTTAACTAGTTTGGAAAATGCTCTGCAAGTTGAAGTTGTAGTTCGTAATATTTAGTGCTTTATTAGCCGGTCCATGATCACGATGAGTAGCTCATACTGTAGTTACAGCAGCGAGACTCATCGCACCACTGTGAAGCACTTTAACTTCAAACATGGCCTTCTTTCCAAAGTAAAACTTTTTTTTTTTTTTTTTTGCAAAAGTCAGTAAGGTACAGGAGGATTTGTTCACAAAGTCTGATTGTTCCAGGCTACCGATTTGTCCATCCCTGGCAATTAAATCTACAGGCTTACCCCTGCAGTCGCAGTAGAGGTAGAAATGTAACATGTTTACAACAGTAACAGAAAAGTAATAAACGGTATAGCATTTTAATTAGTATTTTGAAAACGTCAGCAGTCAGATAACCATCCAATCGTATGCCCTGACCAGCTGTGACATCATAACAGCTCTAGTAATGTTGCACATTTTTCACACAGAGGTCTCAACTTCCATTTCCAGATAAAGAATATGAGGTCCTGCCTTGCTCTTGTTGGTAGTTTTAAAGGAAAGGCGGATACTTGCCTGTCCCCACCACACACTCTAAGTCCTGTGATGCATGACAGACGTTGTTTGGTCTCTCTTAACCCAAGCCAGCAGCCCACAGTCTCCATCATTAAAGCCTCTCAGATGTGATGAATGCGTCTGGCTGCAAGCAGCTCATTACCGAAAGCCTCTTGTTCTGGTGATGACATTTTGCACCTGGCATCAGGAGCGCACTAAAATGACCGCAGCGGTCCATCTGTCCTCGCTTCATGATCTAGCTACAGCTGAAAGACTCCTTCAACAGATATTCAAGTTACTATTAGAGTTTGTCAATAAAGTATTTCTTTTTTTTTTTTTTTTTTGTCATGTCAAACGATACATAGGTGGATTTCAAATGGATGATGGATACTTCTGTTCAGCAAGGACTCACCATACAGCGTACACAATGCATCGAGCTCTTAAAAAGATAGGTACAAGAATCTCTGTTGAACAATATGGGTCCCTAAGGAGCCCAGGCATAAATCAGAATGCTTCTGTCCATCGTAAATCCCAAACAGGAAGTGGATTTGTCTTGAGGCAGATGGAAAACAGAGCCTCGGAGCAGTGATGGAACAGAACAGGAGCCAACGTCAGCTTCCAGTTTCCTGCGACAGGTTGCAGAGCTCTTCCTCAGACAGGAAGTGTCAGGGTGCGGTTTCGATTCTCTGAATTCTGTTCGAGTGTTAAGTCTGCGCTGTTTTTAAAAAGAGCGACCCACCCACCTCAAAATCTCTAGTGTTTAGTCTGCATCACATTGAAACCAGGCAGCAGATAGGTGTGATATGTGCTCTGCCTGCGAGATGTTTCTGTTGATTATCACCAATGAGATTCACGACAATCTGCGAATGGTTCCAGGGTCAGCATGTGAGAAATGGCTGACCCGTATACAATAGTCACGTAGTCAGTGTTTTATTGAACAAGCGCTCTGGATCCAATAAGCTACCCTTACAAGACAGGAAGGTGATCATTGTGGACGCAAGTTAGAGTCGAAATGATGTGTAATCAATGGGAGGGCTGATGTGAACAGAAGCAGATGTATTATTTTTGAAGATGTTTATCAGTATAGTGAAGCGGTCACAAAAGGAAAAGCCTGAAGTCAACAAAGAAGAACAGGAGAAATGTCTGGAATTTTCTAACCAAGTGCTGTTGGTTAGAAAAACGAAAATCTTTGTCAGAAGAATAATACAGTCCAAGATGCATTGTATATCAGCAAATCATCAACAAACTATGTGAACATGTCATACAAAATAAACCTTACAGTGGTCATTTATTCATCTTTGGGAAGCTCTGTATCCTGATCAGGGTGGCAATGCGTCCGGGTTCTATCCCAGAGTATAACACTGGGCGTGAGGCTGGAATACACCTTGGATGGGACGCCTAACACTGGGGCAATTTCATGTAGCCAATCCACCTACCAGCATGTTTTTGGATGAGGGAAGAAACCTGAAGAACCCTGAAGGAAACCCACATGGACACAGGGAGGACATGCGAAACTCTACACAGACAGTAACCTGGGCTCATTGAACCAAGGAACCCTGGAGCTGTGAAGCCGTAACACTTCCCTCTGCATCACCCTGCTGCCATAATAGTGTTTAACAAGTGTTGTACATAATACACTATATGGCCAGGAGTATGTGGATACCTGACTACCTCATCCATATGTGCTTGTTGAACATCCCATTCCAGAACTGTGTGCAATTAGATTCATTTAGTCTCTCTTCACTGCTATAACAGCCTCCACTCTTCTGGGAAGGCTTTCCACTAGATTTCCACCGACACTAGATGTTGGGTGCGGAGGCCTGGGGTCCAGTCGGCGTTTCACTTCATCCCAAAGGTGTTCACTGGGGTTGAGCTCAGGGCTCTGTGCAGAACACTCGAGTTCTTTCATTCCAAACTTAACACACCGTGTCTTCACAGAGCTCGCTTTGTGCACAGAAGCATTGTCATGCTGTTATTTGGCCCTCTTATTTCCAATGAAGGGAAATTGCAATGCTACAGCATACAAAGACTGTGTATAACTTTGTGGCAACATTATGGGGAAGAGCCACATGGGTGTGATGGTCAGGTATCCACAAACTTTTTTGCCCATTTTGTGCAAGAGGATATTCATGACATGCATGAATCTATGTGTCCTGCTCCAACACACTATGTAGGATTTCAAAAAAAAGTTCTTTTTTAAACACACTACAAGCCATCATTCTCAACATCTCTCAATAGAGTCCACATGAGCTGACGTTGAAGTTGATGATGGGACTAGGGATGAGGTGATTGTCTACTCAACATCATCCAAATAATTTGTTACCAAACACTTTACACACTGTTTACTCAAACAAAAACATCAACTAGCCCTCATTGGCTGTTCAAAATGCCAATAAATTGTGTTGGACCTTAATAGCACACGAGAATCAGCTTTTTTGCCTGTAGGTCCTATTTAGGTTAAAGACTGTATTTATAAAAGCTTAAGTCAATCCATGTGTGTTTACGTCCACATTCGGACTTGCCACAGCATGCTTTAGTGTCATGCACTCTGTAATTGTCTCTCTGCAGATGTTAAGAATCAGCAGTTTGACGCTGCAGTTTGAAACATGCATTTGGACGAATTCTATGAATGAAGTTAGATTTTTCTTCGTCTCAAGCTTATGTTCAGTTAATAATTAGTTCAGATAAACTCATTCACGCAAACTGCATGGCTTGTTGCACCCCATAGCGAGGACTTGGCCCACCATGGCAGCTTTACAAGCTGAGAAGAAAGCCATATTAGCAGCTTTACAGACTTCAGTGTTTGAGATTGATTTGAAGATATCGTCATGATGGCGTGCTTCCTCCCAATAAATTCAAGCCTCATGCCCTCTCGCTGAGATTTTAGCTCAGTTATGAAACCACCTGCCAAAGACAAGCTTGAACTGCTTCCAAGTCAAGCTAAAATGCTCTTATTTTCCCTCTCGGTAATCACCCATGAACCTCCTCTGCTTTGAACCTCACCTCATAGTGCTGAGAAACTGAAGTAAATGTGCATCTGACTTTTACTGCGAGCTTCTATGTACCTACTAATGTTGTTTTGGGAAATGGCCCTTTATTATTGGTGCAAACGAAGGCTTTTTGCATGTGGTCATATTTTTACTATTACTAATGTCCCTATAGACCTAAAACAGGTTTAACAACCAGAAGTAAGGAATTAAACACTTGGAGGTGTGTAGTTATAGGGAAAAAAAGTCAACTTTGGGGTGGTGTGATGAAGCAGAGTTACCTCAGAGATTCCTCTTTGACACATCATACAGTTTATCCATGTATAGTTACATTTAATGCCGTGGAACGTCCATGAGTTCACTGTTATCACTTGCATTATGCCAAGTCTATAAAGTCGTTCCCTCACCAGCCTCTCTCTCTCTCTCTCTCTCTCTCTCTCTCTCTCTCGAAGTTAATACAACAACAGGAAAAAAAAAACAAACCCACGTCATGTTACAGAGAAAACGGTGAGGGTAAACTCATCTGTCCCGAAGGTTTTCCCATGTTGGAAAACTTTACTGTTACAAAGCACCGACACTGGAGACTCCTTCCATTAGTGTTAAAAGCTTACAGAACTTCCTTACCAAAAAAAAAGTCACAATTTCTACAGTTACACACCTTTTTAAATTTGATACAAGTCCCTGTGTAAATTGTTACTATTGAAACGTTGACATTAGAACAAGCTCATTAATGTTATAATATAATATAATATAATATAATATAATATAATATAATATAACATGCAACTTCTGACCATTCGGAATTGAGAATTCAACAGCGTTGTGATGTAGTAAAATATATATATTGTGTAAAATTAGTGCAGTAAACTGAAGGATTGAGATGTGTTCGTGTTACACTGTGCTGTTGAGTGTTCTCTGGAGTTTCTCACGCTGGGGCTTTTCTCTTTTCGCTGTAGTATTTGGGAAACTTGTTCTTGCATGTGACCTTCAGCTCTTTAGCCGTTAGCGTGTGAACAGCTCAGCTGGAGAGCAGGTGTCAGGTGTCTACCTGCGGACAAATTCGAGGCACAAAAGGAAACGAATAGCTTCTTAGTGTTTAACGTGGAACCGTGATGTGATGGCATTAGTGGCCTTTCTCTCTCTCTCTCTCTGTGTGTGTGTGTGTGTGTGTGTGTGTGTGTGTGTGTGTGTGTGTACATGTTCCAGTGCTCAGATTCCTGCCTGTTGCGCTGTAGGCCTTGTTGTGTCCAGAGTAACAGGATGCATGAACAGGGGGCCTTTCTGTGTTTGGCGTCTTTGTGTCCACCGAGCACTGGATGCTCCCTCTGGACTTCTGAAATGTCCCCTTGTATCAGAAATGCCTCATGGTAGGCGGAGCCTGTGATATTGTGTAGGTTGAGTTGATTTGTAACAGCTTTTCATGATTTTGCGTCCAGACCCAGAACAGCGTAGTGGTAGGTACTGATAACTTACTCTTCTCTCTTCAGCAGCATGCGCTCCCTTTTTAATCTTTTATTTTGCTCACTAACAGCCTTCATTTTTATATCCATTTCCATAGCTCTTTCATGGAATGTAAACTTCGATCCTCTAGAGATTTGATTTGATTTAATCATCATTCCCAATCGCATGTGGTACGTATGGAAACTTTTTTTTTAGGCTGTATAAACGACCTCGCTCGTCTGAACATCCAGCCTTGAATACCGCCGCAGGCATCAATCATTTTTGTGCGCGCTCCGTGTATTCCATATACATGCATGGCTTTCCGTCCGGATTCTTTTTTGCAGTGTGGTCGAAGGCTGCGTGTATTCCTGTGATGGTCAGTGCTGTGGGTGGGCAGCCGTGTCGGTGGTCTTTACTGAGAGAAATTGCGAGTGATTCCCAGGCGGATTCTGTTTCCATCTCAGCCCACAGTCTGCTTCTCGCCTTCTTCCTTCACGTCCTAATAACATCAGCCGTGCTATCGTCTGCGCGCCGTTATCCCGGGCAGTAGATTACTCATTGAAACAATAAACAGCAGTTTCTCACTCAATTGCCATCTATCCACCTATAAAATGAGTTCCAGCGCTGTGCCTCCAGGCAGCACGACTGACTGCGTGTTTGGAGGACGTCCAGATGGAAGCTATTCCACCTGTTTGCTCTCGGGTTAGTGGTGCGAACGCAGCCCCATCTCCTGCTTTATAGAAGATAGAGGAGCTCCGAAAGGGCAGGTTCACCTCTCATGCCTTGTAATACGCTGCTCATTGTGCTGAAATGATGGTTCTGATTGGTCAGGAGGTGTCGCTTAAGTTTCTGTAATCACAGGTTTATATTAAATGTGCTTGTTTCTATAGTAACAGCTTACTCAGAGATTTGTACGGTGGACACGCCACATAAACCGGTTCTAAATTATTGATATGGCGACGTTTTCTGTAACAAGACATTTATTTAGCGTTATTTAGATGGAAAAGCTATTTTATGGAATACTTCTTAACTGCCAGCGCATGTTTTACATCTAATCCTGTGAGAAGTGATTTTTAAAAAGCGCTGCCGGCGGTTTTTTTTTTTTTGTTTGTTTGTTTTTTTTATTTTCCCATAAAGTGTGGAGGACGAAGTGGCAGGGAAACAGTGCGTCTTGTTAGTGAGCGAATATTAGGCCATTTACGACATTTACATGTTGAATTGAAAATATCTTGTTTGCCATAATTTCTTACTTTTATTTATTTTCATATTAAAATTTGTATCGAATAATTTATTTATTTCCAAAACTGAGCTGTTCAGTATGTAAGGGACATTTTTGCTCTATGTTTCTGTATTGGTTTGACATCATTAGGTCAAAAGGTCACTGCCATTACTGACAATACAAGTATGAATCTCCATATTAAATTGAATATGTAATATAAAATCAGTGGAAAATATAGTCATTATAGTACATAACGGACATTTTTGTTAGTCATTTGACATCACTGATGCCATCAAGCCAGGTTTTATTGACTTGATGGCATCCAGTCAGATAGTCATTAGTAGATCTTTAACAGATACCTTTTTTTTTTTTTTCAAATATATTTACATGTTTAAAGCACACAGTCACACAAAAGCAGGCTTTTCTTCCGAGAGCTTTTTCTACACCAAGCACCTGGAAGAAAAAGTTCATTTAGTCCAAGAGGTTAAGAAATATGTACTATGTTAGCACAAAAGCAGCTTTAAGACTAACCCTGTGTTCACACTAGCAAGCAACAAAGCAACACGTGAGCAATTATTTTCTACGCAGAGCTGTGATTTCGGCGATGGCACAACCAGCGACGTTTGAATTGATATCTTCTAATTTTGACACAGTACACGATACGCCAAAGTGACAAATCCAAACGATGACTCCTCGGACCAACCCTGTGACCC
Source organism: Pangasius krempfi (assembly GCA_037576825.1). Lineage (NCBI taxonomy): Eukaryota > Metazoa > Chordata > Actinopteri > Siluriformes > Pangasiidae > Pangasius > Pangasius krempfi. Next base: position 15,490,551 of record CM074992.1, read on the forward strand.
GTGCGGTCCTCTGTTTCTTCAGTTCTCCTCTCTCAACTTTATTTCCTACGTACAGTTAGTTCCCGTTTACTGTTTGACCCAGAAAAAGGGAAGGAAAACCTCATAATCGTGGTTTCATCTTATCCCGTCATATCAAGGACGACATCTTAAATGTGTGTAGAGACGTTAGAAAGAAAAATAAAGCTTGGAAGCTTCCTGTAGTGAGTGTACAAGGCTAGTTTGCTTTGCTAATCTGAGAACAAAGTTAGTACGATGTCTAGTAGACCCAGACGAAACGTAGAGCTAATGAGTGTGTAACAGCTATTACTATTGTACTATATAGTATATATGTGTCATAGAGTGTGTGATGGTCTTGTGAGGTGCACACACACTAATCTGAAAGATGAACAGCTCTTTCTTCAGATCTACGAAACGCACGGAGGTTGAAAAAAACACCCTGTTTGCTCTCTCTGTGCTGATTGCCTCCATCACACCAGTGCAGTTTCTGAGCCGTGTTTGTCCAGATGTGGACGTTACGCCGACACGCTCGCCGCCATCCAGGCCGCTCTGGCTAGCGAGAACGTCAACAGAGTGGAGATGCTCAGGAAGCGGATACGAAGCCTCGACTTTTTTTTTTTTTTTTTTAATGCTTCTACTCAAATAGACACTCTGGCAGCATTTCACGTGGCGTCGCCTTGGAATGACAAATCCAGGCTTTTGGGATAACAGACCTAACAAAAAGGAGTCATAAAAAGCAAAGCACAGCCTTGTAAGGCTCTGAGCGTGATGTTACTGTGCCGTTGCTCTTCTGGGCAGGAAATGCCGTCATCTGCTCCGAATTAAGCGTCTCAAGGAACTCGTTGTCAGACGGTGGATGTGTAAGGAAAGGGAGAATGGTGCAAGTCTGTGATGTCTGAATGCACAGCGATGCTGGAGCAGTGATCTCTGAACCGAGCTGAATAATTACAGCCTTTTATGGGGATGTTTTCTTCGGGGGAACGAGTGGTTAATCTTCATGACTGCACCACAAAGCTCGCTTTCATCTGGTGTAAATTGATCTCATTCAAGTCTAACTTTATTTCACCACCAGCCTGTTTGGGTCAAACCCCCCCCCCCCCAAAAAAAATCTTAATAATCTAGGCTCCCTTTGTCATCCTGGTGTCTTTCACTAGTTTAGGGTGTATAGCGTTTCACACTGGAATCCATTATAGAAATGGGAATGTAGGGGAATTCTGTCTTCCTTTTTAACTGTGTGTGTGTGTGTGTGTGTGTGTGTGTGTGTGTTTTAATAGGGTGCTGGACAGGAGAAACTTGGGATTTACATCAAGTCTGTCGTCAAAGGAGGAGCTGCAGACATGGTGAGGACATAAATATACAAAGCATGAGCTCAGTGCAGGCAATGATGGGTTTATGTCATGTAGGTAAAATAACACTGTGTGTGTGTGTGTGTGTGTGTGTGTGTGTGTGTGTTTCAGGACGGCCGTCTGGCTGCTGGAGATCAGTTGCTCAGCGTGGATGGGAGAAGTCTAGTCGGACTCTCTCAGGAGAGGTACTTTCATAACCTTAAGTGGTTTGTTTTTTTGGGTTTTTTTTTTTTTAACGTTGGATTTCTGAAGGAGCGTTAAAGCTTAACATGTAATATCCTGTTTCTCTGGTGGATAAGTAAGGAATCAAACACTTAAGGGCCTGCTGTTATAGGAAAATAATCAACACAATGATGGGTGGTGTAATGAAACCACCCTGAAGATTATTTTCCCGTTGCAGCACGTCCTGAAGTGTTTTTTTTTTCCTCTTATACCACAGCAATCTGCCAATGATTACAATATTTTATTTATTAAAGAACGACACATCATACTTTTTATCCATTATAGTTACATTTAATGTTGCGGGACGTCCGTGAAACAAGTTATTTCCAGAAGAATTCATATTACCGAGAAACCACAAAGCGTCGACTCCTCCGTCCGGAAGATGACAGAAGGCTTAAAGTTGCGGTTTTACCTCTGAGTGTTATAAAGCACTAACACCGGAGACTCCTTTCTTAAACGCTGAATAAACGTCCCCTTCCAGAAAACGTCGCCATATCAGCGTCCACCATACAAATCTCTGTGTAAGCTGTTACTATAGCAACAAGCACATTAATATAAACGTGTGATTATAGAAACTTAAGCAGCACCTCCTGACCAATCAGAACCGAGAATTCAGCAACACCGTGGTGTAACATGAATATAAAGAAGTCAAAGAAATATTTTAGTTGTAGAAAATGGACTCTAAATGTATATACACCCATGTGAGGTTTCTTAATGAACTCTTTCCCAAATTAAAACTTCCCTCCTCCTCATGTCAGTGCTTTAGCTTCAGCTCTGCTGTTCCCTTACTTCTGCAAACAGCAGCGCATTTCAAAACCCGAGCCGTTCAGTTCAGTAAAACACTCATTCGTCTGTCAGTAAAATCTAGTTTTGTCCCGTCACAGATGTAATTATGAAAAAAAAAAAAAAATTAAGATCCTTGACCTTTCAAATGCAAGAAGAAGTAGAAGGATGGAGGATTCATGTCCGATTAAAAGCAGATGGTGTTTGCGCTTTTATAATTGTATTTGAAGTTATAAATCGGAGGAATGTGACAATCGACGCCAGTGTGGTTTTCTTGGTCGCTTTGAGGAGTTTGACATTTGGCCAGAAGTAAAGCGTGAGGTTTGTAGAAATGATCTCTACTCTGCTGGTATCGCTCCGTCGGCTCCGAGTTCTCGCTTCCTCAGATATGCTGTATTTATTTATCGAGCGCTGTTTTTGTTCTGAGGCGTTTCTGTGTTTGTCAGGGCGGCGGAGCTGATGACTCGAACAGGCTCGGTGGTGACTCTGGAGGTGGCCAAACAGGGGGCTATTTACCACGGCCTGGCCACGCTGCTCAACCAGCCATCTCCCATGATGCCGCGGGGTGAGAGGAGTGCAGCTTTAACCCTTTAATCATATATAATCCCTCTGAGAGTGTGAGGTGTACAAAATAATCTGATGATCAAATTATTACCGTAGTCAGATTTGTGCGGAGTTTACAAATACAATTTCATTGCTATTTTTTTTTAAATAAACATGTGCTTTAAAATGACTTGTTTATTCACTTGTATGTAAATGTGCTGTATAATACATGATTTTATTTATTTATTTATTTGCATTGCAAAAAAATGACATTTTAACAAGTTAAAAATTCTTGAATATAGTCAAGATTCGTCTAGTGCTTCTTATTATAAGATTACAAAACCCCAAATGATTATTAAACTTGTTTCTAGACATTTTTTGCTAGAAATTTAAGCCTTTATTTTATAGAAAGAAGCAAAATGATCAGTGCCAGAAGAATAAGACTATTGCTTGGAAAAAAAAAAATAATAATAATAATAATAATAAGTGAAATGTGTCTAAAAAAACAAGCTGAATAATCTTGAGTTTGAAATGTGTTAATCTCATTATAAGAAAGATAAATTTGCTTATGTTCAAGATATTTTTGCTTGCTCTCTAACGCTCATAGTGGCTTTACAGTGTATAGAACACCAAGTAACAAAAAAAATGTTAAGTAGAGGGTGAAAAAAGAGTAAAGACATGTTTTAATTTATTTTTTTTAATCTGATATTAGCTTTATTAAATTAAATGTATCCAATGTAATAGATGTATTAAATTATTCTTATTTTTTGAAAGCTGATTATGCCTTTCCCTCGTCCATGTTTCTCCATGGAATAAAGATGACTTGCTGTTGGTGTGTATTTGAGCTCTTCCTCACACAAGGCTGTGTAGTTTCCGCTCATGTGCATCCCTGTTTGCCCCCTCAGCGTCAGACCGGGGCCGTATGGATAAAGGCAAAGCCAGGCCGAAGAGCGAGGGCTTCGAGCTCTACAACAACTCTGTGCAGAACGGCTCTCCGGAGAGCCCCCAGGGGAACTGGGACTCGTACCCCGAGCAGAAGAGGGACGAGAGGCTGCTGAAGAACCGCGCAGATCACCGCTCCAGCCCCAACGTAGCCAGTGAGCGCTCAAACACGCTAGATAGCGTTAGAAAGGAGAAGGTGTACGATGGTTATCAAACATGGGTTATTTTCTACAAGTGGGTTTTCACTGATACACACATTCGAGACCTAGATTTTATTCATGGTGATATAAAGCCATAAAATGAAGTCGTCCATACAAAAAACAAAATGTAAACATATTCCCGAAAAAGTGCAGGTGACACAGAAATGACAAGATGTTTAATATTTAGGTGTCCATATAAAGATTTTATTTAACTGCTTTTGAATTTCCTGACACTAGCTTGTGTAGGTTAGGCGACGCAGCCCTGTCGGACGGAACAATTACAGCGTATGAGAATCTGTAGTTCACGGTGTATAATGGCAGCATTGTAATTCAAATATCTCTCTATAGAAAACAACACATTAGTTACTCCACTTTGTCTTCATTTTCTGAAAGCCGTGGCGGAAACAAACATTTTCTCTCAACTGTATTTCCTTGTGATTGTTTTGCCTTCTTGCAGATCAAGCCCAGAGTCCAGGGGGAAAGCCCGTGTACCCAGGAGCGCCGGGAAAAATCACCTCCGTCTCCACGGGCAACCTGTGTCCTGATGTGAGCGAACACCGTTAAACACCGTTAAAAACACCGTTAAACACCATCACCTACGTTTAAATCGACTCAGCAACTCAGCCTCTAAACAGTTAATGACTGATTCTGATTATATCGAATGGTGTTTGTAGTCAAAGTCACATTTTACTTTCATTTTAAATAAAACCTATTCCGAGCTCAATTTATGACATCACAAAACTGCTTTTGACCAATCGCATCCAATATGCAAATTAGTAGTGGATGATGAAGCAGAGAGCCTACATACAAAGCTAGATATCTAACTGACTTAAGTTTTGGATGTTGTGGTAATGTTTTGAGCTTTTTACGGGATTATCTGCTGTTAAATAAATCGATGAGAAAGTGACGACGCAAATGACAGGACATGGAACGAGTTCCACGTTTTTATTGGACATGTATTACATAATTATACATTTTCACACATGCTGGCATTTACAATAAGGGTAAACCTGTAAAAGATGTCCCCTTGACCAACGTTTTTTTGCTACACAGCTCCTCTTTGTCAAAGAAATTATCCCTATAAATAAAGTCGACTGGAATCAAATGATAGTTTTGATAAGAATATGTTCGATGAGTGGCTCAGAAATGGAAAAACCGACGCTGGCTACAATAAGTACACGTTTAAATAATTTAAGTTTGTCTCTAAGATAAAAGTGCAATTTTTTTTTAAACAGTTAAAGAGGTCCCTAACTGTTAAACGTTTGAGATCCCCTGCCCTAGGTCATTTTCAAACATGTTAAACAGTTTAATATAATGTAATATGCTACATAGACTCTCTTTTTATGGTTCTCTTTTATGTTCAGTGATGCTTTAAATGGGCCTCTCAAAGAAAATTCACTGAAGCTGTCACGGCTTGGTCCTGTGATGTCATCTGTTTTCAGTCACAGCATCAGAAGTTTGAAAATCCGCTCATTAATTCACATGTCTCTGTCTGGGAAGCCGCATTAGACTGCGTCCAGAACAAAGGCATTGAAATCTTCATTTCTGTGTTCACTTTTAATCAAGTTTCCAACCACTGTGTCTGATTAACTAACTAGCTCTGGCGGTGTTCTCTCTCTCTCTCTCTCACACACACACACACACACTCTCTCACACACACACACACACACACACTGGTTTCTCTGAGCAGAGCAGCCATTAGTCGCTCTGTAACTGAAACACTACAGGAAGTGCTCCGTTTTCATTAAATGCGGTTCTGGAGCCATCTGGATTGGAGCTGCATCTTCAAAGCCCAGCTTGTAATCAGCATTAAACCGTTCTGTCGTTCTTATTAGGAGGAGCCATCCCCACCCCGTCCGGAGGCATACCCCATCCCCACGCAGACCTACCCCAGGGACTACTTCACCTTCCCAGCCTCCAAATCTCAGGACAGGATGGGGCCTGGACCCGGGCAGGTCTGGCAGGGCGGCGAGCCTGAGCCTCTTCCTCCCATGGACGAGCATCACCATAACAACATGGCTATGCAGGTTCGCCAGGACAACATGTGCACGCAGATGTACTAGGGATGTAACAGAATACAAATACATTATTCAGAGTGAACAGATAACGTGTTGTGTGTGGTTTTTAAGGAAAGTTTACAAAGCTAAATTGTCCACAGGATATCAAATTAAAAAAATAACGACGTGAAGGGATTTAAAATGACATTCCAGCGCACATCTGTAGTTGAGATTGATTATGAACTTGAGGCTTAGGCCACACCCATTTAAAATTCAGTTAGAGTACAGATAAGTACAGTACAGATAACCCAAAATTTGGCAAGTTGCTGGTTTTCAAGTCACAGCAGAACACACGTGGAAAATTTTATTATTAAACGGATCAAATGTCACATGCATATTTTCTCATTAACTAACATTGTATGCAAAGTGTATTCTGTATAGAATCAGATAGACGTGAAGGGTTGCTATCTAAAGCCCATCACCCAGTAAACTCTGTCTGCTTAATGCATTTATTTTACCTTTGTTTAACCAAGAGAATTATATTAAGACAGGATCTTGCAAAGAAACTGGCCACAAATCCAACACAGTCTGCTCAGCTTCATCTCCCTTCATCCCTCCTTCATATGAGCAGCAGTCTATACAGATACCACTGATGCACATACCAGGCTTCAACAGATTACCTTCAGGCTGTTTAAATATAATATTTAGGCTTTACAGGGCTTGCATTTTCATAAAACCGGCACGTATTTATATTACCCATATATAAGACCATAGTAGGACAGGTTTAAAAATGCTAAATGAAATTTTTGGTGTTAAGATCTAAAATATATTTTTCTCATGTTTATGTCTGTTCCTCCCGACTGAGTTATTTTTTGTGGCCTGTGGTGCTGCATGCTTTTCCTACTCCCCATGACATGCTCATGACTTATATA
>CM074992.1:15497612-15517504 GCA_037576825.1 Pangasius krempfi
CCCGACTGAGTTATTTTTTGTGGCCTGTGGTGCTGCATGCTTTTCCTACTCCCCATGACATGCTCATGACTTATATACAGGGGCCAAGGAAAAGAGTTCCTTAAAAAAAAATGACTCCAGTCTCTTGGCCCATAGTAGATTTTTTTGTTTGTTTGTTTGTTTTCCTCTTTTGTGTTTGATCTTGAAAATTAAAAAAAGCCTTATACTGAGATTTATTCTGATTGTGTGTGTGTGTGTGTGTGTTGTCTGCCAGCGGGTAGCACGCTCTCAGGAGGAGCTGTGTGACCTGCCCGCTAGATACCCGGCCGAGCGAGTGCGGCAGGATGACCTGCTCCACCTGCAGCAGCGCGAGGCAGAGTACCAGCGAGGTGGAGATCCCTGGAACCACCACGTCTCCTCCTCTGTGGAGTCCAGCACTTCCAGCCAGGAGCATCTCAACAACTACTCGTCCTCCAGCAAAGCCCAGAGCAACCACAAGAGCGCCGCTGGCCGCTGGAAGACCCCTGGAGCGCCCCATCCCGGCCCGGTGGGTGTGTCCCAACCCTCTCGTACAGACCTGCCTCCGCCTCCTCCTCCGCCTCCACCTGCACACTATGATTACGATCCGCAGGCTGACCTGCCCCTACCTCCACCGCCCTCCGTCACCCAGCAGCAGGCCGCAGCCGACCGCAAGAAACGGGAGGAGCAGCAGCGCTGGTATGAGAAGGAGAAGGCGCGGCTGGAGGAGGAGCGCGAGAGGAAGAGGAGGGAGCAGGAGAGGAAGTTGGGGCAGATTCGCAACCCTGCCATGCCTCCACCCGTCCTGCACAACAGCAGCCAGCACCAGCAGATGCCCCCACCTCAACAGATCCCCCAGCCCTACATGCCCCCAGCTCAGCCTCCCCAGACGCAACTTCCCCGCCCTGAGAAACTGCCCACTCTTCCTCGAGCTCCTCCTCCTCCCGCCCCTCAGGACACAGTGATCCGGGACCTGCAGCCTCAGCAGCAGCCTCGCACCATCGAGAGGCGCGACCTGCAGTACATCACCATCAGCAAAGAGGAGCTGTCTGCGGCCGACAGCCTGTCGCCCGACCCGTGGAAGAGGGATGCCAGGGAGAAGCTGGAGAAACAGCAGCAGCTGCACATCGTCGACCTGCTCGACAAGGAGATCCAGGAGCTGCAGGCCAAGCCGGAGCGCACGGCTGAGGAGAACGATCGCCTGCGCAAGCTCATGCTGGAGTGGCAGTTCCAGAAGAGGCTGCAGGAGTCCAAGCAGAGCGAGGAGGACGAGGAGGAGGAGGATGATGAAGACGTCGACACAGTGCTGATCATGCAGAGGCTGGAAGCCGAGAAGAGAGCACGGGTGAGGCGCTGTAGGACAGAGACGTCCATTACAGTCGGCAGGGCAGAAATCAGGCACTAGAAACCAAGTGTGAAGTCTGTTTTGTATGGACAGTTTAGTGATGGATGCCTTTTTTAGATGAGTATTACCGAGATGAGGGAGAAATGTTACGAGAGAGGGTACGTGCACACTAAAAGCCAGTTCACCATCTGAAATTACGCTGCTATTCATTTTAATTGGGGACTAAATTCATAACCAGTGATCGAATAGTGAGTAAAGAAGACATGCTTTGATCAGTCGGGACCTAAAAAAACAGGTCAGCATAGATATTCTTGTCCACAGGTTTCTTGAGATACTAAATAAATAAATCACAAAAAGTTAGTCATAGCAAATTCTGAGTTTATTGAGCTTAACGTGCATAATTATAAAGACAAACGTAGAAGAAACTTCGCCTGACAGCTGAGGTTCCAGTTTGATTTACAGCTCCTGGGTTCGATCCACAGCTCGGGTTACTCTCTGTGTGGAATTTCACACGGGTTCTCAGTCATATCAGCGTGGGTTTCCTCCGGGTTCTCGGGTTTCCTCCCACCATCCAAAAACATGCCAGTATTTGGACAGACTTCGGATCCACCTCCACCGAGATCACGATAAAGCACTCACGGAGGGTGAATGAGTTGTAAAACAACCACGAGAACCCATAAAAGGCGTGTCCATTAAACCACATGCCGTTAAAATCCTGACCAATCAGAGAGCACCTTCTCATGCAGGCAGTTTAGTGCACTTGAAAATCGTTGCCATATGAAACCAACTAATCCCAAAAAACACCCCAAAACACCGGTTTGGTTTAAAGTTTTGATTTGCGTATTGTGTGTGTATATATTGTTTGTAAGCTCTGTTTGTAGCCCCACTCTATCAAATGCGCAAAAGACAGAGACACTTGCGTCACTTGCAGTGTGCACGTACCATAAGAGTGTATTGTTAGCTTGCAGCTTTTGCACTTTCATGCATGTAACTGAATGCAGTCCAGATCAAAATGAAGTATAGTCTTTTCATAGAGTTTATTTATTTATTTAGTTCAGGGTTTGAGTGTTAGGATGAATGTTTTTTTTTTTGTTTTTTTGTTTTTTGGCGATGTGCACCTGCACCATGCTTATGTCATTGCTTTGCCATGCTGAGCTGCTGATTCCCGCTGCACTAGCGAGGGGGGGAGGGGTTTAGAGGCTGCAGGATGTCAAGCACCGCCCTCGACACCCGTGCTGATCCATCTCGCCCTACCACGTCCGAATCGGCACGACCCCGACGCTCTCAAGAAGCGTCGCAACGTCTCTGATTCACTTCCATCTAGACCTCAAAGGCTTAAAACGTCTCATCACTGGAATCATACAGAGTCTAACTTCTCATAGTTCGCCCACTCTAATCCTGATTACCTTAACCAGTACTCTCCAGCACACGGCTGCTAACCAAGCATAATCATTATTAATAATCTCCTCATTAATGAAATGCATGTACTCAGTCTCAGCAGAGCTAGTTCTTTTGAAATCTAGTGGATTTTCTAGGATTTTCACAAATGCCCTGATTTAAAGTTTATCACTTTCTTAAATTGACCAAATAAAATGAATGTTTTTCAGTCTAGTTGCTAGCTACAGTATCTGTACTGTATGTGTGTTTACCACCGACAAGAATTTCAACACGTTTCTCTGTACCGAGAAAGAAAAACAGAAAAACTCCACACTCGGTGATGATAAGAAGTCTAAGGGCAGTTGTTGAAGATAAACAGTTGAACAGTATCTTTAAACTATGCGACTGTATTAGGAATGAGTCGAGCTTAGTTAGTATGATGGTGTTTATGCTCGTTGGACCAAACTGGCAGTTTCGAATTGAACAATAACGGTATTAGAGGCGAGCAGTAAACAGGAGAGAAAAGCTTACAGAACTGCTCTTGGAGAGGTTTTTTTTTTTCCCCAACTGGAGCAAAGCAGCAAAAAGTCATTGTTTACTTTACACGTTCTTAAAGGTTTTGTGGTTTCATCATCCTGTCATTCGGAAGTTGAGGCACTTCCATGTTTAATTTAAGCTTTGCACAACCACAAATATTCCAAACGAACAAATTACATGGATTAAAAGTTTGAAGTGAGCGGAATAAAACACTTGGGGACATGCCGGTATAGGAAAGTAATCAGTGACTGGGTGGTATGATGAAGCGGAGTCACTGCTGCCACCCTGAAGTTCATTATTTTTCTATAAAAGCACATCTGAAGTGTTTTATTCCTCTTGTACCACAGCAGTTTATCGGTGAAACAAGTTCGTTCTTGTTCTCGCTTACGTTATGGAAGCTATAAAAGTCGTTCTCTCAACAACCTCTTGGTTTTTTTTTCTCTCGTGAAGTTAACCAGACCCAAAAAAACAAAACGCAGCTTGTCGTGCTAACGAGAAACCGTACACTCGTCTGTCCGGAAGACTTTCCTGTGGACGAGAAGCGGTGACAGTGGAGACTCCTTCCATCCATGTTAATGAAACGTCTCCTTATCAACAGTTAGACATTTATGATGTCACTGTTTTATTCTTTTCTTATCAGTCTTGGATTACGTAGCACGTCTGCTGTACAAGTCCCTGTGAATGAGCTGTTACTATAGAAACGATAACGTATTAGAGCGCTATTATAAACATATGATTCACATTACAGCCAGAGACACCGTCAGAGCTCCTGTTATAAAAGTGATCGGAATTCAGCAGCCGCCTTTAGACCTCCGTTGTGAGTGAGTTGAAAGTACAGTGTAAATTCTTGTCCATGGTAATCATGTTGGATTAGGTTGAAAAACAGTGAAATATCCCAAACACCAGGCTAATCTCTCGGCCTTGCAGAGCGACACATCCTCAGAGGCTTACTCCAGCTGCCGACATGTCTGAGAGCTGTGCAGACGGCCCCGCTCCGCCTCCTGCGGAGAGCCCGCGGTAGCCGACAGCAGGAGCGTTTTACCTTTTATAGTCAGCCGAGCGCTGAGAGAGGAGGTCAGCTCCCGGTGTTTGAAGAGAAAATATTGCCCATGCTTGAGCAGGGGATGATGGGGGGAATGACGGGCGAATTCCTCGCCAGAGCCCGTTCCGTGCAAGTGTGTGTTTGCGGAGAGGAAGCGGGCCGCGGGCGCTAATCAATCCCACTCTGCCCAGGAATGTCACTGGCAGCGCAGCAGCGCGTGTTTTCACTTTTATCTTCTCTTGCCCTTACACTACCTCCTCTTCATTTTTTTCTTATTTCTTTGTTCTTTCTCACACCTTATAATCTTCTTCCTGCGCTCTTCTTGATGATTTCTTTCTTCCCCTCTCCTCCTCCTCCTCCTCCTCTCTGCAGCAGACTGCTGTCCCAGCAATCTCTGTTCTAGACTTGGTACGTTCTCTATGCTGTTAATGACACTCTCTTCCTGTTTTTCCGACTCCACCTGTGTCTCCTCTCGCTCATTCTCTCCCCCTCATGTGGTCGTTTGGTTTCGCTCTTCTCTCTGTCCGAGGGTTATAGCGGGAAGGGGGAGCTTCCACAGGGAATCCATCCTGGGGTGTGCGTCGCTGTCGTTCCATTTCCTAGCTAAACTTAATGTTTATTAAAGTTAATAGAAGACATGATGTAATTTAACCTTAATGTTAAGTCCCTGAGTGACACAATCAGATCTAAATTGAACAGGGACCTGCTCCTGGATTTGCAGACAACTGGATTTGTCAAGCTCTGTGGATTTCCGAAGCTCTCGTTTCAGTGTGGTTGAACGTGAGAAGGGAGGGCTGGTTGGTGCATGATCTGCTGGCCCCCTCTCTCCTGCAGCGAAAGCCTGGCCGCATGCTCAGGTCTCAGCGTCAAACCGCTCTCTCTCTCTCTTTCTCTTTCTCTTTCTCTCTGTCTCTCTCTTTTCTCAGCTTTGTCCATGCCGCTGTGCTCCTCATCTGTGCTGTGCTCTCTTTTCCTTTCAGTCTCCTACAAATCAGGGTATTGCGTTACAAAGTCTACTTGTGTGAGATTTTTTTTTTGTGATTGTTTTTGTGGTCAGTGAGTGTTAATGTCCGGTCCTTGCATGTATGTGAAACTCATGTTGGGAGTCAGAAATATCCAGTTCAATGGCATGCCAGTGTTTATGTGCATGTGTGGCTGGTGTGTGTGTGTGTGTGTGTGTGTGTGTGTGTGTGTGTGGTGTGCGTGCGTGCGTGCGTGCGTGTGTGCGTGCAGTGCCAAAGGGTCCTAGTAGTGGCACACTTATTTACCCAAGAGACATGTTCCCAACATAAATAGAGAAATAGAGAAATTAGAAGGTATGGGATGTGCGTGCTTATTCGAATATCCATGTATCTCGACTCAAATAACTTGAATCCAACATATAATGCAGCGTTCGTTGACTTATCCTGTGCTCATATCAGCCTCACATCTCTTAAATCACTCTACACTAGTCACTAGTGAACATTCGTATCTCCAGATTACTTCCAGTTGCCATGGTTACACTGGTAGCACCAGGCTACTGTTGGTTTAAAAAAAAAACCAAAAAAAACCAGCACAGCTACCTACATGATCTGTGGTCAGTAACGTACATATTGACCATGGATTCGTTTGAAAAAGATGTTTTACATTTTGACAGTAAAAATAAAAAATTCCTTCCTGCTAAAAATAGAAGTTCAGGAGAAATCACTTGTGTATAAATGTATACATACAGAAGGAATCCCAGTGTCTAAAGGAGTCTAAAACAGCGGTTCTGCTGTTTGATGCAGAGGTGCCAATATTTATGGTTTTGCTGTAGCGTTTTATGATTTTTGACCCCTTGTACAGGGGCATTATGGGAGACACCTGGAAATGGTGCGACCAAACATTCGCCTGTCAGAAAAGCTGGAGGGGAAGCGGGTCCTTTTTTGCGTCGTGTCAGCTTTATCTTTATCTAGTTGAACTTTGACCTGTGAAATCGGGAACTGCAGTCTTTGTCTGTGTTTTTTTTACTGGAGCCTGATGTACTTCTGGACTAAAATTAGCCACCTCATTCACTGACGTGTGTGAGAAATTGGCCCCGCCCACTTTCCCCATCATCAGTGGTTACACTGTGTCCTGTTGCTGTTGTGATGTAATGTCACGTTACTGAGACACGGTGCAACAAAATGGTGGAAGACGTTCGTTTTCAGTCCATGTGAGCACAGGGTAAGTGGAAACTGGGACGTCTCCAACCTCCAAGTAGGAAAAAAATTCATCTGAACAGCCCTCCAGCTCGTCATTTGTGTCTTAATAGCCCTGACGTCTCTGAGCGAGAATCCAGTGACGTTATTTAACACGTCAGCACCCATAGTACAAATAAGACCAAGAAACCATCGCATGTTCAAAGCCTTTTCAGCAGCCTTTCAATTTTCTCTACTTGCGTATGATCGGCTTCAAGATCTCTAATTACGGGAGGATCGTTGCATAATTGAAAAGTGTTTTTTGTGCGAGACATTTTAATCAAACGGCACGCTCTCATGCTCGCCTACTTTCTAAATGAAGGAAACGCTAACCAAGCTGGTCGTCTTGGCCGTTTTTAAAAGCTGTGTGAGAGGCTTTTTCACAGAAGCCAAACAAGTGCGTGTGTGTGTGTATATACAGTGAGTATACAGTTTCTCCAGCCTCAAACAGCTAGAGGTCCCGAGTCAGAAAGTTTCCGAATTGTTATGAACGCAGTTTAAATATAAAAAGCTCTTATTTTAAACTGGGGTGTTGCATTAAAAAAAAAAAAAAAAAAAATTTAAAACAACACATCACTGCAGGACTAGACTTCAGAAAATTAAATTTAGTGGGAAGAGAGTGAAATTCAAGTTTATATTAAAAGTATAAATCACTAGCAACATAAACAGGAGTTAAACGAGTAAACTGTAAAAAAAAAAAAATAATAATAATAATAATAATAATAATAAAAAGAAGAAATTAAACATTATTAAAGGACACAATTAGACCATCGGTCTAAAAATCCAACATATTTTTCTCTATTTGATTCAGTCTGTTTTCAGCTTACTAGCTAAAGCGTTTGTAATAAGGAATAAAATAAATTGCATGTGAGTGTGAAATTTAAAACGAAAGGTTTTAGGCTGAGCGTGAGACTTAAAACCACAAATAATATACCATCTTTTTTTTGTTGCTGTTGTTTTTGTATTACTGCTACAATACACACTCCACGTCAAGGTCAGTTACTTTATGGCTGCGTGAAAAAAAAATACTGGTCCATAAAGTTTATTTAATTTCCTGTTAAATCCAAGTTTGCTGAACAATGTGGATATTCGAAAAGCAAAAATGGTTAAAGCACACATCCGAGCACATCACCTGTACAGACGGAGGACTGACGTGACTGCGTCTGAATGTTAGTGAAATAAAATGAGGCATTCACACCGTCCCTCATAGTCATATTATTTTCAGCGTGTCATTAAAAGGACGGTAGGAAAGTAGGAACTGAAACGGATTAAAATGCACTTTGCCACTATTAGGATAAGTTCATTTGTTTGCTAAATACCATTAAAAAAAATGGTGTTAGGAGTGAAATTCAGGCCCTGCACTATGCTCATCTTATGCGTGTGTGTATGTGTGTGTGTGTGTGCACCTCGTCAGCTGCAGGACGAGGAGCGGCGACGGAAGCAGCAGCTGGAGGAGATCCGTAAGCGCGAGGCAGAGGAACGAGCCAAGCAGGAGGAGGAGAGACGCCGGAGAGAAGAGGAGCGAGCCAGACGAGAGGCCGAGGAGAAGGTACACCAGGCGGAGTGACCTGAGAGCGCTCGACACCCGGGAGAGTCACGCTCAACAAACACTGACCTTAATCACGCTCTTTCACTTACAGCCTTTTCATAATGATAGAGTGGTGTAGGTATTCAGGAGAGGATCATGTTCTGTATTTTACATTTAAGAACTGATGATGATGATGATGATGATGATCTCTACTACACTTTAGGTAGGTTTTCAGTATCCCTTTATTACTAAAAGCCCAGTCACACTAGCTTTTTATCAGCAAAACCTTGCAAGTGGAATTACATTTATATATTATATCCAGATCAACTGTTTGATTACGGTTACATTTTTCGAGCTAAACCTGGGCCGTCTCAGATCTCTCGCTCTCTCAGCCGTTCACTACTGACTGCTCTAGATAGAACACTGTGTAGGGCAGACGTGAGCAAGGCACCGGACTGAATTTATACAACATTGACTGGTGCGTGCACGTCATCATAAGTAAACTGCTGTTACATAATTAAACAATCCAAACATGACACACTACCTAGCAACGCAAAGCCCATACAAATACAAAAGTCTTAAAAGCTAATAGGTACCTGTTGACTTTAATGGTCCTTAAACACCTTTTCTTTTTTTTCACTTTTATATGAAATGAAAGAAATCGCCATGCATTGTGGTACTTAGTGTGGGTGTAGTGTGCATCGCTTAATCTACAGTGTACACGTGTTAGTAGTATAGTGCGCTATAATTTGGACATCACTACATCAAAAATATACTTATAATATAATATTTAATTATTTTTTTTTTTTTTTTTTAATGAAAAACACTGGTACGCAGTCAGCCAATGAAATGGTAGAACTGTGTTTTACATTGTTCTTTTTATTTATTTTTTACATTTTTATAAATACAGTATAAGGTCGACAACCAATAACTTAACAACAGACTCCAAATTTATAAAACTGCGTTTTTAAATTGCACCTTTAGTTTATTTCCTAAGCAAGGCTGCAACAAAATAGGACTTTGTTTAATCGCCAGTCTTAAAGTTCACGCCTATGTTGCACGTTTCTAACGTGACTGCGGCTTTAACCCGACTCTAAAAGCATTAGTTTTAACATCTGATCTGAAATTGCAACACTAGCGTGTTAGCAAATGCCAAAAATAATGGTGGATTATCTTTGTAGGGAGTCTGATTTTATTGTGGACGAAAAAATAATAATTTCCAGGAGTCGAGTGTGTATCGGTATTAACGTTGACCTTTATTAAGGGCTTAGTGTAGTTTTATACAGATGAGGTTGTATCGCTAGAGAACCTTTCAGGCAGAATGTAGAAGTTTAACAGGGTGTTAGCTCAGTCTGTGTAGCACCTCCACGTTACATGTCCACAGTCTCAACTGCTTATGAAATGTTTCACTGGGCCTTCAAATTTACCAGCGGTCTGAACGTCCATCATTCATCACAAGTGCTCAGTGAGAACCTCATCTCAGTGTGTGGCCATGCCTGTGCGTCACCTTCAGACCACTGGGAATTTAGCGCCCAGTTCTAATGTCCAATTGCATGTCCTCAGAGTGATCCCTGTCCTGTGTTTCTGATGTGTCCCCACCCAAAAAAAACCCCAAAAGAAAACGCATGAGTCACTTGTCAGGTTTTATTATAGAGTCCAACATTTCCTTGGGAAACCATCATCATTTCATCCGACATTGCTTTGGGGACGTAGTTGGGAACGGCCCGTCCCAGTCACCCCCATTCTGTCATCAGTGACGTCCCCACCGCACATTAACCCAGGGTCATCCATGTACAGAGACCAGAGCAGCCCTTCCTGTGAAAAACCTCAAAATGCCAGCCAGATCCTCAGAGACGTAAACGCCGCTCACTCGAGTCTTCCCACATCGGTTAAAACCAGGCCCATTTGTTTAAGCGCTTTAGCAGCAGCAGTCGTTGTACTCATCTTTTCTGGCGCCTCCTAGTGGACCCACAAGGAAATGAAGGGTGTAGAACTGAAGATTTATCATCATCCAGCTCTAAAACCTAGTTAATAATACCCTTAGGTTTATGAAGGCTTCAAGTTTTCTAGTCAAAGATCAGCAACAATATCTGACTCCGGTTAAAGGGCATGCCGGTCTATAACAGTTTCTGTGTTTATCCAAAGGACCGCAGCAAATCTCTAATCATATTTCAACATCCAGATTTGAATTTTAATAGCGATAGGGTGTTATACCCTGTTTGTTCATCACCCTGGTCATACTGTACAAGAGTCATTATTATCAATCACTCAAAAGACAAAATTCTTGCTTTTCTGTCATTTTCCATCACAATGGAATGACTTCTCTGAACAGTGTCTGGTTTTGATGACATCGCCACGTATGCAGAGACTAAAAGAAAATTATGTCAACCAGTAAGAATCGTTCTAGCGTTTAGGTCTGATGCTGCATTCCACTGTTCTCTAAACACTGGAAAATGGAAAGACATTTTCCCAGTTGGAAACCTCGGGCCGGTTCCACCACCTGCTATAGCCCTTTTGCTAACCGTATTAGAGGATTTGCAAGTGAAGGTGTTACGTTAGAGACTGTCTGTCTAAATTTTCAGCTCTAAATGCTCTTGGAGGACGTTAAAAGGTCAGGCTTTACTCAGGTCCTCTTCTGATGCTGATCAAATTTGATGATATTCCATATAAAGCATCATTTTGCTGTAAGCATGCATGATTTACTGATCAGAAGCGATTCATTTCGGCTGAGAAAAATCTGATCTAATCCGACTTCCTTGTACGGTGGAATGCTGCACGATTCTATGTTTATTATGGAAAACCCACTTTTCAAAATCCAGTCCAATCTCTGCAGAAGCCATTGGGGAGGAATATGTGATTTCCTGCCTGACTATTACACTTCACTCACTCAAAGAAAATGTCACTTTAAGGGGAAAAAAAATAAGATTTTGCAAAGTCGAGGAGCAATGTGAGCAAATCGTGCAAATCAGGTAGATGAGCAGGCAGAGGCTGGTTAGGCTAGCTGAGGCAGCTCTAACTGGCTCTTCCCCTATTCCCCTCAGAGGAGACAGGAGGAGGAGTACTACACCCGCCTGGAGGCGGAGAGGCGCCGGCAGCACGAGGAGGCCGAGCGCAAGCTGCTGACGCCAGACGAGCCTGGTCTGTACAGACCGCCTCTCCCCCGGGACTACCAGCCCCCCCCTCCTGCCACTAACACCACCAACACCAACACCACCAACCCTCCTCCGACCCCGCCTCAGAGAAACACCTCGTACCTCAAAACCCAGGTCGTCTCCCCCGACACCTTATACACTGCCAAGTTTGTCTCGTACAATGACGAGGAGGAGGAGGAGGAGGAGGATGATGCAGGCTTAGCAGGTCAGGTTAAGCTCTCTGCTACGCGGAAGTCCTATGGCGACCTTGTGCCTGCCCAAAAGCCCCCGCCGCCGCCCACTGCGCGCAAGCCCCGCCCCCTCTCGGACGGCATCTTTCTGTCCGGCTCATTCCAGCTGCCTGCAGAGGCCAATACCAACAGTACTGCGCCCAAGGCAGGGCAAGTCCCTCCCCCTCCCACCAAACCCAAAGGTAGAGACGCCAAGGAGAGAGGAGGGCCCCATGTCAGCCCACCCCTCCTCTGTTCTTATTGGTGCATTCCCGTTCATGTTTTTTTAGTGTCCGTTTTTTCCTGTTTCTCTTTTCCCAATGAGAGGTAATTCTCTCAGGTTTTCCTCCTCTTTGTATAAACTCCGTAGATCTCCTATCCAGTCACCTCCTTTATTTTGTCTTTCTCGTTTCCTTGGCACTTTGTGTTGTCTCACCTCCCTCTCCCACCTTCTTTGTTTTTCAGTAGACAATCCGATTTGTTTTTGTTTATTTTTTGATCACCTATCCAAATTTCCTCTTGTCCTCCCAAAGTCCTCTTCCTCCAATCATCCTGGCGGTGTAAAAGCAATCGATAAAGCCCATGATTCGCCCTGTGCTCTAAATTCACTCCGGAGTACTGTTGGTTTTGCCAGCCGTCCCGTGTGTGTGTGTGTGGGTGCGTGTGTGTGTGTGTGGGTGCGTGCGTGTGTGTGTGGGTGCGTGCGTGTGTGTGTGGGTGCGTGCGTGCGTGTGTGTGTGTGTGTGGGTGCGTGTGTGTGTGTGGGGGTGCGCGTGTGTGTGTGTGTGGTTTGCTTTGGGGAAGGCTCAGGCCTCCGCAGACTCCTGCTCGTCCGCTATCGGCTCGGGGGGAATGAGACACTGGCTTCTTGTCACTGGCTGTGGCGGGCGCACAGAAGCTGCCCTCCTCAGACTACTTCTGCACACTTGGCAAAAGGGGGAAAAGATCTGTCAAATGAGGCACGCGCTTTGGGGCATGGCTGTTTAAAGATAAATTCGATTCTCAATTGGGTAAACGTGCATGTTTTGTTTTTTTTCTTTGCCCTCTAATGAAACTTAGATTATGATTTATTAAGTCACTAAACTGCTGGGGAAATTAAGAGATTTTTACCTTCAATGCTGAGAAGTTTGTGCAAAAAAGTATTCTTCAAAGTTCTACAAAACAACAAACGTTTTAAACAGCCACGCACAACAACAAAAAAAACACCTATAATGCATCCCGGATTAACAAAGATGCCCAGTGTATTTGACCTTGCATGCAACTTGCAATCAGCTTCGTATTTCCCCCCCACCAAGTGGGACCTGCTGCGATCTGAGTGCCATTTGTTCTAATCAAGGGACAAATCACTAACCTTGCTTATCCATCAATTAAAAAAAAAAGCAAAAGACAGTCCCGCTGTGGCAGCATCCCTCCCTGCTGAGACTGACAAGATTAATCTGGCCGTGTATCCATTGCTGGTTACTGCCTGCGCTTCGCTCTGCTCTGCTCTGCTCTGCTCTCCTAAATCTCTGTCTGCAGCGCTGCTCTTGCTTGCTGTCTGTCTGTGCACCGTCTGGCTGTCCTGTCCCGTCTCTGTGTGTCTGTACGTCTGTGTGTGTGTGTTGCATCATCACTGCATATTGCACTCCTCCTTCCGTCTCAGGGGCCAGTGAGCTTCAGGCGAACTCTCAGCACCTGAGGCTCCTGGCTCTGCTCATCACCTCCACTGGAGGACCATCCATTACTCCGCTGGCGGTGGCAAGACCGCTGAGCTAAGGGGCTTTCTAAACTGGCGAAAAGAAGTCGAAGTAAGGATTAAAACACAATGGGAACGTTAGCGATGCGAAGCTGAGTTACCGTTACCCCCTCCGAGCTGTTATTATTTTCCCGTAACAGCACATCCTCGAGTGTTTTATTCCTCTTATGCCACAGCAAATTTGCCAATGGTTACAATTTTTAGAACTTTTTTTTAAAAAACTGTTTAAACTTTTTATCAGTTTATTGTTACATTTAATGTTGTGGAACGTCCATGAAACAGGTTACTTCCTGTTATTACTTACATTATAGCAGCTATAAACAGTCTTTCCTCACCAGCCTCGCTTTTTCTTACTCCTGAAATTAATCATCCAAAAATAAAAATGCAGCTTTTCATGTTACCAATAAACTACAAAATGCAAACCGTCCGTCCTGAAGACTTTCCCATGACGAAAAAAGCTGACACTGGAGACGTCTTCCATAAATGTTAAATAAACGTCTCCAAGCTTCACCTTATCAGTGATTAAACATTTTTATTTGTTAAATGACCCTTTTTTTTTTTTTTTTTTTTTTCCTTCCCCTCAGGCTTAGATTACGTGGAAGCGTCAGCTATACACGTACCTGTGAATGAGCTGTTACCATAGAAACGATAAAGTATTAGAGCAAGCACATTAATATAAACCTGTAATATGACTTGTAGCCAGAACTAGTGTCAGAGCTGCAGTTAGAGAAAAGTAATCAACACCTTCTGACCCAACAGCATAGAAGATTCAGCAGTTGCTGTGGTATGAAATAAATTAAGAGTTTCATTGCAGTGGTTTTTTTTTTGTTTGTTTTTTTTTTAAACCCAGTCTAATCTGAGCAACCATGTAGCCTCTTTGGCTCTGTGACTTACACTGTCAGCGGAGTGACTTGTTGGTTCACAAGCGTCAGTGTGTTTGTGTCTGCTCCACTCCCCCTCCTCCTCCCTCCCAGTCCATTTCATCATCCAAGAACCTCAACATGCATTTGGATGGAGGTTGTGACATCACAACCACCGTGCAGAATACGATTGATATCCAAAAGGTTGTAGATGGACACACACTGTTCCTTGCCCTGACAGAGAGACAGACACACAGACACGTGAGCCCGATTGATGATGCCTTGAGCAAGTCAGAGGTGGAGGTCACCGTGAAGGCTGGCGGCGTTCAATCTTATTAACCTAGAGAAATGCTAGCCGTCACTAAAAGCTTGGATTTCTTTCAAGAGGTCAGTAGAGAAGCACGGTTCAGTTTATTAGCAGTGATGCACCAATCCCATACTGAGAATTTTACCCCTCTGGTTAAAAAAAAAAAAAATCCCATCCAACAGTATTTTTGTCCACAGGATCAGCACGTACAGGAAATGTCAATAGACCAATCGCACAAAATCTGATGTAGTCTCGCAAGCCAGACTAGTAGCTATCCTTTGAGAGTCTCTCATGTTTATCGCCCTAAGAATAACATTAAGAGCAGAAAATTATCATCATTCAAAAAAAATCTGTTAAAAAAAAAAAACTTGTTTAGTGATTCAAAACACTGTTTTCAAGTGGACTGGAGGGGAAAAAAAATGCATTTTCAAAAATGTTCATTTACATGTGGTCAGGAGCTGAAGCGTGGTGTTGGCGGGTTCTTGGCCACGATGAAAAGTCATTATGGCGAGACGCTCTGGCAGTAGCTCCTAGTCTTGTTTGCGAGACTAAATCAGATTCTGATGAAACGGATGAAAACGTGCGATGGTGACCTGCAACACGTTTATGGCACTTGAACACAGAACACAGGACACACATTGTCCACATCCATCACACCAGTGACGTCTCGCCCCACACTGGAACAGAGGCTTGCAGAGAGTCGGTTACCGAGAGTATTTTAAACTCACCACCGAGAGCAAATCGCCCGAGTGCAACTGCCTTGTTTCCAGAATTAGCAGCGAGTCAGCGCCTTTAAATACAGCACACTTAATCAAATATCAACAAAAGTGTCATGCCAGAGAAGTTTACTCGCACGCGTGCAGGAAGCAGGAAGGAAACCAGCTACATCTCAGCTAAGCTTGTTAAATAACGCAGACTCCGGTATCATCACGACTGCTTGGTTTCCAGAAACCTCGGCGTCATCTCCGATAATGACTTCAGCTGTTCGAAACTAATGGAGTTGATTCCTGAAAAATGTTTCGCCTCGGCTCTACAGGTTAAAACCACAGGACTGGAAAGGAGTGCGAAATTATTAACTCAATGATCGAAGAACAGCAAATTTTGACACTTTATTAACGTGTGCTGACACCTCAGCTGTTTCTCAGTTTAGTTATCAGTATCATTCGGAGAGCCAACGCTAGCTGAACATTCCGCGCTAAGCTTTAGCACTGGCGTGTCACGAAGGTGTCATTTCACATTGAATAATAAACTCTAAAATAAACTTCCGTTGATGCTGGTAGTGTGGAGCATCCTCTGTTCATGAACTTTACCCACTGCGAGAAATCAACTCCAAAGCTTCGTAAATACTTGAAATGGCTGGTATTATGAAATGGCTGATATTAAACATTTTAAATATGTGAAACAATGTTTCCTTGGTTTCCAGGTATACTAGCATCAGGCGTAACTTCACAACCGGAATGTCTGTCGAACAATCCGATGGCTGGTAGCTGATAAAGAAAACGTTCGATCGATCGTATTGTATTAGAGATTGTGAAAAAAAAAAAGTGGGATTGGTGCAGCCCTGTTTCTAGTCCATGTCAAGGTCTGGTCAAGGTCAAGGTATGTTAAAAGCTCATGTAGGGATGCAGTTAAAACGAGTAGCACTCTGTCAGTTGACCTCCACCGAAGACCACTGATCCACAGACCGCGCTTCAGAACGCTTCAGTACTAACCCCGCCGGCGTATCCCAACTGCTCCGCTTCCGGTCTGTGCTAAAGGCAGCTTGATGAACCGCTACCAAAAGCTGCTGGGTTACGGATACAGCCATGACTAATGATATGATACAGTATGTGCTACACGTAACTCATATTTACATGAAGTTCTCCAGTAATTCAGCGTGATTTAGAACCCAGCAGCTTTTGGAAGACGTTAAAACACTGCATACGTCATTCGCGTGATACAATGTGATGTACACCCTGTAACTCAATGTGTATTCTATTTTTTTTTTCTTTTTCTTTTTTTTTTAAATCTTTTCCCAAAATGAAAACAGGGTTTAATTCGTACACTGGAAACACGACGGGAGTTGTAGGATCAGGAGAAGTTTACAGGGACCCACGAGAGAAATGGACAAAGGGGTGAGTAGCGGAAACAGAACGACGCCGAACACCTTCATTACAAGCAATAAAACCGTATCTGAGACTTTCTCTGTGTCCCTTATTTATCTCATATTTATCATTAATTTTCACTCTAGTGTGAAAACATCTTTTCTTGAAATTGTGAATTAATGTCAATTTCGATTTTTTTTTTTTTTTTTAAATCTCATAATTTTTTTTTATCTCAAGTTCACACACATCTTTAACGTTATTTTTTCTCACGACAGCAAGTTAATGTCACACATTTGTGACTTTTAATATCTCCTAATTGCAAGTTGTTTTCACGCAACTGCAACTTTTTTTTTTACGTAAATGTAAGTTAGTCACGCAATCGAGACTTATATCTTGTAACTGCGAGTTTTCATAACTGCAAGTTAATATCACACAATTGCGACTTTTGTAATCTCTGAACTGCAAGTTATTTTAATGCAACTGCGACTTTTTTTTTATCTCGTACTTATTTTCATGCAACAGCTTTTTTCTCGCTATAGCGAGTTACCATCTTGCAGTTGCGAGTTAATATCGCTCAGTTGGGACTTGATCACCTAATTGTGAGTTTTCACACAACTGTGTTTTCTAATCTTGAAATTGCGAGTTAATATTAATCGATTGCGACTTTTTTTCCAATTGCAATTTTCCACTCAACTGTGACTTTATTTTGAAATTGAGTTATCACACGTGCGACGTTCTCATTTATTTAATTGCAAGTTTTCACGTAACTTTTTTCTCAAGTGACTTTATGTCCTTTTTGTATTGTACTGTAATTAGGAGGTATTTTCACTCAACAGTAACTTTTTTTTAATCTTGAAATTGTGAGTTAATATCTCGCAATTGTGTTGTTTTTACACAACTGCAACTTTTTTTTTTAGAGTCGCGAAATAGTAACTCGATATTTCACAGCTGACTTTTTATCTTGCCGTTACTTATTAATATCACAATAATTAATCCATAACAAAACCCCAGCAATCCTTAACAAAACCACATAACAAAACCATAATCCATAACAAAACCACAAGCGCTATATCCTACCTGAAGTGTGTTTTTTACCTGTACAGAAATATTTCAGGGCTGTTTATTAATCTTTTGCTACTCGTTTTCAGACTGACGTTGTGGATGTTTTTTTTGTTTTGTTTTGTTTTGTTTCAGTGGACCAGACCAGGAGAACTCGATAGCCGGAGCGCCTGAGAATCTCACGTTTAAGGAGCGTCAAAGACTTTTCTCGCAGGGAAAAGAAGTTTCCAACAAAGTCAAGGCCTCGCGCAAGCTCACGGAGCTGGAGAACGAACTGAACACGAAACAGTAGCTAAGAGCCTTTTAGCGGGACTCAACACTAATCCCTGACCCAGCACTGGAAAGAGAGAGATTCAGCCGGAGCTTCCCTTTGACGTCTTATTTCTTTCTTTTTTTTTTCCTCCAAATTCATTTTGATTTGTATGACATAACTGGACCAGTAAGTATAATTTTAGCATTCAGAGACAAAAGTGCGTGATTTTCCCTCCAGCGTATCAAATATATAATAAAGCACTGTACATATGTTTTAATTATATTAATGATGAATTGAAATGGCATATTTTTGGTTTGTGAAATATTAATTCTGAGGGAAAAAAAAAAAAGCAACGTGCTCTCTTCATATTTTTTTTTTTTTTTTTTTAAATTGTAATGTGGGATGTTTTATGGTGGTGTTTTATCTGGAAACTTTCCACACTTGATTTTTTTTTTTTTTTTTTTTTTCCATTTTTCTGAACATTTCTGATTTGGACCAGTTTCCTGTCTCCCAGTACAGACATGTAAAAGAGCGAGTTCGTTCCAGATCATTCCCCCGTTTGTTCACTTACACAGTCGGACCTTTTGGTGTGTCCCTGTAAACGTTTTAACACTTGGGCAGAGTTCATGAATCTCGTTGAATGTCGGTCTTCCTCTGGCTTCAGGATCGAGAAGAGGAGCTTTGTGTTTATATTAGAATTCCAGAGAGAGTGAAAGTTTCAGTTTTATATTTTTCTATTATAATAGTTTCTATTATAATAGTTTTCTATTTTCCCACTTTTAGTTGTTTTATTATTATGAAAAGGATGTGATTTAATTGAAGTGAATTAATGTGTGTGAGTTCAGCTGAGGGTTAAAGATGTGATGTCAGTGAAGAAGTGAAAGGAAAAGAGACAAACACAGAAGCCTTGCTTTTGCAGGTGTTTATTCGAACATCGTAACGGTTAACTAGACGTCTGGGCCACGCGAGGTGGAAACTGATTACCGAAAAGCGAAAAGGATCATTTCATCTTTTTTTTTTTTTTCCTCCCCCTTTCTTGTATCATTTGCAGACCAGCCCTGATGTTATAACTTCATTCTGAATTTAGCTCCATTTCCCTTGACCACAGTATTGGAGTTAAAGTTGAACATGTGCTTGTATATCTCCATTGACACTCTGGACTTGCTGGCGTATGTGTAAATTATTTTTTTGTTTTTTTTGTTTTTTTTTCCCAACAATACACAAACTTTGTAAATTGAACCAATACATAACACTATAGTGTCAATATTCCTTCACCTTTTATTTCTGCTTCAGAAATGTAAACTGACATGTATACACACTCGTACGTTTATCACTTTAGGTTCAGGAAGAATTTATTTGATTTCATTTTAATGGTTGTTACATGTTAGGCTTTTGTAAATCATAAATAAATTCAGATTTTACAAAAAATAAAATATTTGCTGCACTGTTTGTACGGGTGAAACACAATCTTGACTTACACACCTGCATAGTGAGACGGCGATAAACACTTGGGGAGACGCACGTTATCGGAAAATTATCAACAAAAGGTTTTGTGTTTTTTTTTTTTTTTTTAATAACAACAGTACATCCCGGAGTATTTTATTCCTCTTATTCCTCCACACCAGCAGTGTGCCAACGACTACTATTTAAATAACCATGTTTTTTATCCGTTTACACTTACATTTAATGTCGTGGAACATCCACAAAACAAGTTGCGTTAAGTCGTTCCCTCACCAGCCTCTCTTTTCCTCTCTCTATTTAAGTTTATACGGCAAAAAAAACCCAGCAAGAACACAACAAGGCGCCGACACTGGAGACTCCTTCCTTCTGTAAATATTAAATAAACGTCTCCTTACAGAAAACCTCACATCAACGACTGCATGTTTTTGTTGTATGCTGTTTATTCCATTTATGCTGTTACTATAGAAACGATAATATATTAGAATGAGCGGGTTATAAAACTGTGATTTGTAGCAGCTGTTACAGAAAATCAACACCTGACCAGTGAGAGTCCAGAATTCAACAGGGCTGTGGTATAAATTACACACACACACACACACACACACACACACACACACACACACACACACACACACAGTACTGTGCAAAAGCCTTAGTCACCCTATTTTTTTTTATTTTTTTAGTGCAAACTTTGTTATAGATGTTTATTTTCTGACTTCTACATTATTGATTCGGTACAAAAACATTT
>CM074992.1:15522604-15538810 GCA_037576825.1 Pangasius krempfi
TATAGAAAATTAATCACCTTCTGTCCAATCAGAAGCCTTCTTTATACAACTAACCATAATCAACACAGCTGTGCTATAATACAGGAGGATTATTATGATTAAGGTTAGTTGTATAAAGAACTTTAGGGCTTCTCTGACTGACACTTGCATTACAGTTTTGCTGTTGCCGTGTGTGTGTGTGTGTGTGTGTGTGTGTGTTGCAGTCTCACCTGTCCTGTGTTGGCGTGTTCAGTGACAGAGATAAAGGTCTGAATTTGACTCAGACTGGGTGGAGTGAAGTCCACCATGGCGATGTGGTGCAGTGTGAGATCCGGAAAGCTCTCATAAGCCGGCGGTTTGGATTCACACAAACACACCAGGTGTTTAATCCCGTTATCCAGTAAGAAGCGGTAATGAGCTGGACTGGAGGGCCAGGCCAGTCCTGCCACCTTATTAACCTCCACCCAGGAGAAGTTTGGTGGGGTGCTGGAAGTGTCCTCCATCTCTCTCTCTCTCTCTCTCTCTCTTTCTCTCTTCTTTGTTTCTCTCTCACTTCTGTCTCTCTTCCTTCTCTCGCTCTCTCTTTGTGTATGTGTGTGTATGTCACTCTTTCTTCTCTCTGTCTGTCTCTCTTCCTTGTTTCTGTGTGTGTGTGTGTGTGTGTGTGTATCTCTTCCTTCTCGCTCTCTCTCTCTCTCTCTCTCTCACTTTCTGTGTGTCTCTCTCTCTCTCTCTCTCTCTCTCTCTCACTTTCTGTGTGTGTATCTCTCTCTCTCTCTCTCCCTCCCTCAGAGAACAAAGGGCAGGGATTTAATTCCGTACAGCCACCAGTTAAACCCGAGCGCAGACTCTTCACAGGAATTCCGGCTCTTTTCAGTGAGTCAGATCATTTGACTCAGCTCGCCGAAAAGAATCGACTCTTTCGGCTCCCAAACGGCACTCTGTTTTCCTGTTAAAAATGGACAAATTTTTAGATATTTTCACTGACTGTCCTTTTTATGGATGAAATTGTTCCATGGTATCTTGCTCTAACTTTTAATAAATACAATTACATAAGTTTGCAGTAGATTTATTAAAATATATTTCGAATAATTAGAGCCAGTCGCATTTTCACAACTGAGTCAAACAAACGACTCAGTATTCACACTCACGAACAATACAGAAGTTGGAAAGATGTTTTACTGGGAATGATTTTTGATTAAATTACACTACAAGAATCACGCAACAGCTACAAAAAAAAGAAAGAAAGTAAAAGAAAAAATGACTCATATAAGCGACTCGGTTCTTTGATTCGGCTCTTTCGGTTGAACATCGAAAACAGACTCAAAGAGCCGACTCGCACATATGAGCCGTTTTCCCCTGTAAGTAATAGCGTTTAATTAATTAAATGACTTCTGAAAACAGATACAAGTTGTTGTTTTTTTCAATTCGACACCTGAAATCCCGCCTGTTCGAGTGAAGAGTCGTTCACGAACGAGTCGGTTCTTTTGTGCGAGTCAACTTTCAATCATCACTTAAAAGAGCCGACTCAAAGAGTCCTTGGCCCGTTTTTAACGTAACCAATGTAAATAATAACGTTTAATCAAGTATGACAACTAAGATCTCACCTGATGTGTCGTTCACAAACGAGTCAGTTCATTAAAACGAGTCGGCTCTTAATGTTTCCCGTAAAAGAGTCGACTCAGAGTCGACTCATCACCAGGAACCTGTTCAGCACTAACTTCTGCACCAACATCTCATTTCGCTGTTAAACTAGTCGTTTTTGACCACCACGTTTAAGCTTCAGGAAACACACACGTGAACGCTTTCAGGTAACACAATCTGAGTCCCAAACCGCTTGGTACAGATCACTAAGTGCACTTGGTAGGATGTATAAGGCACTAATTAGCAGCCTATATAGTGCACATATATAGGGGATGAAAGATCACGTGTGAAGTTTCGTTCTCGAATTACCCGGAAGTGACGTATTTGTTATTCGCACTCTACCTAATAATAACCAGCTAAAATTATCCTACAAAATTTCAGAAAAGCGTTCATACAAATTGTATCTTTTTGTAGAACATGCCCAGAGGCTAGTAATGTTTATTTGATTTGCCACTGCACATTTGCCTAAACAAACAAACAAACAAACAAACAAACAAACAAACAAATTCTAGCAGAATATCTGTTCTCTTATTACTGAACATAAAATGAACATTTTAATGTATTATATATATATTATACTGTATGTTCACGTCTGTATTTGATCAATTACATTTTAATAATGGCTTAAATTCATATCCATAAATGTCAGTTATTAATTAGGTAAGATATTGTATTTTATTTCTTTAAAATTAAATTTTATTATTATTATTATTATTATTATTATTATTATTGTTGTTGTTGTTGTTATTATTATTATTATTATTATTGTTGTTGTTGTTGTTGTTGTTGTTGTTGTTGTGGTGGTTGTTGTTTTATTAGTTAGTTAGTTAGTTAGTTAATTTGTCTCCAAAGAGTGGCAGAGATACAGAACACAGAAAACATTCTCATTATATCCCAAGTTATTTTTACAACTTTTTTTTAATGTGTTTTTTTTCCTCTTTTTTTTCCTCCTTTTCTTTCCTCCCCTTGATTACACAGCTGTGAGTCAAACATAAACTCATGACTCACTATTCACTCCAACCAACAGCTCAGATGTAAAAAAAAAAAAAAAAAAAAGGTCTCAGTGGAAGCATTTTAATAAAATTTAACTGCAAGAGTAACGCAACATCTACGAAAGAAAAAAAAAAGGAAAAAGGAGACATTTAGAAAACAGCTCATGGATACGAGTCAGTTCTCAACAGCTTTCTATTTTTCTCTCCTTTGCTTAAGGGCTTTAACACAGGGTGCGTTTAATAAAGTAAAATAAAAATGAAAGTTGCTAGTTAGAGTAGAGAATAAAACAGTGATATGGTCTGGATGTTTGTGTTGCTGCAGTGTTCAGATCAGTTCTTCACATTCTGCCTGAAAACAACAAAACAGCCTTTTGTTTCAGAAACCCACATTCACATATAACACACTTTCCCCAGTAAAACAAGTACAATGTTTATGATCACACGTTTCACATGACCTTTAGTTAATTAGATATAATTAAAAAAAACTTCTTTATACAATAAAAAGAAGTTCTTTAGCACAGAGACACAAAAGGTGTGTGTGGATTCCCAAATCGGCCGAAATGTCACTTCTGTATTAAAACTACAAAAAGAGCAAGTGGGATACTTTTATTTCGACACAATCTAGCTGGATAAAACTGATGAATTCATTTACAGGATCTTTCTTTAACTCTGTTGCAGATGTTTAAGTGGTAGAGCTCACACTTTTGTAAATAAACTGATAAGATAATATGTATAATATACAGTACATACAGCTGAAAAATGATGTCCGAGACATGAGAAAGCACTTAAAAGTTGGAAGACTTGTATTAAATTTATGTTTAGAATAAATATCACACCCTCGCATTAAGAAGTGTGTTTCTCTGTATATATAACTGTCTGTACTTATTATTATTGTCTTATTTATTGTCTCAATATGTCCTTTTCTCTCAATACACTGATTATAAGTAGAATTATTTGGATTCATTCCTCCTTTAGCCATAAACATCATATATATATATAAACATATAAACATATAAATACAGTACTGTGCAAAAGTCTTAGTTTTTAGTACAAACTTTGTTATAGATGTTTATTTTCTGACTTCTACATTATTGATTCAGTACAAACACATTTTAGATTCCAAACATTAGTTTTCCAGCACAAAATGAAATTAAACAGAAACATGTTTGTATGTCAGTAAAGAAAGCAGCAGATGACACAAGAGACACTTTTCAGATAAAAACAGAATGAAGGTATGAACATAATGAACATAATGAAGATATATATATATAAAGATATATATATATAAACCCTATGATGCTGGGGTAATGGGACACTCTGCAGAATAAGGATCAGGGGATTTATTTATTTTTTATTTTTTTCATTAAAGCTGCCAGAGGAGGTGAAGAATCACAATGTGGCCACCAGAGGGAGCTGTGGTGTTTCACCTTCAACTATTTTGCATTTGTAATGTGATCTTGACAAATGCACAGAAATGTGCAGTTGTGGTTCAGATTTTGCATGCATGCAAAACAAAAATGCAAATGTGTGCGAGAAAAAAAAAGTAAATCTGCCCTCAAGCCCACAAAAAAAGGATAAATACACTGTCTGAATAAATCATTTTAAATGTAGAGGAAAATACTTTTAGCTGTAAATGACGTTACAAGCGTGTAAGTTGTCAGTGCATGGATTTGTGATTGAATAAGAAAAGTTTTTTTTGTGTGTGTGTGTGTGTGTGTGTGTGTGTGTGTGTGACTCTTTCCATCCAATCAGTCTGATAGCCTTAATGGCAATTAACAATATAGAGTTATTTTAGATTAGATTAGTTCAGATTGCATGCACATTGCCTTTACAGTAACAGTTAGATGATGCTAGGTGACTAGCCAGCTAACATGAAGCCGTTATGTAAGGAAGAAGACACTCTGAGACATGCTACTGTAGGAAATTAATCAGTGCCAGGGTGGTGAGATGCAGCTTGATGTGAAGCAGAGTTACTGTTACCGCCCCGAAGTTGCTTCCTTTCCTCACACGCCTGAAGCGTTTTGTTCCTCACATACAACCACAGCAATTTGTCAACAGTTACTGTTTATCCATTTATAGTTACATTTAATGTAGTAGTTGTAGTAGTAGTAGTAGTAGTAGTAGTAGTAATGTTATTACAGCGAATTTAGACGATGAAATCTTTCATTTGTTCCTACACTTTGAAACCCCATTTTTATGCATCACAGATTTTTGACAACATTTCTTTTTGTAAAAGCATTTCTTAGAAAGTAAAGCAGAAGTGAAAGCGAGGATTTCTGCTGTGGAGCTACAAGCAGGTGTGAGAGTTTTTCCGCAAGTGGCAGAGCTTCAGCTGGGTTTCTGAAGCTGCTTTGTAGATGAAGACATGTTCACAGGACGTACAGAGCAAGTTTTATTTTGTTCAGAAATAGGATTTGTTTTCTCTTGTCTGACACGGGTATGTGGTTAATGAATTTATTACTGTTAGCAAACAGATACGAGTCTGTGGCACTTTCTTGAAAGAGAGATTCTGCAGGCCTGGATGTTGCAGTGTAATTTAACTAACAGGGTGAGATTGTAAAAGTTCCAGGACTGTATCACATCCCTGTGAAGTGCATTAAGATTCAATATACAAACTTTTGTTTTCAGGGTTTATTTTCTTTTTGGGTTGTTGAATCATAAAAAAAACTAACATCCCCAAACTAACATCCCAGACACAAAAGCAAAATCTTTCAGACGATGTAAAATGTAGATCATTTAAATTAGAGCACAATCTACTTTTTTTTAAAAATAGTCAAAAAAATTCAAACCAAAATTTTGTTTGAACTGACAGTTGAAACTTTAGACAAAGTAAAGTTGCAGCAGCAGCAGCAGCACAGTTTAGATCTAACACTGATCAGATTCATCTGTGTTAGACTTAAAAGCTAGAGAAAATAGCTAGCAGGTACATAAGCTACACTCGTACACAATTTGTATCATTCGGAACAAAAATCGACATTGATTTAAACCAGCGAATATCCTCTGATCAATCGTATACAACTGAGTCATTTTACTTTAAGCCTAACTGCAATCTGATGGAAAAAATCACATGAAGTGACTTTTAATCATTCATTACAATTAGATCCGTTTATTTCCTACAGCTGAGGTCTGACTGTTGTTTGGCAGGTGAAGATGCTACAAGAGGAGCAGTGAGAGCATCAGTCCGAGCAGCAGGATCTCTGTACCAGCGCTCTGGATCTCAGCTCTGCTTCGTACACAGCTGCTAGACGGAGACAGCTTGAGCTCAGGAATGTTCCCCATGTTGAACACGTGGTTCTGGGAGATAAACAAGATTTTACAGGAGTTGTTATACGCTCTCGCAAACAAAACGTTCCTCAAAACATTTTAGCTTTCTTTAGTAGTTCTACTTAAAACTTTCACCTTACAGATTGACAAAGAGCCCAT
The DNA here is from genome assembly GCA_037576825.1 of Pangasius krempfi. Lineage (NCBI taxonomy): Eukaryota > Metazoa > Chordata > Actinopteri > Siluriformes > Pangasiidae > Pangasius > Pangasius krempfi. The sequence continues at coordinate 15,528,643 of CM074992.1, forward strand.
AAGGGTGTTAGATGAACTTTTTTTTTAAAGATCGTCATTAAAAAAAACTAAAACTGTAAACTGAAATAAGATAATATACTGAAATGGAAACTACAATTAAAAAGAAAACCTTGACTTTAGTATACATTTAGTGACACTTTCTTTCCTTAGACACACAAATAACTACAACTCTACAACTATGAGTAAACGCGGGCCACTGCTTAAAACATCAATGAGCAGCAAGTACCACTCAATATGGCCGCTGTTTTAACCTTCAGTCGCAAGAACCAATCACCTTGTTGGTTAAGAGGTTAGCAGAAAAGTTAGGGTTAGGATAAGGTTTAACCAATTATATACCAGCTATTGATCATGCAACAGAAAAGCGTTCACTGTATTGTCAGGAGGTCATGAGTTCGCATCCTGAGGAGGCGCCAGCCATCCGTGGCCGGGAGTCTAGGGAGCAAAACTGGCTGTGCTCTTTGGGTGGGAGGGGCATACTGTCTCTCCTGTCAATCACAGAGATACTACCCAGTTTTGTGCATTGGTGAGCTCACTGCTCCGGGTGTGTGTTCACGGGTGTGTGTGTGTTCACTACTGTGTGTGTGCACTTGGATGGGTTAAATGCAGAGCACAAATTCTGAGTATGGGTCACCACACTTGGCCACAAGTCACTTCACTCACTTAATGTATGAGGAAGAGGGCAGATAGCTCTTTTCTCTGAGTGTGTTACGTTGGCCTGTGACACAGCAGGAGTAGTATTTTGAAAAGATGTGGTGGCTAATTTCATTAGTCCACACTCTCCATGGTTGGGGATAGCTGGCTGGTGGGTGGGAAATGAGCAAATGACCAAATTGTGTAGACATAAACTATACTTCACAAATTGAGCTTCAAAAATGATCTATAAATGCTACTTCCTCTACAACCTTGTAATTTTGGAGAAAGAGAAAGCAATTAACAATTACAAATTAACAAAGTTGCATGCAAACACACATGCAACCCAGAAATGGTTACTATCAAGTTTGCTGCATCTTGACATTGAGATTGTTGGGGATAACTGAGCGGAAATTTGAATGCAAACTCTGGCTCATGTGTTTGAAACGGCATCTTGTCCATCCGTTTCTGGTTTATGGTCTCTGGTCCCTCCTCATTTTACAGATCTTGTATGACTGAAAAGTAGTAAATCTTGCCAAGATGGCCTCCGAGTGGACCAAAAGCAGATTGGCTCATGTAACTCACCTCTAAGCTTCCAACAAGCACGTACTGTTGAATCCTCTTCAGCGTTTGCTGATACTCCAGGACTGAGTTGTTATCCCACACCTTTGTCTTCATCATGTTCAGCCAGTGTCTGTACAGTGAAGAAAGCAAAGCAGTTTCAGATAAACCGCTGAAACTGAAAATCGCGAGCAGGGAGACACAGTCAGAGTAATTAGTTGTGTTACGTGGCATTAGCGGCTCCCATCTCAGTCATGAGCGTCTTCTTGTTGGGGAGGCTGCTACAGGTGCTGAGGTCTAGAGCGGGGTAGTAGTAGAGAAAAGCCAAACACATCTCATTATGAGTTTCCAGACCTCCCTGTTGACAGAATGCAGAATAAAGAATTATACCACAGCACTGGTTATTTCTCGAATCTGATTGGTCAGAAGGTGTTGATTAATTTTCTATAACAGCACATCTGCCTGTAGTGTAGCTACAAAGTTTATATTACTGCAGTTGTTCTAATACAGTATTGTTTCTATAGTAACAGCTTACACAGGGACTCGTACCATGGATGAACTACATAATCAAAAATTACTAATAAAAAAAGTTCTGAAAGGAGTCAGCACTTTGCAACAGTTGTAAAAGTTGTGTTTATTTTTTTTATCTTATTAACTTCAAGAGAAAAAAAGACAGTCTGGTGACGGAACAACTGTTTATAGCTGCTATAACATAAGTGATAACAGGTTCCATGGACATTCTACAACACTAAAAGTAACTATAAATGGATAAAATGTACAATGTGTTGTTCATTGATAAATTAGAAATTATAATCATCAGCATGTTGCTGTAGTTTATGAAGAATAAAACACTTTGCAGTGTGCGGTTATTGGAAAAATAATAAACTTCCAGCTGGTAACAGTAACTCCACTTTGTCTCATGCCACATTATTTTCCTATAACAGCAAGCCCCCAAGTCTTATATTCTTTCCTTAAACAAAGTATTATTCTACATAAATTGTGTTGCATGGTTTAACCTGAGATGTTCGTTGTTACTAAATTAGAATAGACCAACCCAAGTGAGTTCTGTTCGATTGCTCGTGTTATATGTGCATTCCACCAAGAGCTTGTCACCCTGTGAGAGGAAAAATTAAGTTTTATTTAGATTTTTGTCATTATTTGGAATGTTGCATCCATCTGAACGTACTGAACAAGTTTCAGACACTTCCTCCAATTGGATTTCTGAGAATTCGACACCTACCAGCTTAACCGTTTTGGTTTTTCCCAGGTGTGTCACCTGCTGGAATTCAAAATCATAGTGCTCATTCAGCGCTAAGAAATCGATCTGCTCTCCATCCCTAAAGAACACAAAAAGACGTGAACTCAGTAATCACCGCCTGCCTGTACGTTTTCCTTTGTTGGTGGAAAAAGTACAAACTCTCTGTCCTTTCTTTTCATAAAATTTCTATTCTTTCTATTCTTAAAATGATCGTATGAAGCAGTTTCAGGTAACGCAACATGCAAACGTTCTCATGTTTCCACATCTTTTTTTTTATTATTATTTTGACAGTTCAGTCAGTAAAGCTTGTTTTCTGCCGTAGCTGGTCTCAGAGGTGTTTCAATTTTAGCTCCTGATCAAGAGTTTCAGATTTATATGAGTTTTACATGATAGACACAATGGTGTTAAAAAAAGTTACAGGAGTGACACATCTTTAAAATGTGTTACTTTGCTTTTAATGAAATGTAAACAGGCCTGTGATTTTGACACAAATTAGTTTTAAATAGTTACTCATAAACACAGTCTTGTTCATTTGTTTTGTTAACAGCTACACAGTGTTTCTTTTTCTTACCTGAAGTGGCCAACTCGCACCTTCCTGCCTGTCAGGTGTGTGTGCAGGATAACTGCGAAAACCTGTAGGTCCTCTGGTGACTGAGAGAGGACCTGAAGAACAAAAAAAGAACGTTTCACCACAGAACATCCTCAACTTCCATTTTCTCATGATTTTCAAAAAAGTAAGGCATGAGATTGTGGTGCTGTATTGTTTCATTTGGCCTTATATCACTGTTTATAGCCGCTGTAAGTGATAACAGGAACTAATTTGTTTCACGGAAGTTCCACAACATTAAATGCAACTATAAATGGATAAAAAAAAAGTATGACGCTGTTTTTTTTTCCATTAAAAAAGTAATCGAAGGCAAACAGCGCACACCTGAATTGTTGTATTCCTTACTTACTTACCTAATACAAAAAACACTAAAACAAAAATATTGTTCACTCTTCCTACTTTGCATGACATCATTCAAACAATTTTCCGAGCTGCACATGAGTACTTAGCTTGCACACGCAAATTAAGGCTTGTTATTAGTGATCTGAGTAAATCACTCTGTGGCTGAGAGTGATGTTAGATTAAAAAAAAAAAAAAAAGATGAAGCAGATTTTGTACCTGGGGAAAGTAGCTGGTGTCACACAGGCCGTATGTGAGGAAGGCTGTAGCATTAGGTGGGATTGCATATTCTAACCCGAATGTCACCATGAGTCCCGTCTGCAGTACAGCAGCATCGAACTGCCGCAGCTGAGCCGTGTAGTAAAAACGCAAGCCTGAGTTATCAACAAGACCTACACACACACACACACACACACACACACACACACACACACACAGCAAAAGGAGATCTTAAAGGATCTGAGTACACACAAGAGCAAAAGTTTATATCACTGTAAGATACAAAAACAACCTCATGACAGTACCAGAAATTTTCTAACAATGTAATGTAAAATTGTTGCATGTGTTATTCTTTTGAAATAATGATGGCACGATACAATCAAATGCAATCACTGTCCAATCCTAGCCCTACACACACACTTTCGGGTGTGGCTGTAAACCGAGAATGTGGAGTAAGGCCTCAAAGTATCATTTTCCACGCTTTACAGTTTCCTTTTGCTTCACTGTTTTGTTTTTTTTTCTTCATTGCTACTGCACTCAACCGCACTTAATCATACAGTTTTTCAGGATTATTACTAAAACATGATAAAAGTGTTAAAATGACAAAAAAAAAAAAAACCTCATAGCTCACAGCAGGACCCAGGAGTTCCTACACATACCCCTGGAGATACCTTATAAGACATCTGACTTGTGTGACACATGCCAGGCACTGTGTTTAGCATCAAAACAGCAATAATGCGCATCAGTGTGTTAGCTGGCTACGTCTATCTATCTGGGTATTTGTACCTGTAATCTTGTGCTGGTTGTTATAGTGCACTTCAAGCCTGTAGAGGGTCTCATTTCCATCTCCACCCACAGGAAGTCCAGCCACTTCGGGAAATTCAAAAGCCTGAAGATGTTAAAAAAAAAAAAATGAGTTAAATAGAGCTCCACTGGTCTCTAGTGCCAAGCAGAGGATCTGCCCCTGTCTCAGAGAATCAGAAACATGCTCAGAATGGATGATTCCAGGTGCCATTTAGCCCTTATAACAGGAAAAAAAAATTTTTTATCATTTTTCAAAATGTATTCTAAAAAAACATGAATTTAATCATGCATTTGTTGTTGAAAAAGTAACAGGCTTGAGGTTTTAGCATAGAGTTAGCAAATACACCACATGTGATTAACTAGCATCCACGCTAATGATGTGAGGACTTTAAGGACTTTCTAATGATTTACTTAATTTTTTCTTAACTGTTAAATGACTTTTCGACATCGATTCTATAATTCGGGTAGCAAGGTTGTACTTGTAAGTCAATATCACAATATCATTGAAAATGAAGAAAACAAATGAGAGAACTTCAATGATGTTCCAAGCATGAGATGTTGAGTGGATTCACACTTTAATGCAAAAATAATTTCAAGTTCCTACATAAAATAACAAAAGAAATAACAAAAGAATTCAAGAAGGAAATGTTTTTTTGTGCCAGGCTCCACTGGTCATTTTTAAAAACTAGATTTTTTTGAACTAGTGTTGTTTTTGGGAAGCTGAATTTTTTTTTTTTACTTTTTTTTTTTTCCTAAACTTTTTTTATGCTCAGAAATGATATTTTCTTCTTCGTGAAATTTTATTGAAGCCAATATTTTTGGCTTCAACATTATGTATTTTGACCTGAATGTTAAAAATTTATTAATTTTTTTTTTTTTCAGGCAGACAAAGCTTTAAATGAAATTTTCTCCCTGTTTACCTTTGGTGGACTTTACTTTTAGAACTTTACTTCTTGTTGAAATATGTCGATATAGAAGAACTACAGGGTGTCCCAAAAGTCTCCATACACAGCGGTGTATGTTTGCCAGCCCCACATGGGTTGTGCCTTCATCAGTGGATGTTCGTGGACGTCCACGTCTCGGGTGGTCTGCAACACTTCCAGTGTTTTTGAATTTGTTAATAAGTTTGATGACAGTGTCGTGTGTGATGCGCTCGCCATGTTTCCTGTTAAAGTCCATCGCTACCTTGCAACAGCTTCCCGATCCAACCGTGAGAATGATTTCAATACGTTCTTCTTTTATCAAAGGCATTCTTAAAGGCTATCTGAAAAAAAAATGTATAATAGAAACTAAGTATGAAAAATTTTGGAAGACATTTTGCTAAAAATGTATGGAGGCTTTTGGGACTCCCTGTATTTAAGGTAGAAAATCTCAAAAGGGTTTTCTCAGGCCAGCACACCTGGTTTCAACATGTGATTCATTTTCATTTGGCCACGTCTTAATAAGCATCGAATTTAAAAACTCTGCAGCAGCTCTGTTTGAAGTATTTAAATGCTCGCATTTCATATCATAATCATTTATTGGTTATGGGTCAAGCAAAAAAAAAATTTCATGAAAGTTTTATGTTATTTATCTGAAATATGTAGGTAAGTTATTGTGAAGGACACTTTTCCTGTGTTTAAAATCTTTTTACGTTTACTTTACATTCACGTTTGTAAGTGTAATACCAGTAGGACACAAGTGACACCTCAGTCAGGGAATAACTGGAATGACCTATGAACCAGAACCCCGACCCTGAAAGTAAGGCATCACTCACTCCTCCTCCAACACCCCAAATAGCGACGACCGTGTAGCAGTCTGTTGATATCTCTCCACTGTAACAGGGTTCCTCAGAGGGCTTGGTCACTGATGGTGGACATCGGTACAGCAACAAGTGATGCACGATGTCCTGGTTCTGGATCACTGGTTCTATCTGTTGGCAGCAACATAGTGAGGATCTCTGCGATGCCTTTAGCTTTATGTAATATAAAACTCCGCTACTTTTTTGAATAAATCAGACCTGCAAGCTCGGTCTAATTACCATGAAGCTGCGGCATACGAATAAACACTGCTACTTACACGGTAGATGTGGTGTTTCCTGTCAAATGCTGGAAGGCTCATAATCTTGCAGTGGTAGTAAGTGACTAGGGCAGGTATTGTAAACTGCAAAGAAATAAAAAAAAAAAAAAAAAAGAATCTATTTAATAAACAGATTTAATGAGAACAGGTTTAATAATAAACTGACCAAGTGTGAATCTTACAATCTGAGGGTAGTCCTCGCTGCAGAACCAAAAGTCCAGGGGGTGAAGCTGGACATGATCCAAATCCTCCTATAAACCTCCTATAGCCCCTTAACCACAAACCTAATCCAACAGACACTGTACAGCACGGAACAAAAAACACGCTGAAGCACAGTGAGTTGTCTCCACCCCCTGGTCGACTCTGTTTTTAGCTGGATCAGATCCGACTCCACCCCCTGGACTTCTGGTTCCACTCTGCGTTTAGCTGGATCAGATCCGACTCCACCCCCTGGACTTTTGGTTGCACTCTGCGTTTAGCTGGATCAGATCCGACTCCACCCCCTGGACTTTGGTTCGACTCTGCGTTTAGCTGGATCAGATCCGACTCCACGCCCTGGACTTTTGGTTCCACTCTGTGTTTAACTGGATCAGATCCGACTCCACCCCCTGGAGTTTTGGTTCCACTCTGTGTTTAACTGGATCAGATCCGACTCCACCCCCTGGAGTTTTGGTTCCACTCTATGTGTAGCTGGATCAGATCTGACTCCACGCCCTGGACTTTTGGGTCAACTCTGCGTTTAGCTGGATCAGATCCGACTCCACCCCCTGGACTTTTGGTTCGACTCTGCTTTTAGCTGGATCAGATCCGACTCCACCCCCTGGACTTTTGGTTCGACTCTGCGTTTAGCTGGATCAGATCCAACTCCACCCCCTGGACTCTGTGTGTAGCTGGACCTTTGTTTCTGCAGTGAAGGGTACTTGGATAAATGTGTTCCACTGTGGTTATATCTGAGGCTTGTATTTCTAAGCCGTGTGGTGTTATTACTGTGTAATGATATTCACATGCTGCCGGCTGTGTATAATACATACTCTATTAATCATGTTTCCCCCAGCGTCTACTTTTCTTCTACCTTTTCACCTATAAAATTACGCAACCCTAGAGCCGAGCTCTGCCTAGTTGTCAACATTTTTTTTAGATTAGATGATTAGTGTTGCAATTGACATTTGACTCAGAATACAACTAACTCAGCTACGTCCTTGTCTTAACATTATTCACAAGGCATACCTAGTTTCAACAGAGCAGGTAGAGTTGGTTTTCAAATCACCTTTAAAAATAATAAACTGCATTTTTAAATTTTGCAGGCCAGTAAGAAATATTATCTTTAAATTTGAGCCTGTAACAATTGGATTATAGATTGGATTATTAGCAGCAATCCAGGAGGAGACATGGGGGCAGGGACAAAAAAATGAGCAGCTCTTACACACAGTGGAGGATAAAAAACAGGGGCATCTGGAGGACATTAACTTATATTTTTTCTACTATAGAGGCACCATAGGAAGCCTTTAGGGCACAGCAGCTGCTTTTCTCCACCAGAAGGGGACCCTATGTTATCACGTTATCACATTTTATCTACTTTAGGGGCACCCTAGAGGGCACTTCATCCCATTTCCTCCACTGTAAGAATACCCTAGAGGGCATGTTATCACATTTTATCTACTTTAGGGGCACCCTAGAGGGCACTTCATCCCATTTCCTCCACTGTAAGAAAACCCTAGAAGACAAGTTGTCAGATTTTATCTACTTTAGGGGCACCCTGAAGGCATTTCATCACATTTCTTCCACTGTAAGAATACCCTAGCGGGCACTTCATAGCATTTTCTCAACTGTAAGCAGACCCTAGAGGGCACGTTATCACATTTTATCTATGCTTCAGGCACACTAGAGGGCACTTCATTACACTTTCTCCACTGTAAGACCCTAGAGGACACACATTTCTACCTTAAGGGCACCCTAGAGGGCAATTTCACAGCATTTCCTCATACTGGGATCTAAGTATAAACTGACATCTGGATTTCTGTAAAACTTCTTTGTGACTATTTTAAAAGCATTATACAAATAAATTTGATCCAAATTAAATCCAATAATTTATTTCATTGGATTAGAGAGATCATGCAATATCTTAAACTAGAAAAAATAAGATACTCTCTCCAGGGGTGTACCCAGAGATTTGATGCAATCTGGCAACCCTTCTTGTCATTTGTTGAAATTTGTGTGTGTGTGTGTGTGTGTGTGTGTGTATATGTGTGTGTGTGTGTGTGTGTGTGTGTGTGTGTGTGTGTGTGTGTGCTTAATTATCTGTTTTCTCATTGTACATATTAATGTTGATTGTTATTATTGGAATTTATCCTTCTGTTTATTTGTTTTTATTAATTAATTAATTAATTAATTTTTTTTTTTCCCTCTTTGCTTCTTGTCTTTGTTTAATGTAATTCATATGTATGTCTGATGGGTCATGTTGGGGTTCTGACTGTATATATTGTACTGTTTTGGCTTATTATAAAATTTTGAATAAACAGACCTTGTTCAAAAAAATTAAATTTGAAAATTGAATTGATGTCTAACATTTATTGTCAGTGGTAGAAATGGTCATAGTGGATTGTTTTCACAACATTTTCCTCATAGCTTATCCGTCTACAACATGAATAATGAGACATAAGAATAACTCAGACGTACGTTGGTCATGGTCAGGTCAAAGTATTTGCTGTCAGCGATGCTGGTTCGGGGCATGTAGCTCAGAAGGTTCACTTCCTTCGTGCCTCGCAGGGTTTTGTGATAGCCAATGTCATCGGTGTTACCGTAAGCGTAGATCAGCTTCACCGGTATTTCCTGAGGAGAAAATAGAAGAAAGACAAGTTATTTTTCTTTTTCCCAGCTGCAGAAAACCATACTGTAATATTTTGAACACTTAAAACTGTTCTTTTCATGCTAGTTTTCTGAACACTTAAAACTGTTCTTTTCATGCTAGTTTTCTGCCATATCTGGAAGGAGGATTAGCTTTAGATGTTTTCCACCAAAATCACTGACTCAACCTTTTAAGACAAAGTGGCTTCTGAGTGCTGAAGAACATAAACATAGACTAAACATAAAATATTTATCTGAAAATGAACTCAAACTACCAATGAAAAATGCTCATAAAGTACAGGGAGGAGACAGAAGGCTAAAGTGTTGTAGAATAGAGACATACTCGGCTACTCTAGACCCCTGAAGACCTGGCAACTTGTGTAAATCATGAGAAAGATGAAACCTGCAGGATATTATGTGTCCTTTCTTCCAACAGAAACTCAGCCATTAATGCAAAAGTGACAGAAAGGTGATGTGGAATATATGTGCTGAATTTCCTGTCGTTTACTCACGGTGATGGAAAAGTCGTTTTCATCACAGGCCTTGATGGATCGCTGGAACTTCATCACGGTTTGTCCATTTGCCTCGGTCAGAGAGAGGACTTTATAGTCCTGCTTCTGGTCCAGAGCTGGCATGAAGTTCCCGGCCGCGTTTCTGTCCTTAATGAAACACACATTTTTCAACAAACAGAGCTTGAATTTTCCTATTTATGAATACTGGTTACTCTGAGAAAAAAAAAAAAAAAAAAAATGTATATATATATATATATATATATATATATATATATATATATATATATATATATAAATAAAGACAGGTAAAAAAATATTGTGACAAAGAAAAAATTA
>CM074992.1:15547907-15573986 GCA_037576825.1 Pangasius krempfi
GTAACTCTCAGTGCTTTATAAACCTGACAGCTGTATACGTGACTGCAGTGTCATTACTGTAACTCTCAGTGCTTTATAAACCTGACAGCTGTATACGTGACTGCAGTGTCATTACTGTAACTCTCAGTGCTTTATAAACCTGACAGCTGTATACGTGACTGCAGTGTCATTACTGTAACTCTCAGTGCTTTATAAACCTGACAGCTGTATACGTGACTGCAGTGTCATTACTGTAACTCTCAGTGCTTTATAAACCTGACAGCTGTATACGTGACTGTTGTGTAATTACTGCAGTTGCAAAACCTGACAGTTGTATGTGTGTCATTGCTGTAACTCTCAGTACATTTCCTTGTTTTTCTCAGAGCGTAGGCGGAGGATGGATCGAAGCGCAGAACAGCAGGGGAGAGGTCGGCCTGGTGCCTGAGGACTATGTGGAGGTAAAGCGGACTGAAAACACACCCTGGGGAATTCACACACAGCCACAAAGCTTGGCATTATACATACACTCACACACACCCTACACACACACGTTCATGAATATTCACTGTGTGTGTGTGTATGTGTGTGAAGTTTCCTGTGGAGGAAGGAAACTGCCACAGTGAGGAATTACTAACAGGAAACGCTTTCTCCCTTCACATGTTCACACATGACATATTTACGGATCAGCGTGACCTGGTGCCAGTTACTGTTGTGCCTAACGATGTGAGTTTACTGTGTATACAGGAGTGTGTAGGAGTGTGTAGGAGAGTATAAGCACATGGGTGTGTGTCTCTATTGTCCTGTAACACATTAATTATGATGTTAATTATGTCTGAAAAATAGCTGTAAAATTACTTCAAAAACCACATTCAAATTTTAGAAAATTAAAAGTTTAAGTATTCAAATGCATTCTTTTCCGCCGTCGTCCCTCCAGCAGAATGACATCACCACTCTTTATGGCGTCGCTGCTTTTCTGTACTTGAAAATGAACTTATATGAAAATAAGTTTGTTAGGGTTGATCACTGAACGTCCTATTCCGAAAACCATGGGCATTAATATGGAGTTGGTCCCCCCTTTACTTCTATAACACCCTCCACTCTTTTGAGAAGGCTTTCTGCTAGATTTTGGAGCGTGGCTGTGGGGATTAATGATCATTCAGCCGCAAGAGCATTAGTGAGGTCAGGCCCTGATGTTGGGCGAGGACGTCAGGAGAGCAGTAGGTGTTTAAATTCCTATAAAAGGTGTTCAGTGGGGTTGAGGTCAAGGCTCTTTGCAGGACACTTGAGTTCTTCCACTCCAACCTTAACACACCAGGTCATGGAGCTGGCATTGTGCACAGGGGCACTGCCTTGCTGGAACAGGTTTGGGCCTCTTATTTCCAGTTCAAGTAAAGATCTTAATGCTACAGCATACAAAGACATCTATACAATCGTGTACCTCGAACTTTGTGGCAACAGTTTGGGGAAGAAACTCATATGGGTGTGATGGTCGGATGTGCACATACTTTTAGCCATATCGTGTATAAATTTATAGGGATTTAGAAGTGTGAAAAGTGTAGAAAGTGTAGAAGTGTAGAAAAATCGCCTTTGTTAGGGGAAAAACAGTGTTTTAGAAACACACTTTAGTCATTGGATGATGTCAGTCTGTAATTTTGTACTGTTATTAAATACTACCTTGCTTTCTTAAGCAATGAAAATCATGAGAATTTATATCATAGCTTTATCACACACTTTAATATTTTTTATCTGTTTTGTTTACAGTAATGTAGATGCCTACACAAACAGAGTAAATGTTATCACCTCAAACTTATCAATCACATCACATCTTCTAATATCACAGCAGTTTACAAATTACAGTTTACAGTGACAAATTTTTGTTCAAAAATGCAGCTTTTCAAACTCCTCTGTCCTGAAGACTCTCCCGTGTTGGAAAACTGAAAATTACAACTTTACCTCTGACTGTTACAAAGCGCCGACACTAGTGACTCCTTCCCTAATGTTAAATAAGCATCCACTTAAAGAAAATTTCACTACATCAACGATTGCTGCCATTTTTATCCATATAACAAGTCAGAGCTGCTGTTATAGAAAATTACATCTTCTAACCAATCAGAATTGAGAATTCAGCAGCACTGTGATATAAATGACATTCATCCAGGGCAAAAGAGCTGTTGGAAATGAACTTGTATCCCCTTCAGGACGCACTGTTCAGCATCTAGATTTCACAAAGCTGACACACACTTTTCATTAACAACAAGCTGCGGCGCCCGGGGAGCAGTTGGGGGATCGGTGCCTTTCTCAAGGGTCTCACCTCAGTCGTGGTATTGGGGGTGGAAGAGCGCACTGGTCATTCACTCCCCACACCTGCAATCCCTGCCGGACCTGAGACTCGAACCCACGACCTTCGGGTTCACCTTCGGGTTACAAGTCCTGAACCATCAAGACTCTCGAACCATTAGGCCACGACTGCCCCCAAATACTGCGTAGGGCCTCGCTTTGCTCTCAAAACAGCCTCAGTTCTTTGTGGCATGGATTCCACAAGATGTTGGAAACATTCCTCAGAAGATTCTGGTCCATGTTGACATGACTGCGTCACACAATTCCTGCAGAGACTTCAGGTGCATTTTCATGCTGCGACTCTCCCGTTCTACCACATCCCAAAGGTGCTCGATTGGATTCAGAGCCGGTGACTGGGAAGGCCACTAAAGAACAGTGAACTCATTGTCATGTTCACGAAACCATGACTTGAAACCATGACTTTTACTTTGTGGCATGTTACATTATCATGCTGGAGGTAGCCATTAGAAAATGGGTAAATTGTGGCCATGAAGTTATGCACATGGTCAGCAGCAATACTTAAATAGTCTGTGGCATTGAATCGATGATTGATTGTTTGGTATTAACAGGCCAAAAGTGTCCCAAGAAGACATTCCCCACACCATTATCCCACCCCCACCAGCCTGGACTGTTGATACAAGGCAGGTTGGGCCCATGGATTCATGCTGTTGGTGCCGCATTCTGACCCTACCATCTGTGTGCCTCAGCAGAAATCAAGGTTCATCAGACCAGGCTATGTTTTTCCAGTCTTCAACTGTCCAGTTTTTGTGAGCCTGTGCCCACTGCTGCCTCAGCTTTCTGTTCTTTGTCAGATGTGGAACCCAACTTGGCCTTCTGCTGTTGTAGCCCATCCGCCTCAAGGTTCGGCATGTTGTGAATACCGAGATGCTTTTCTGCTCACCACAATTGTACAGAGTGGTTATCTGAGTTACTGTAGTCTTATTGTCAGCTCAGACCAGTCTGACCTCTCTCATCAACAAGGCATGTCTGTCCACTTAACTGCCGCTCAGTGGATGTTTTTTCTTTACTGCACCATTCTGACATTCTGAGTATACTCTAGAGACTGTTGTGCGTGAAAATCCCAGGAGATCAGCAGTTATAGAAATACTCAAACCAGCCTGTCTGGCATCAGCAACCATGCCACGGTCGAAATCACTGACATCACATTTTTTCCCCATTCTGATGGTTGATGTGAACCTTACCCGAAGCTGCTGGCCCGTATCTGCATGATTTTATGCATTGCACTGCTGCCACACGATTGGCTGATTTACATAATTTCATGAATGTAAATATTATAGTTCAAGTTATATTTGAACAATGAAATGAATTCTGCCAGTGAATGTATGTGAATGCTTTTCTTTGTGAAACAAATACCTAAATGTGGCATGGCAGAATTACTGTCCTATTACAGATCGATGATGGATAGTAGAAAGTATGTTAATGTCAGATGCCTTCATTCCTAACAGGTAGTACATCTAGCTCATCTGGTCTCCGTCAGATATTGTTCAGCTTCTCTCTCACTGAGCTCTGAAGGGTAAATAAGATACCAGGTGTTGTAATGTGTACTGTGGGATTAACAGGTGATGAAAAGGAGATGTCTCAGACTGTCTGTGGGTTATGATCCTTTTGTATTACTTCCTGTTTACAGCTCCGCCCTCTTGTTAGATAGACAACCTGCAAATAGATATGACTCATACTGTGTTCATTGGCATACTGTAAATTGCACAGGTTTACTTTATATTACACATAGTTTTTCTTGTTTAAAGCATTAATTTTGTCGAAGAATGCAAATCCACTAATATAGAGGGAACTGATATATGATATATAAAATGCTTCGTGAGGGATCCCTAGTGGTGCTACAGAAAAGGGTTCACCCTATCCCCCAGAGATTGAGGCAAGAGAGTAAACCTGGTCGTGCTCTCTGGGTGGGAGGGGCATAGTCTCTCTCTCTACTGTCAATCGCAGCAATCTGTGAGCTCATGTATGCAGAATAGGGCGGATAGTAGGTTATGCACGTTTCTCATGGGATAAGTAATCTCCGTATGAGCCACAAAGATGGTACACATGCTCGTCACACACAGAAAAAAAAAAATCCATTCCTAATGATTAATATAATCATTTGTTGTAGGATTTATAACCTTGGCTTGATCATGATTAGGTCACATGACCACGATGCATGTAGACTATGCTCATGCTTGGAACACCTTACTGTACTTAAATCCCCCGGACATGTCGCTTCTCTGTCAAGTGCTTTTAAATGTCGTCTATATTTTATTATTCTGCGTTTTGAACTCTGACAGTACATGGTTTCATTTTAGTTCCAGCGGGACATTAGAGAAAAGACCGAGCGCGTCCTGGTGTGTGTTTGCACTGAAGAAAAAGCACAAAAATCGAATGGCAGTACTTCGTTTATTATTATTGTGGTTATTTCTACTGGACGTTTTATAGAATGTACAATACAGCGTCATCTTTTCAGACACAAACGCTCACAGTCTGTAAAAGTTACTGACATGACTGACTTGGGCAGGACTGACGTCCCACTGATACGCCCCTAGACACTACATTACATCACCCCTCCTCTCCAGGTAAAACTAATCCAGCCTGAATTGGGCTTTACATCAGACAGTCTCTCCTGAACACTTAGGGAAGGGGAGCGAGGGGAAAAAACAAGGAATGTGTATGACTGTATGGGCTGAGGCCTGAGCATCACTTCAGAATTCTGAATTCTGAGATCTTTCGATCTCTTTAGCTTCTTAGTATCCACATTTGAGATAAAACATACAAACAGACAAAAAGGCATTCAATCTTATTACCAAAATCCTTTCAGAGATTGAGGCCAAATTTGTTTTTATAGAGAAATCGTTCCTCTTTGACTCCTGGGATTGTTCAAATGAGAGTACTTCCTCTATTTGACTACGGTGACACAGTCTATAGATTTGCATGCGGAAGTGTATTACGGCTATTCGATTTGCCACAAACACTCTGTTCGTAACACATTAATACTCTGTTTACTCTGTAGTTAAATGTTCCTCCTTACAGATTTGCCCTAATATCCATTCTTTCGTTTTAATTCCTAAAAAAAAAAAACTCTTCACAGCCAGTCTTCTCATTACTTAGTTCCTACGACCTTTTTAATGAAGAGTTCGTAAACCTTCGTCTTTCGGTTCTCATCGTTTTAGACCACAAATGATTAGGGGGAAAAAAATCAGCTTCACTGGATAATTCATTGCTATTCTGAGTTCTATTAAGGACATTTTGTACCTGCTTTCTCTCTAAGTAAACACTTTTACAAATTTTTTTTGTTAATATGAACTTGTTCTTACCAACTTGCCTGATTCAATTAAATGATAAATAGAATTAAATTAAAAAAAGCTAATTAGATCAAAGTCTGTTGGTCAAAAAATGTAGGGTTTGTTTCAGGCCTGGAAATTACCATGGATGGAAAAATATCTATAGATATGTTTAATAATCTTTGAATTATTTTATAATATTCTTATAACATTATCTTTAATTAGCTTTAATAGGAACACCTTTTGCACCTGCTCATTTTAGACCGTTATCCAGTCAAGCGATCATGCATAAATACATACAGATACGCAGGATATGTTCATATCAAACATCAGAATGAGAAAAAAAAAATGTGATCTCGGTGACTTTGACTGTGGCCTGGCTGTTGGTGAGTGTTTGAGTATTTGAGAAAGTGCTGATCTGCCGGGATTTTCGCACGCAACTGGAAGGCTAGGATATATCTCAAATAACCACTTTTTACAGCCATGCTGAGCAGAAAAGCATCTCAGAACGTACAACATGTCAAACGGTGTGGAGGATGAGCTACAACAGAAGAAGAGCACTTTAGGTTCCACTCCTGTTTTTTTGAAAAAAAAAGTTTTTTTGCGATTTATAGATTTCTATGAAATGTCAATAAAAATATGTTTGCATAATTCAATTCAGTTCAGTTTTATTTGTATAGCACTTTTTAACAATGGAGATTGTCGCAAAGCAGCTTTACAGAAATATATCAATTCCGGATATAAAGTTGATCTTTATAAATTTATCCCTAATGAGCAAGCCAGAGGCGACGGTGGCGAGGACAAACTCCCTGAGACATGCGAGGAAGAAACTGTGAGAGGAACCCGACTCAAAAGGGTGACACCGGATAGTGCAATTATAAAGAATTTCCTTCTATAACTGTATACTGTAGAAGCAAAAAGTGAAGCACACTTAGGGAAAGGGAGCAGAGGAAAAACTGGGAGATCTCAAATGATCTCAAAATCGGAGTACGTGCTTGCGCTCTGCACACAGTGTACAGTTCTTTAGCCATTACGTTTGTACGAAATTCTTTGTTCCGGGATTTCACGAGACATTTCCTTCTGAAAGCAGACTTCTGAGTCACTGTTATTTGGATGAAGGACATGATTATAAAGTGCAGAATTGTTTGTGTGTGTGTGTGTGTGTGTGTGTGTGTGTGTGTGTGTAGCGCTGGAGCAGATGCAGGTCTGATAAACAGTTCAGATTCAGTGTAAACTCTCTCTGGGTTATAACGAGGCTGTTTGATCTGCGCTATTTACGGAAGTTTGGCTCCTGCTATCACTCCCTCCAGCGACACACACACACACACACACACACACACACACACACACACACACACACACACACACACAGATGAAGGACCAAACATCTGGATGACTACGTGTTAGCGACTTCTCGATAGTTACATCCTGCATTGTGTGTTGTTGTTTTTTTTTTTTTTTTTTGTTTTGTTTTGTTTTGTTTTGTTTTGTTTTGTTTTTCTTCCAAGGCTGTCTTTTCATAAATGTTTTTCTGAGACACTCATTAGGGACCTGCTTCCAGGAATATTCCTTCTTATACCACAGCGCTGTTGAATTCTCGATTCTGATTGGTCAGAGGGTGTTGAGTAATTTTCTCTTTCTGACAGTAGTGCAGCTGCACTCATTATGGTTTCTATAGCAACAGCCTAGACAGGGACTTGTAATGGTGGACACTCCACATAAACAAAGACTAATAATGAACAGACTTTTTAAAACAAGTCCTGTTATTTAACAAAGAAAATATATATAAATATAAATAAAAAATGTTGATAAGGCAAAGTTTCCTGTAAAGAGATGTTTATTTAACGGTTGTGGAAGGAGTCTCCAGTGTCAGTGCTTTGTAACAGTCACTACGTTTTTTTTGCAACATGGGGAAAGTCTCCAGGACAGACGTTTTCGGTGACACGATATGCAAAATGATTTTGTTTTGTTAACTTCAATTCTTTTCATGCAACAGTTTGTTCTGGTCCACTAATCTGATTGGGCGAGCTGCGTTCCAAGAGTGCTTATATTTAGCATAACCACACTTAGGGGCGTTTCACCGTGCGCATCACTCCACTTGTCTGTGTTCGCCAAGTAAAATTCCACTTCCTAGTTGGAAACGGTTACTACGGTAGAGCTAGCCACATCATCAGTGCACATGACAAATAACACTTTTCAGGAAAATAACTTATGGCTTAAAACCTGAAAGTTCATCAGATGAAGATGAAAACGAAGAAGAGAAGACAATTTCACCGGAAGCACCTTTAGTGTACAAATCATTGTGAGCTAGCTAGCCACGGAGCCGACGTGCTATAAAGTGAGCGTAGCTTCTTCAGGATCTATTTCTGCTAGCGGAGCAATAAAATAAACAAAACATTTGGCCATATTGTTTCTGAAATGTCACTTAGTATAAATTATTGCATTTATAAATGCAATATCGCACTCACAATCATGTGGTTATACTTTATATCAGCACGGCCGGGATTAGGCACAGACACGAGTCCCTGTGCTAATGCGCTATTCCTTAAATAGCTGCTACAACGTAAGCGATAACAGGAACTAACTTGTTGCATGGACGTTCCACAGCATTAAATGTAACTATAAACGCATAAAGAGTACGACGTTTTGTTCTTTCATTCGTACAAAAAATGATGGTCAGCAAATTGCTGTGGTATAAGAGGAACAAAGCATGCAGTTATATGGAAAGTGGTTAACTTCATGGTGGTAGCAGTGACGCTGCTTCATCCCATTGTGCTGTTGTTGATGATTTTCCTGTAACAGCATGGCCCCAAGTGCTTTGTGGTATATTTTCTCTATATGTAAATGCTGGTGTTTGTCTCTCCACAGGTCAGTAAGCCTCAGGCTTTTGCAGCAGGAGGAAGTGCACCCACGCTTGACCTGTCCTTCTTTGATAGTCATGCCACAGCAAGTACCACACAAGGCCAGGTGAGCTGCTACACACACACACACACACACACACACACACACACACACACACACACACACACACACACATCACTTCCTTCCCTTTTTCCTCTCCTCTTTAAAGGGCAGCACCAGTGAAAGTGTTGAAAAATGAACACAAACATGATCTGAAACTATCTCTAATTCTGATCGTGTCTGAGTCTAGACAAAAGTCCCTTGAGCTTTGTTTTCACTCCAGGTGTTTTTTTTTTTTTTTTTTAATTCTACACCAAAAAAAAAACCCAAAACGCTGTACCAGTTAATCTAATGATTAGGTTGTCTTTATGCTCAGCACTGGAATATCTACATAGTCTTATATTTGCTCACTATCACGACTGATATTTTTACCAGCACAGTGTCCTCCATGTTGGTTTTCCTCCATGTTGCGAGCTGATTGGTCGGATGTTATGAAAGCATCTGACTCCAGACAGATTGGTGTTTCTGAAACACTCTACTATGATGACAAAATGTGGTTTTTTTTGTTGTTGTTGTTGTTGTTGTTTTTTTAAAAAAAAAAATTTTTCTATCCACCTTCCACCCACCTTCACATGTAAAACCTAGCGCCCTAGACATTGATCTAGGGGGTGTGGCTTATTTGATTGACACGGTCAAGCCACGTCATTCTGCTTGTCCATCCGACACACAGATAGCTAGTGAGAGAACACCAAATATAATCATCGTCATCCGTTTAAGGCTGTTTATTATTCATTTTTCGTTTCCTCTTCAGTATTTTAGAGTTAGCTGAAATTTGACACGAGTGGAATAAATGCGCTTTTGGCATTGTTCGTGTGAAATGGAGTTATAATCTTTATTTTTCTGAGCAGTTCAGGCTTTTCAGTTCACACTGCACATGTGGATTAAGGAGTTGTGTAGGAGAAGCTAAATAAAGAACTAAATATAACATGCAAATATCAGTACCGGTCTGTCACTTGTAATAATAAGTAATAATAAGCACGTGTTGCCAGTGTTTATGTAAGGTATAATACGCTTGGTGGTGTGCTGTTAGAGGAAAATAATCCACGACAGGGCGTTGTGATGCAGCTTGAGTTACTGTTACCACCCCGAAGTTGATGAATGTCCTAGAAAAGCTCGTCCCGAAGTGTTTTAATCCTCTTATAACACAACAATTTGTCAGCGCTTATTTAAAAATGCCATACTTTTTATCCGTTTATAGTTATGTTTAATGTTGTGGAACATCCATGAAACAAGTTTCCTTTTTCACTTGTGTTAGACCAGCTATAAACAGTTGTTCCCTCACTTAATAAAGCAAAAATGCTCATTTTTACAAAGCACTGACACTGGAGACTCCTTCCATAAATGCTCAGTAAACATCTCCTTACTGAAAACTTCACCATATCAACAATGATACATTTTCTTTTCGTTAAATAATAACATATTTTTACAAACGCGTTTATTGTCTGCTGTACAAGTCTGTGTGAATGAGCTGTTACTATAGAAACGATAACTGCTTTCATGTAAGGAGTAACACACAAGAACATGTGTGAAAATAATGCACTAGGGTGGTGTGATGCAACGTGACGCGCAAGCGGAGTGCCGCTTCACAGACCCAACCTTCCCCTCCCCCCGTGTGTTAAACAAGACCGCATTTTAAACTCCATTTACTCTTAGTCTTAGATTATGTGCAGCGTCTGCCGTACAAGTGCCTGTGTATGAGCTGTTACTATAGAAACAATAACGTATTAGAACGAGCGCATTAATTTAAACCTTACGGTCAGAACTAATGTTATATGAGATTCTGACCAATCAGATTCAAGCATTCAGCTGTGCTGTAGTATAAAGAAAATTAATCAACACCTTCTGATGAGTGAAATTCGAGAATTCCAAGACGGAAATAAAGTTTATCAGCCCCGCAAAGCTACTTTTGGCACATCTTGTATAAATGTCCACATTGATTTAAGATGGTATTGAACTGCACACAGCACTGTTAATTAGGGCTACATGATCTATCGGAATTATCGAAATATCGCAAATGTAAATATCGCGATATGCATAAATATCACTTCAAAAAATACTTCAAAAAGTTACGAGAAATTCACAGTTTTAGGGCGACGCAGACAGTGGAGATTGCTTTCTTTTTCTCAAAAGAACATGAAACATTTATGGTGGTTATATCATTTTCAGTTTTTAAATATATATATATGTATATAATTGAAATTGATTTGAGCATTATAGTACCGCATATCACATTATTTAACAAGTTATCGCATCTCGCGTTTTTCTTCAATATCGTGCGGCCCTAGTTTTAATGAACATGATTGCGGGGAAAATAACGACTTGAGACGCACAAGACAGGCTGTGTTCTACAGAACAAGTGAGCACTTCATACACTGTAGATCCACTCCTAAGACATATAAGCAGTCAAAATGACCAAAGTGCTCCTTCCTGTCTTCTACTGCCAAGTCTTCTGGTATGTCATGGGTTGACCTGCCTGGGATTATGTCACGGTGTCCAATAGTGACACAAAAGGAGCTTAGAGAAGAGCGACGTGATAACAGTGATGTTTAGGCCGCATTCAGCTTAACTCTGGGCGAAGTGGGAAGTCTGACCTGAACAAAGTGACATCCAGGAACACACGTGTGTGTTTTGTTAGCAAGAAGCTAGCCGGCTAATATTAGTGATCATGAGTGTGTACGATGTATTTACTTCCTCAAAACTGTATGGTATGTCTCTGTTGACTCATTTAAAGTACTGAAGCGATCTGAAGGCTGTCGTAGGCTGAATTCATGCTCAAGGAGATCTTCCTGACTTTAATGGAGCGTCGTCTTTGTTTTTTTCCTAACTGTCGGAGGTCAGAGATTCCAAATTATAAGTTTCATGAGTCAGACGCAGCTCAGGATAAAAGATGAGACCAGTTATGATTAATGGAGTCTCAGGATGGAGAAGGTACGCTGTGTTTCTGACTCAGTGACCGTTCAGATTTTGTTAGGATGTGATTCAGCAGAAGAGGAAGGGGGACTCTTTACTTCAGAAGCGTGTGAAAATGTGCATGTCAGCTGGTTGTGGTGAAAGGAGTAAATTTGTAAGATTAAACAGCCAGTCAGCAGAACAAGCAGCACGGAGACACAGCAGTGGGCAGTTACAGTGACTCGTATACTTTTTTTTATAGCAAATCATTACAAATTAACTTTGTAGAATTGAGTTTTTTGGGTTTTTTTTTTAAATCCTCAAGAAGCTACGAAAAATGGCTCAGGAAACATTTCTACCCCTTTAACCTCATTATATTATTATTGTGTAGCGCTTTTAATGATATTGTCACAAAGCAGTTTTACAGAAATCCCCATCATATCTTAGCACGTGACAATATCTTGAGTTACGATAAAAGTTGTAAGGCAAAATATTATGAGGTTGTTATATAACAAACAAGACAATTAATTATTAATTTCAAGCTTAACATGGTCTTCTTTTGTTAGCAGATAATTTTGTTTCTTTCTAGAAATAAAAAAAATGCTTAATCCACCGCAAAAAATGGCATCTTACCAAGTGGAAATATCTTAGATATAGTCAAATGTATCTTGTATTTCCTGTTATAAAATTACAGTAAACCAAATATAAGATTATTAAACCTATTTCTAGCCATTGTTACTAATTTCAAGCTTGAAAATAGTTTTGCTCTATTGGCATTGCATTTTTTTTCCCAGCGTATTTTGTAAATTATCTGCATATAATTTCAACCTTGAAATGAGTAAAAACATCTAGAAATAAGCTTAATAATCTTATATATGTTTTAAAACTCTAATAGAGACATATGAGTGGAATTTTTCCTACATTCAGGATATTTTTACTTGCTAAAATAGCACTTTTTGCTAATATCCTTAACATTAGCTAGCATGCTGGGTAGCTGCTAGTAAACTAGCCGGCGTTTGGGACACCAGCGGGAGTCTCGTCTCGTTTTTACGTTTCGTCATTTTCCCAGCTTTCTAACAAAGCGCTGTTTCAACAGATCTCCTATTATGCAGTAAACACGAAGCGTTGATTTGCAGGAAGTGCTACAGGAAGCTGGGAGTTGTCTTTCCTGTAGGACAAGCGCAGCTGATAGCACGACGCATTCTTTTAAACAGTGAACTCATTCTCTGCTGCAGTATCGCCACTCGTCACAGACCACGGTTTGGACTGGTTGAGATCATCCAATGCATTGTGACTAACGTGATCAGGCAATCTCTCTCTCTCTTTTTTTTTTTCTTTGTTTTTTCTTTTCTCCAGTGTTTTTTTTTTTTGGCAGCTTGGGATTTAGTTTCTGGCTTCTGAAAAACACATAGCAGTTTGAGTCATTTATTACTTGGTGGTTGTTCAATTTAGTCCAGATTTAGCTGACCAAAAAAAAAAAAAAACCTACAGCAGTTTTAAATACTAAAACCTCACTGTTTTAGCCAATGAGTTTGTCTTTTTTTTTTTTCCCCTCACATTTCTCCAATAATTTATTCTTACATTTCAGTAATTTCCCAAGTTGTAATCCCTTCCTCTAATAGAAGCTTAAAGGCTAGTTATGTAAACGTTACTTGTATCTTCCACGCGATTCGGTAGAATTTCCCTTCGATGTTTGACGATAGCATTGTATCTGCTATGATACGATACGATACGATACAATTTACTAACCTCCAAACTTTGAATGATGTTGACGTAGAGAAGGACTATTTTAAAAGTGTCAGAGTTACGGTAAAATCACCTGCTAGCCTTTAAAGTTATTTAGACATCAGTTTAAAAATCATTTTTATTCACCAGTTGTTTGTCCTTTTCTTTCTTTTTTTCAAAATGATCAGATGGTTACACCGTTATTATGGTTTTCTTCTGCTTTTAATGTACTTTGGCTGCATGAACCAAAAAAAGTAGGTAGGTAGGTAGGTTCAACGTTATTGCTATCATACGGCTATGACAAAGTCCCTAACAGCTACGCATTGAGCAGCATTACTCTAGTTCGCGTGTTTATTACACTATATGCACTTAATCAAATGAATTTCAGTGACTTTGATGATCAGGTATGCTAGTCCAAGCCAGCTGGTATTACATTAGCTGTCCCCCCCCCAGTATGCAACAAAGCGTTTTATTAGAAAACTAAAGTCTCTGAAGTCAAAAAGGTTAGCTAATGTTACCAATCAGGTGTGGAGTCGGTCAGCGCCTCATGGCCGAGTGCACAGCGCACAGCACGTCCTTGTGCGCGTGAAAGAAAAGTTTTATTTGTCCGATCGACAGGTCCTGGAATTTTTGTTACATTTCGTCACAGATGTATTGTGAGTGGAATGGTGAATTATTATTTAGTCACCATTTAGCTTTTGTCTTCAACAAAATTAGCGCTACTTAGCATTACGACAACACTATAACACTACCTCTGTATTACTTAGAGTTCAAAATTAGAGCATCACACTGGGAGGAACCCTTAAAATCAGACACTGTCAGCACTTTGGTTTCATCATAGCTTGTTGAAAAAGAACAGACGAAGAAGTAATATCATAAAACATCCCTCTTTAGCTGTGGTACCAAATATATCTTGATTTATTTGCCTTTTCAGGCGGAGAAACCAAACTGAACGTTAGCATCAGGTTCATATTTTAACACTAAAGGTCAGTTTAGCACGTCTCACACGAGAACATTAATCCCGCTAACCCTATTCGAACAACCTTCAGGAAATACAATCTGAAAATACAAAAATATTCTTGGTTTCTATCTGAAATGAGCTTTAAACGTGCTTTTAAACAAAAGCATTCAGTCACTATTTAACTATTATAGGATGATAGTTTCACGTTTATTTCAAAGTTCAAGCCATAAAAATCAATACGATCCTCATAAGATAAAGAAGCACATACCGTGCATCTTTGTGAATGAACATGGACACAAACACTCATTATCTAAAATCATTTTTCTGTAAATGTCCACGTGTTGCCTTAAAGTTTTTTTTTTTTTCCCCAATTATAAATCTTCCTGCCATGTCTTTGTTAACACGTGTGATAATTACTGTCACTTCACATCATCGTATACGTCCTGGAGCCCACTAGAAGAGAAAAACATCTTATATTCTGGCAATTTTTTTAAAGAAAAGTATATAAATAGACAAGAAGTATTTAAATTCCTGTTACAGATTTGGCATGTCTTGATGAGCTGTTAGGTCACTGTAGTTCTTGGTATAGCAGAAGTTGTTGGTTTTATCTTCTCAGAAGTTCTCCATCTGGTACAGAAGTGAAAACAGCTGCATTGCCAGGCATTTCTCAGCACATTTACATGCGCGCTGCAGAGCATGCTGGGAGCCTGTGGTCCACGCAGAATGAACTTTTGAAGTCTTCTATAAATAGTCCATTTAAAAAAAGGTTGTGAATCAGTGTTGTTGTTGTTGTTGTTGTTGTTGTTATGTGTATTTACCAGCGTTGTCCAAATATGCAAAATACTTTATAAATTAATAAAGCATGATTGATGGCTATTTTTGCTAGCAAAGCCAGCGAGTTAAGCGTCTTTATAGCAGTTAAGATTCTTAAGAACAGCCAGAGAGCCGCTGTAGTGCAACTTTAATGTGTCGCATTGTTTTAGATTTAAAAAAAAAAAAAAAAAAAAAAGACTAGCTAAATGTTTGAAACTATAGAAAGGCATTTTGCTAGTTTTTGCTAGTTACTTTGCATCATCTCACTGTGTATTTGCCTGCATTCTCCAATTTATTAATTGTTCTAAAGTGATGAAATGTGCAGTATGATGTTCCTCAAGCTCCTGTTTTAGGCTCGCTTTTCTTTCCCCTGTATATTCAGCCTATTAAACTCCTTGCATATGATGTTTAACGCACTAAATAATCGACCTCTAGCATATCTTGCTGCTCTCCTGAAGCAGTTTAGCCCACATCACGCACTTTGCTTATCACTTAACCTTTAAAACTTTGGAATAATCTTTCAAAAGAACATCAGGAACATTCTGGAAAGAAATGAGATTTCATAATACCACTTTTTCTTTCTGATATTGATACTGAAACTTCTACTACGCTGGTAAATGATTTATTTATTTATTTATTTTTTACTGAAGCATTTAGCTGAAAACACAACCTGCGCAAAACTGCAGCTGTTTTTTATTTAACATTTATTAAGCTCTTTCACAGGTAAATCACTTGCA
The DNA here is from genome assembly GCA_037576825.1 of Pangasius krempfi. Taxonomy (NCBI): domain Eukaryota; kingdom Metazoa; phylum Chordata; class Actinopteri; order Siluriformes; family Pangasiidae; genus Pangasius; species Pangasius krempfi. The sequence continues at coordinate 15,563,600 of CM074992.1, forward strand.
TTGCAAATATAATAACATGTAAAATAGAAATATAAGAAAAATCAGTCTGAACAAAATATACAGTCAAGTCACTGACTCTGTTCTCTGATGGTGATTTGGTAAAATACCTGCTTGTACCAACTACAGTCAAACCTGTCAGTCCATCTTTACAAACAAAAAAAAACAACAGTCATTTGCATTCATTTGCAAGTTCTGTGCTTCTAGAAATTTCCAATGTAAAAAAAAAAAAAAAAAAAAAAATAGGCTGTATTTGGGAGGTTAACCCTTTCCTTGCAGGATGATGATGATGATGATGATGATGATGATGATGATGATGATGATGTTGATGTCGACTCTCTTCTTCAAGGTGGATGTAGCTCAACCGGAAACCCCACTCACCCCCATCACCCCCATCACCCCTGTGCTCCCGGCCCTGTCCTCCCCTCCTGAGGTAACCGGAGTGCCGTGCAGCATGGTGCCGTGCATGGAGGCTCTTTTTAGTGTCATTGCTGCAATCTGAATCTGAAACCCCTGCCCCTGAATAATGCATCACACGCCTACACACACACACACACACACACACACACACACACACACACACACACACGCACTCAGGACACATAATGACTTCAATCAGACCGATCAGCACCGTTTAGGAAATATGATCAGCACTGTTCACACCAATCTCTCAATATCACACGGTTTTAAATGTTTTATAAAATGATTATTTGCACATCTATGAAGTATTGCTTATGAGTTTTTAAAGCTCTTGTGTATCTTGCTGATCTCCTGAAGCAGTTTAACCCATCCCAGCCATGGCAGGTCTCGGGGATCACGCACAGCTCAGATGATGGCTGTTTATTACTCCTAAATATCAGGAACATCCTGTACCATTTTCATGGAAAAGAAATGGTTGGAAATCTCGAAGCATGTTATCTGCGTACTTTGACGTCCTGTGTTTGTCTGAACTCTTTAGACGTTTCAGCTTTACTGCAGCAGGCTGAGCGTGATCATGGAACAGGCTGTATTACACTAACCCTTTCCTTGCAGGGAGATTATGATGTTATCCTGGTCTGAAACATGCGCACACACACACACACACACACACACACACACACACACACGTCGTACACATTCCCAGCATGGTGAATGGTGCACCTGGTGCACTGCATGTCAGCGTTTTTTTTTTGGTTGTTTAACAAGATCCAGTGAGTGAGTGAGCTATTCTTGTATTTTCCATTTTGTGTTTCTGATGAACTCTCATCGTATCGAAACAGGTCCTTTGTCTCACTGTTTAGAGCTCGTGTGTGTGTGTGTGTGTGTGTGTGTGTGTGTGTGTGTGTGTGTGTGTGTGGCTGTCAGCCTTTCTGCTCTCTTGAGCTCTATTATCTGCATCCCCCACCCCCTTTTTTTGGAACGCTCCAAAACCTTAATTATCGTCATAAACATCAGTGCTGTCCATTTCGAGCAACACACTGCGGCTCCATTCTTTATTGAACCACTTAGGGGTTTTTGGTAAGAGGGTTTTAGTGCACGTGATACCTCTGAAAGTGAACACAGACACAGACACACACACACACACACACACACACACACACACACACACACACACACACACACAGAGCTCACTGCTAGCAAGGACAGAAGATTCAGAATTTGGGAAAATGTACACGTGATGATTTTTGGAATCGCCATTTAAACAGCTCTCCACAGTTAGATGATCATGATTTTTGGCTTCATCAATTAATTATGATTATGAGCTCCGATAATGTAAACTGATTAGCTAACGTGACATATCAGTGTTTATTATAGTGCAAAAAATCTATCTATCTATCTCTTGTCTGTCTGTCTGTCTTTTTGTCTGCAGTATCTGTCTTTTTGGTTATCTACAGTATTTCTGTCTGTCTATGGTATCTTTCTGTCTATCTGTCTACATTATCTATCTGGCTGTCTGGCTCTGTGTCTATTTTTCTGTCCACCTGTAAGCTTTTTCTGCCTTCCGCAGTCTGTCTGTCTGTCTTTCTGTCTGTGTCTATTTTTCAGTTTGTTTTCTGCCTCTGAATGTCTTTCTGTCTCTAATTTTCTCTCTCTCTCTCTCACTCTCACTCTCTCTTTCTGTGTCGGTCTCTCTGTTTATCTTTCTGCCTTTCTCTCTGTCTGTCTGTCTAGATTTCCGTCTGTGGGTCTGTCTCTCCGTCTAATCTAATCTAATCTAATTATCTCTCTTTGTTCATGCGTCTGTTTGGTTGTGTATATTTTTAAGCCTCTGTAAGACTTGAGAAACTTTAAACCTGTTGATAAAGTGCAACAAAAATATTTTATGAATGTGGCTAAATAACTGTGGTGAATAATGATGATTACATTAATGAACAAATGAATTGTGATTATCGGTTTTAACCGTGAATTTCTACACTACTTCAGTTTGAGCAGGTGTGTAGTTTAATGAGCAGTTCCTAACACTGCAGGTAACCTGATGTATCTGAGTGTGTGTGTGTGTGTGTGTGTGTGCTCTTTATAACCTCCACGCCTTCACCATGTGCTCTCTCTCTGACAGACGAGTAATGGCAGTGACCCGTGGGCCGTGTTTGACACTAATGCCTCTGGGGGCTTCTCCAATAACTGGGCCGCGCAGCCTGAAGGCACAGAGACGGGGCAGAGCGGCAGCAACGCGTGGGGATCTGGAGGACACGGCCACCCTCACGCCTACCCCGGCCCAGGTAACTGCTCGTACAAGACGATTAATGAGTGTTACACAGACATGGCCATCAGAATGACATTATTCACCCATTTATACAACTAGGAATGTAACTTGGGCTGGGAGGCCCATATATATTCCTATATATAAACTCCTTAAAAATAATTATCATGCAAGTGTCTGGTAGCTTTTTTTTTAGCACAGTTTAGCCAGTATGACCTGATATAATTTTTTTCATTTAAACATAAATTTAAATGTTTTTTTTTTAATTCAAAATGACAAAAAAAATGGCAAGGATGTTCCAATAAATGCGGAGTGTCCCGTGTCAATTTGACAATTTTCTACTTCTGCAGTTTTCTCCTTTTCTACATAGTCTCAACTTCAAAAAAAAAAAACACACTGAAGTTTCAGGTCAACAAACGTTTTTATCAGAAGCTGTACACTGCTTAGAACGACGTGAAAAACGCCGTGACTTAATCACGTGGACGTGTCTCGGATCAAATCTGATGAAACTGAAAAAGGACAAAATGATATTTAAAGATTTAATTGTTTCCACTGAAAGACAACCCGCTTCCTCTACATTTATAACCTACTCCCAAATTTTAACGAATTATAAGTGAACAATCAGCAAGTTCTGACTCTGATTATCAGCTCTGAGGTAAAAGTCACTCGCGGCGTTTAAACTCGAGCCTCGTCGTCATCTCTTCACACCGCTGATCTCTGTTCACGTGAACATCGGTGTGGAGATGATCTCTGGTTCATTCACTCACTTCTGTTAAAAATCCGTCAGCTAAATTTCTCACTGTATTTTTATTAGGCATTTAAACATTTGGAAACGTTGTGTGCTGTCATCTCTGCAGAGTGTAAAAGCGCTCTTCTCTGTTTTGATGATGATGATGATGATGATGATGAGGATGATGATGATGCTGATGATATGACGGCGGACATTTTGACAGCCGGAGTCTGGTTACGATCCATTAGTCTTAACACAACTTTCCTCTCACTGAGCTAGCAACCTTTCAGTCATATTTAGACTGCTGTGTTTTCACCGCCATGTTTGTTGAACTTGATGTTTACAGGTCGACACCAAGGCAAGGTTAGAAAGCAGCCTAAATAAAAACAAAGCCAAGTTGTTTTGGTAAAACGCGTTTGTTCTCTTCAAGTTGAGGTGAGCAGAAAAACCCAGTGTTGGTCAAAAGCAGATGTTTCATCATTTTTTTTGGCTGGTTGCCAGAAGTTATCCACAGTGACAGCCGATGGGTTTCTACAGACCGCCACAGTTTTACGTAAAACACACACACACACACACACACACACACACACACACACACACACACACACAGAGACAACTATGTGATGGAATACAGACATGAAATATGGAAATAAAACAACTTTACGAGGTGTTTCTGTTGTTGTTGCAACTGATGTGGCTTTTCTGAGTTCATTTATTCCAGTCCTTTAAAGCAATGCATTTTTTTTGTTTAATAGCAAAAAGCGCATGATTCCGTGTAATCCAGAGAAGGGAAAAAAAGCATCTTATTTTGCTGTAAGAAAATAACTTTGTATTGCAGATTTCTAAAGATACTGAGTCATTCCAAGTAAGTCAGACGGACAGGAAATGCCTGCTGACCAGAAACATGCAGTGAATTCATTCAGTTCGTTCAAAGACTTTAAACCTGACCAGTTAAAGACATTAAAATTGAAATAAACTATTTCCAAATGTCAGCACATCAAGCTGAATAAATACTGAAAATATTGGCACCCTACCCATCTCTTTATGGGTAAAAAACCTAAAAAAAAATCCCACTTTTAAAAAAATAATAATAATAGTGTGTGCACATTTCCATAAACTATCATCTGAGTATTATTTATTTCCAGTACAAATAGCAATAGCAATTTTTTTTTTGTCTGTCAGTTACACCGCATCAGTTCAGATTTGTGAAGAAATGATCATTTCATCATCATCATCACATCTGATGATCTGTGACGGAAATGTCGTAATGACACACTCCTATTTTGCAAACGCTTCTGTCATAACCCTGTGATGTGAAGACGGAAGACCTGAGATTGACTTTTGAGCAACTTTGTGTCAGATGTGGTTATTTATCACTGCTATCCATGTGTCGCATGACTACAATTATAGCGTTATCGTTGTGATGATCTATCTTCTTAATTAAAATAACATTTGCATTCCTTTCAAAAGTATTTCAAATGTCTGTGCTTTTGGTGTGCAGTGTAAGGACTGTATGGACTTCCTTTCAATTAAACGTCATTTCTTCCTTCTTCTTCCGAAGATATTTATCCATATCCGTACCTAATCGATTACACAGGTACACCATGCATTCCTCATGAGGTGTTTATAAGACGCTAACAAGCCGCATGGGTTGAACTGAGCTCCAAACTCACAAGCATGAGCCATGCTGTTGGATAACGGCTAATTTTAATTATGTTAAATTCATTTCTAAAGATATTAAAATAATATTTGTGTATTGGTTTTGCATTTTTAGGGCCTCGTTTAAGCATGTAAACCCAGTAAAAACTTTCAGAATACGCTCGAATTGTGTGTTTTGTATCATAGTATATTAGGGGTCGACTGATATCTCAAGACATAATCGCAGGTTTATATTAACGCGTTTGTTCTAATACCTTGTCGGCGCTATAGTAACAGCTTACGCATGGACTTGTAATTTAAGGCTAATAATAAATGGATTGAAAAAACTTAATTAAACCTGTTGACATGGTGAAGTTTTCTGTGAGGAGACGTTTATTTCACGTTAATGGAAGGAGTCTCCAGTGTCGGCACGTCAGAGGTAAAACTGTAGCTGTACGTTTTCTGATATCTTCAAGACAGAGAAGTTTATGCTTTTTTGTGGTTTCTTCTTAACGTTTTACGTTCAAGAGAAAATAAAGAGAAGCTGGTGAGGGATTGAGGGATTTTTCACAGAGGTTCCACATCATTAAATGTGACTATAAATGGATAAAAATTGTGTGGTGTTTTTTTTTTTGTTTTTTGTTTTTTTTTCTTCTCTTTCTCTTAATAAAGTAACAATCGTAATAATTGGCAAATTAGCTGAAACGCTTCGGGACGTGCTGTTATAGGAAAATAATCAATTTTCAGTTTCGAGGTTGTTGATTATTTTCCTGCCACAGCACACCCACAAGTGGTTTATTTATTCCTTGCTTAGTAATCAAAACTGATGCGTTTTAAATTTATACGTTCGGAAGTCACAGGAAATCCTACTTACAACTTCCACTGGAAAAAGTACCTTAAGCTTTACACAGTGTAATGTTTGATAAAAAATGAACATAATATATTTTTCAATTAACTTTAAATAAATGAAAAGAAACCATTTACAAAGGGAATATTTCACAAACAAACAGAAGAGAGTTTAAATTGGATTTATTCGATACCCGGGTGACATTTTGACCAATCCGTTACCACAGTGGGCGGGGTTACTGAGCTTTAATACAGAAGTGTGTTATTCAGACCTGGCCAGAGATGTGCATGCGTTACATCCAACACTTTTATCAGCACGTAAATACACCTCAATTCTGATATTTCATTTCAACTATTGAAATGACGATTATCGTATCTGCTGATAATCAGTCGACCCCCTATAATAATAATAATCTGTACTGGGTTACTTGAACAAATGCGTGTGTGGGTGTGTGATAATATATTAGATATAATTTTTTTTAAAAACAGGGGTGTAATATATTAATGTGGTTAAAGGTGCCGAGGATGACGAGTGGGACGACGACTGGGACGACAGGAAGTCCTCGGGCGGGTTTGGTGAAAGTGAAACCGGCGACAGCGGCGCCATCACCAGAGGAGGAGCTCACGGAACCTCCATGAAAATCACCCTCAACAAGTAAGACGTCTCATATTTACCACAGAGCCAGATGGCAAAACCTCAGCTCGACTACAGGGTGATGTAATGGATATAATCCACCCTTTACCCTGTTCCTCTCTGTAAAACTCTTTCTTTTTTTTTGCAGATTCCCAGGCTTCTCCAAATCAGGCCCTGAGCTGTACCTCCTGTCCAAACAGGCCTCCAAAGGACCCAAGCTGTCTGTCTATGTAAGCTACACATCCACTTTTCATTACTTACAGCATTAGGGAAGAAAAAAATTAAAACGGAACACATTTTTCCTTTTGTTAGCATGAACATAGTCGATCCATCCAAGACACTTGCTTCTTTCAATTTCCAAAGCTAATGTAACTAATGCAATGGACGTTTAACCTAAAAGTTTGATCTATTTCTACCAGACGTTTATCTCAGTTTTGATTAACTCGCTCGTTCAAATACCATAGTAACAGCTCATTCACAGGGACTTGCACCGTGTGGTGGACGTTCCTCATAAACCGATTAAAAACGTGTGGAATCTTTGACGTTTTCTGTAAGGAGATGTTTCTTTAGCAGTTTATTGAAGGAGTCTCCAGTGTCAGTGCTTTGTAACAGGTAAAGCTGCCACGAGGAAGTGTTCAGGACAGAGATGTTTGTGCTCTGGGGTGAGAGGCTGATGAAGGAACGACAGCTTGTAAATCTTGTTTTTTGCGGGCGTTCCACAACATTAACTGCAGCTATTAATGAACAAAAAAGTATGAGGTTAGTGTATTGCTTTGGTATAAGAGGAATAAAACGTTTCATGACATGCTGTTACAGGAAAACAATCAACAGTCACTCCAATTTATCGGCTTTAGCACACCATGCTGTTGTTGATTAGTTTTCTGTAACAGCACACTGCTCAAGTGTTTTATTCCTTACTTAGAAATATAGGTCACGTTTCAAGAAATGGCCTCAAGTTAAATACGCTTGAAGAAATTGAAGAATTAAAGTACTAGGTATAAAGTGAATTGAGTAACTTTTTTAAATCTAGCTGTACCTGTTAAAGGCCAATCTGGATCACTCTAATCAGACATCTTGTAGCACATAAACATATATTTGTGTTACAGTTAATACTAACACTCATTTAGAGTTGCATTACGATCTAATAAACAAATAATTAAGTACATTTTACTGCATTTAAATAACATTTAGGGATTTTGAGTGTAAACTAGCAATGAAACAGCGTTAAGTTGAACTTGACGAGGCAAATACCCGACTCTCGCTGCCGTTTTAGATTGTTGGAGCTTAAAGATGTATAAAATGAGCAAAAATGTCTCGGCTAGAAAATTGTGCCATCATCATAATCATTAGTGTATGAATATTGTAGATCAGGGTTATTGTGCAAGTTTAGAATTTAAACTGATTTTTTTTTTCGCTGAAAATGCTGAAAACGTTTTTGAAAAAGTATAGATAAGTACAATACAAGTAATGAATAATAAACTCCAGATGCTAAGGTTCTAAACCCGTTATCATTAGACTTTCATTTACTTTCTACACTAGCACAGCCTCCCTGTTGCCTTCCGCCCATTTACTGCTTTTTTTCCTTTTTCATGATCCAGTTCATGCCCTTAAACTTATTCAGTTGTTCAGTAACTACTATCAATTATTCAGTAACTACAGTGAAACCAACAAAGGTATCTAATGAGGTAGGAATTTCAGTCTGGACCCAGGCGGCTCGCTCTTTAGCGTTTAAGGGGTTTAACAAAAAAAAAAGACCCTGAACGTTAAGAGTCGTAAAAAAGATCAGAATCTTTTCAGAAGGAAAGGGCGAGACTCCTGCAGGAGGCGTCAGTGTGGTGTTTAATGCGTGATGTGTGTGTGTGTGTGTGTGTGTGTGTGTGTGTGTGTGTGTGTGTGTGTGTGTATGTGTATGTATGTGTATGTATGTGTATGTATGTGTATGTATGTGTATGTATGTGTATGTATGTGTGTGTATGTGTGTGTATGTGTGTGTGTGTGTGTGTGTGTGTGTGTGTGTTGCAGAGTGGTGAGGTCGGCCCAGTGTGGGAGTACACTGAGCCTCAGCTGGACTGCGTTGTAGCAGACCCCAAAAAGGGCTCCAAAATGTACGGCCTCAAGAGCTACATCGAGTACCAGGTCACCCCGAACGTGAGTCCTGCAGCGTAAAACATCTCAATTAAAACAATCCAATAAGTATTATTTGAACACCTCAACACCTTGAAATTGCTATTTTTTTTCCCCTCCTAGACCAGCAACAAACCTGTCAATCATCGATACAAGCACTTTGATTGGCTGTATGAGAGACTTTTGGACAAGTTTGGGTCAGCCATCCCCATCCCATGCCTGCCTGACAAGCAGGTCACAGGTAAGCTGAAAAAACCTGTGTGTGTGTGTGTGTGTGTGTGTGTGTGTGTGTGTGTGATGTATATGTGTGTGAGATTATTCCACAGGTCAGAAGGTGTTGATTAATTCTCTATAACAGCAGCTCTGGCAGTAGTGCAGTTGCAAATCACAAGTTTATATTAATGCGCTCGTAGTAAATCGTTATTGTTTCTATGGTAACGGCTTACACAGGATCACTGACCCTGAGTTTTCTGTTAGAAGAGGTTTATCTGCGTACATTATCAGAATACTCCAGTGCAACAGAGGTTTTTTCTTTCTTTCTTTTTTTCACTATTTACTGTGTACTGTACAGTTTGTTTACTTTATTGCTTATTGTTTGGGTTGTAGCTGATTGTATAATTTCTTGTCTGTATTTACTGATCCTCTCTTCTGACGCTGTCTCATGTTAAGTCTAACACCATGATTCCTGAGGAATTATATTTAGCTCCTAACGTAACCTCTCTCTCGTGATGAGAGGAATGACAATAACGATAACAGGAAGGAGTCAGAGGTAAACCTGTAGGTTTTCCAACACATGAAAGTCCTCATTTTAGAAACTACTTTGTAGTTTCTCAGTAACGTGACAAGCTGTGTTTTTTTTTTGTCTTATTAACTTAAAAAGACAGGAATAAAGAGAGAGTGGTGAGCGAACGACTCTTTATAGCTGCTGTAACGTAAGTGATAATAGGAACTAACTTGTCTCGTTGACGTGTAACTGTAAATGGATAAAACGTGTCACTCTGTAATTGCTACTGTTCTATAAGAGGAATAAAACACTTCAGGATGTGCTCTTCTAGGAAAATAATCAGTTTGGGGGTGGTAACAGTAACTCCGCTTCATCACACCACCACATCGTGGATTATTTTCCTATAACAGCACGTCCCCAAGTGTATTATTCCTTACTTAGCTTGGATAAGCATTTCATCATGTTTTCCTGTGCTGAGAAAAGGAGAGCATGTTTACTTCAGGTCACCTGGGTACTAAGATGATATTGTGTCCATATACCATCAGACTAACACCAGTATACTGGTAACACATTAACACAGATTCTCAGCTGAGAATCACACACACACACACACACACACACACACACACACACACACACACACACACACACACACACGGTAGAATAGGTTGTAATGGCAGTAAGTGCTAAAGATTGTGTTATGGAAGGAATAACACACTTGGGGACATGCTGTTTAAGGAAATAATCAACGACTGAGTGGTGTGAGCTACACATGCTACTTCTGAGATGCCATTGATCCTGACCCCTTCTGCTCCTCCTCACTGCTTGATCCATCCTGATGTCCTACTTCTGGTTGGAGTTCTCATCGGTTGAGTTCGCTGCTGCTGTTGGGGCCCCATATGGACGGCCTGAAGAACCGTGTGGTTGTGGAGGTGGTTGTGGAGATGGTTTGGGGATCACATATGGGGAGCTGTACTGTAATGGCTTGGGACTGCGATTGCTGTAGTGGCTTTG
>CM074992.1:15580270-15597060 GCA_037576825.1 Pangasius krempfi
ATATATATATATATATATATATATATATATATATATATATATATATATATATATATATATATATATATATAAAATGTGTGTGTTTTGTGTTGTTGAGCAAAGATGCATTGAAAATAAATTATAATAATTAATAAAATTTAAAAAAATAACAATAATAAGGAAATGTATATTCACTTCATGGCTATATGTTAGAAAGTTCAATTTTATTTTATATATATATATTTTTTATATTTATTATTGTGTTTTAAGTAAGTAATCAAACACATTTTAGGAAAATATTCCGTGACTGGGAGGTGTGATGTGGCCCCAATTATACACTAACAGAGCGTCCCGAAGTGTGTTATTGCTCTTGTACACAACACGGCATACGTTTCATATCCGTTTGTAGTTATATTTCATAACCTAAGCCTAATAATAAATTTATGAGAAAAAAAAAAAAACAGGTTGTAGAACTTTTGATAAGGTAAAGGTTTCTGTAAGGGGATGTTTAACGTTTATAGAAGGAGTCTCCAGTGTCAGTGCTTTGTAACAGTCAGAGGTAAAGCTGTAACTTGAAGTTTTCCGACATCTTCAGGACGGATGATTATTAATGTCAAGAGAATGAAAAAAAACCTGGTAAGGGAACGACTGTTTGGACGCAGCTGCTATGACGCAAGTGAGAACAGGAACTAACTTTTTTTCACTGATGTTCCACAACATTAAATATAACTACAAAAGGATAAAAAGTATGGTGGTGTTTAAGTAGGAAAAAAAAAAAGAAAAAAAGTAATCGTTAGAAAATTGTTGTGGTGTAAAAGGAATAAAACACTTCAGGACATGCTGTTGGAAATTAATCAACTTCAAGGTGTCTCATAAGGCATCTCTGATTCGTGGTGTGTGTGTGTGTGTGTGTGTGTGTGTGTGTGTGTGTGTGTGTGTGTGTGTGTGTGTGTGTGTGTGTGTGTGTGCGCGCGCGCGCAATGAAACGCTGTTTTGTATTTCCAGATTGCGGAGAAGCTGAGACAGGCTCACGGTCAGTTCACTACCATGTAAAGCCGAGGACTGCACTGAATCTCACAGGGCTCTCTTTCGCTCTCTCTTTTTCTTACTCTCTCTCTCTCTTTCTCTGTTCCTCTTTAACATCTGTATTCATCTATGACCTCAGTGCCATAAAAAGATTTTGTTGATCTCAGACCAAAGGAGGTTTGCTAAGATATCACATCCTCTCTTTCTACATGAAACATCTGCCTGTAATTTTCCGTTTTTAAGCCAAGGTCTTCATCCCAGACGGAGCGAGGATGTAAGAGGTGGCACCCTGAGTACCCTTTAACGCCATCACTCGGTGTGCGTTTCCTTAATGCTAATTCCGTCCAGTGAGATTATTATGGATATGATATTTGTGCCACTAGGAGGATCAGTCAGAATTTTTATGCTTTGAAATTGTGTCTAAAAAAAAAGTTTTAAAATTTCGATAAATAAAAATCACGTTGAATTTGCATGTAAATGTGATCTCGTTTAATTCTAAAATAATCCGATTCAGCAAAATTCCTGCTCAGGTTTTAGTGCCATAAATCATTTCATATTGACTTTATGAAAGTCGTTTCAGCCAATCAGCCGTCAGGAAATGATTGTGTGCCTCGTGATGAACGTGAAACTGGAGCTGGACTGGATCTGTGCCGCCAAAGTACGGACGTGAAATTTAGGTAACGCGTTATTATTTCTGCTTGTGTGTGTTATTTATACATTGGGCATGCATAGCACATTCATAATTATCATTAAAAAAAAACTCTACTGTAACCTAAAGCAGTGTTGGAGGAATTATGAGAGGCTTCACTCAAAACCGGTGAGGTGACATGACATCACAACATCTGTATCATTATAAGCAGACAGTTCATGATGCGTTACTGTGACTTTTATAGCTTATGTTGTTGTTTTTTTTTTCCCTCTAACAGCACATTCATGACGCGTTCAGATATCATCTGTAAAATATTTATTCCATTCCTTTTCATTTATCCAGTATTTGGGCTTCTTAATTAAGTGAAGTTGTAGAAGGTAAACTTGGGTGCAGTAGTAACTGTTACCACCCTGAAGTTGATTATTTTCCAATAGCGGCACATCCTGAAGCGTTGTATTCCTCTAACGAAACGTCAGTTTGCCAACTCGAGCAATTTTTTTATTTATTAAACTAGATATCATATCATATATGAGTTACAGTGATTATAGTTACATTAAATGTCCACAAAACAAGTCACTGAGGTTGTAACGGCTATAAAGAGTCGTCCCTTTACTTTAATTAGACAAAACGTTGCAGTTCTCAACGAGAAATTCCTCTGTCCTGAAGAAACGATTGCAGCAAAAAACTTTACAGAGCGCTGACACTGGAGACTCCTTCCATAGTGTCCTAACCCTAAGTCGACAACGCTGTAACAGAATGTATAAACAGAAATTAAAAACTTGCTATAGACAGATGATAAATTTACAGTATGTTTGAATAATAATAATAATAATAATATAGTAATAAATCACTATAAAATCATACTGTGTAAAAATCTTTACATATGCATTGCTTTGGATAGGATTGCTGCAGTGCTTAGGAATGTCTTATGAAGGCCCAATGTAGGAAATAAAGTGTGACCAAATGTTTTACAGCAGAATTCGTTAAAATTAAATTTTGTATCGAATTGAGTTTTAAAACTTTACCTACAAATTCCTTTTTTTTTTTTTTTTAAACAATAGCACAATAAATATTCCAGTGGCACAAATGTCATGTCCTATGAGACTGTGATTCAATATGAAAGAAAAGACTAGTGTAGAAAGAACGACGAGGCAGACGAGTGTCTTACACCCTTTTTTTCCTACAGTGTTTTTTTTTGTTTGTTTGGTTGGTTTTGGAGTCACAGAGGTTTGGCCTCTTCACTGTGCCTTTATGTGCTGAGGAACTTTTCAGCATGCATCATATGCTATGCACTTTCCATTTACAGTGCCAAAATACAACAAGCAATGTGTATACCCTGTCTATAATCGCTCTCACACACACACACACACACACACACACACACACACACACACACCTGATCACAAGTCTGGTTTGCAAGCATCTAAAGGAGGGCTGGTCCTTTTTGCACATGTATTTTTATCCGATATCTTACCAATGCTTTTTTTTTTTTCCCTCCAAAGAAAGCCACATTTCCATCTCTGTGCAATCTTTTCTTTTTCTCGAGCACTTCTTTTCCTCCTCACATGAGCGCGTGTGTGTGTGTGTGTGTGTGTGTATACACACACACACGTTAACAGATGCATGTGCTTCAGTTCATGATGTATCATTTAATGTATAGCGATGTCTGCAATGTTATTTGCACCATGAATGATTGATATGATATTAAAAAAAAAAAAGCCACAAAAGTAATTCTGATATGATTTAATAAACTTCGATTTGTATTCTCTTAATGTGGAATTATTTTGTGAGCAGGACGGCTCTCTCGGTGGAGTGTGAGTCGAGTATTAATGAGGAGGGATGAAGCAGTGTGTTGTTTTTAATCATGAATGTAATTCATGTGCCACGGTTAGCTGAAAGTCACAGACAGCGAGTGCTCTTTTCAGCCAAAAAATATACAATTTAAAGTAATTGTGCTATACTTTTTAAGAGTAACCAAACCTTTCAGGCTAAGAAGATGATGATCCTTAACAGGTATATAATGAACAGTAAATTGTTCAAAGGCTGAATGATAGTCTTTGTTTGAGGCCTAAGACCAAAACTTTTTAGTTTACCCCTATGATGCAGAATAGGAAGTACCACAGGATCCTCGCCTTAAAAAAAAAAAAAAGTCTACTTTCACCATTCAGTCCTGCAGCGTCGTCTCTCCCGTCAGCTCTGATTGGCCGGCTGCAGCAGGGGCCCTCAGGGGGATAGGTGTGGGCGGAAGGTGCGTGGCCGTATCATCATGGTCACTTTACGCAGAGAGTAATAGTCCGAGTCCTTCCAGGTGAACCAGACGATGCCATTGGGTCCCAGCGTATTTTTCCCCTTCGGAGAGTAGCGTCCACCCTGAAGAGCACACAGAAATCGCGTAAACACGTGTTATGTATGATATTAAGTCATGTTTTCTTGTAAAAAGGTAATCACCTCCTAAAGGTTTTAGATAAGTAATAAATATTTGTTTTAAAGCAACTATGCCAACATTTGATCATCTCTATAACTTTTGCAATATTGGAATGAGTTAAATTAGCTAGAGTGCGATTTTCTGCCTAGACAATTTATCTTAGCTACTGGATCTCGAGTCGAGTCTCACTTGGCATCAGCAAAGAAATCAGACTGACATTAAAACAGACATAGCTAGTTAACTTTTGCAAAATTTGCAGAACTTACATCAACATGGTTTGAGGTAGGGCCAGGACACTCATCAAGGTCTGGTGACTTATCCATCTTCAGACATGCGCAGATAGCTATAGCGCTAACTACATTGTGTAGCATGAGAAACTCAAGGCTGGTGACGAACTGGCGATTACTGAAAGATTTGTTTTATACACCGTTTAACCTGATTGGACAATAAACTGAGCCTGTTTGATTGACGCACAGCGTAGTCATTAGTTGGATGAGAAAGGAAGAGATTTGTATTAAGTACTTTGAAGATCTAAATAAAAATGTAAGGAGTGACATATAAGTTGTTTCTTGGAAATGTACTTAAGTAGGCGTACAAGTGTTCACTTTCAATAATAGACAAATATAAATACAGCAGAATAATACTTAAGTATAGTAACAATTGCAATTACTCCACCCCTGACATTAGATATTGTCACAAAGCAGCTTGAAAAAAAAAATCCCTGAGACAAACCTTGACTTAAAAGGGATATATCACCATAAATCATTACAGTATACGGGTGCAGAGGGGTTTACCTTGTGGTAGACGCCGTTCAGGTTGGCGTAGAAACACTGGTTGTACCACCAGCCTGCATGTGAGATCTCAGCACAGATGTTTCCTGTGTCGGGTGTGCTGAAGTCCTGCTTGTCATGATACCAGCTGAACGAGTCTTCAACTGTACCACTAAAGCCAGAGACATGAAGCCTGTACTGGGCCGCCTCGTCCTCAATCCTGCCCCACACACACACACACACACACACACACACACACACACACACACACACAGCTGAGTCAAATCAGGATTATAGATTAAACTTTACTTAAGGGCAGTGTTAATAAGGATAATGACACATTTATAACGGTTTTATAACATCAGTTCGTCCTCACCTGAAGCTCTGGTAAAGAGCGTGTTTGCGTTTGCCGCTCCAGTCCTCCATGTCTATGCGCAGGGTGTAGTCTCCCTGAGTGGACAGGTCATGGATGTGCTGATTCCCGAGCCAGTACTCAGAGTTCAGGTCTCCGAAACCGTCCTTATATTCCTTCCAGCCGCGGTCGAATTTCACCGAGCCGTCCTGCCGACGCTGAATCACGGTCCATCCGCCACCTGAGAGAGAAACAACACTTCAGAGTCCAGTATGAGCACATTACAAATAAAAACCTCTTCCACTCAAACCTGTGGAACAGCCAACAGCATGTCGATACTCAGTGCAGCAAATTTCAACATTGACCCTAACTACAGCACGGTTGTGTATTTAATAATCACAATTAAGAATCAGTGTGCTTCCTTGTACTAAAGTCCGGCCAGCTCATTTTCGTAATTAAGATTCTTACTAACAGCTAGAACTTCTGTAGTGAATTCACATTTGACTCCGAAAAAGAAAAATATATATATTTTTTTCAGGTAATAGAGTTCTAAATTTCTTTCTTCTGACATTTTCTTCTGGGGCTTCAGTTAGGAGAAATGACATCGGGTCTACCAAAGTACCAGAATTATCCATCTGCGTACATCACCTTCCTTTCACCCCACCTACAGAAACTAAAGTGTCTTCTTTCCTGCTCTCTTGGCCTCTTTGTGCCTGAATGTGAGCATTTTTAGCACTTTATATACACTGTTTTAGTGTGGTATTTTAAGTGTGGTGATGGTGAACAGTTAACTCGTGTTAACTTTTTTCCACCCATTTTCTACTAATTTGGACTTTTTTTGGCCAATTCCCACCCACTAGCCAGCTCCTCCCCGTCACATGGCAGCTAGCAACCAGGGAGTGTGAGGGCTAACACGTGCTTCCTCTGAGACACAGCCAAACACATCTTTTCAAACTTTTCAAGCTGCTCTTGCTGCACCACAGGGCAGTGTAACAGTCTCAGAGGAAAGTGCTATCCACCCTCTTCTGCATACATATGCGCACAGACGTCTACGATTGGCTAGTGTCACTGTCATTAATAAGGCATAGCAACTATGCCCCTCCCACTCAAAGAGGGGAGAATTTTTCTTTCTGAACTCCTGGCTACAAATTGCTATGTCATCTTCAGGATCCAAACAATGCTATATTCGGACACTGAAGCGACTCAGGAGCAATGTTAACATTTAAACGTGATTAAAGGAATGAGACTTAGCAAAATGTCTGCACTTTGATTCAGATAATCAAGATCTACACCTAGTGCTGTAAAAAGGTTGGCCAGCTGTACTTATGTCAAATTAGCACATGGTTATAATAATATAATATAATAAGCCAAGACTACAGTTTCTGTTAATATTCGTCATTTTTGTATCTTAAAATCTCACCATGGAAAAATACGACAAAGTTCGTGTGCATAGAAAACAGAATCTTATCTTTTTTGCCGCTTTCCACGAGCTGCTAGAAAAATACAAAATACACCAACACATCAGTCAACATTCGTGGCCCGTGACTGACGCGTTGTGGAAGTTCCGTTTTGTCATTTCTACGAGCTTTTCTAGCACTAGCACTGTCAATAAGTTGTTTACGCTAACGGTTTCGAATTTCTATTATATAGCTGAGTATTTTAAAAATATATTGACAGAGTTCAACAGGTGGCCTTACACTCAAAATTACTGACTGTGCCAATCACACACACACACACACACACACACACACACACACACACACACACACACACACACACACACTGCAGATGCTGTAGGTAGAGGTTTGATTAAACAAATATGCAGACCTGTGTAAAGAAAATCTAAATCACATGTCTACTACTAAAAAAAAATTATTTTTTTAAAAAGTAGTTTTGTACACTAGAAGTGAAGAGCCAATGGAAAAATCATTTCGAAATTGCAGCTTCACTGAGAGCCTGCAGTAATCCAGCCATTACCGTCCGTGTCCATGTCGCAGTAAACCTCCACAGGCATGGCTCCTAACGACGGCACCACCGTGTAGATCCCGGACCGCCGCACGCCGTTGTAGTAGATGGAGGCACAGTCAATGGGGCAGTTTCTGACATGCTGCATCTCTAAAGGCACACAAACAACTCGTGTTTGATTATATTATATATAATCATGAAGTTCTTGATATACAGTTAGTCAAGACATGAAGTCAGGGATGTACATGAATTATTATTATTTATTTTTTTTCCTAAGCAATTTGAGGTACAGGTGGACAAAATACAGAAAAATATGTGATACGTGAATAATATACAGTATGGGTTACTGTGGCAAAATCGTACTCATTTATTTTCAAATAGTGAAAACTATGACTCAATTCATACACTTAGCTTTCCTCGTCACTGGGGAGGTACTGTTATCTTTTGTACCTTTAATACATACCATTCTCCTGGAAATGTGGATATAGTGTAACTTTAAATAAGATTTTAAATAGATAATCATACCATAAAACTTTAAAAGTGCACCACACACACAGCTAACTGTACGCTTAAGAGCACCGCATCAGTGACATGGAAAGATACAGTTTAATAACTTTTTTTTTTTTTCCCCAAGAGTGTATAAGATCCAATCACATCACGGTTACTCATTTATTTTTTTAAAAAAAACGTACATTTTTCAAGTTCAACTTGGTTTTTCATAACCAAACACTTTTAAATATAGTTAATAAGTAAAGAATAAAACACTTGGGGGCATGCTGTTATCGGAAAATAAACAACTTCCATGTCACACCTCATCAGCATTGATTGTCTTCCAGTAAAAACATGTTGTCATGTGTTTTATTCTTCCGTAACTACAGATTTTTCTCAACTTTTTATCATTTTTTTTTTAAAATAATTAAAGAATTATACTTTGTCATTTTTATCTGTTTATATTTACATATAATGTTGTGGAACATTTGTAACAAACAAGTTCGTTCCTGCTATCACTTATATGTTTTTAATTTAAATAGTAATTTAATCGTACTATAAAAATGATCAGGTATTAGAACAAGTGCATTAATATAAATCTCTGCACTGTTCTCAGCTGCTGTTATAGAACGTTACTCAACACTTTCTGACCAATCAGATTTGCGCATTCAACACTGAATTAGGAGAAACTCTTTAAGAATTAGAAATATTAATTTTTAGCTGTAAAGTACAAACCATAAACATGTCCAAATAGAACATGTTTAAATGCTCCATTTCTGTTGCCTTCCTGTATGTTAGCGCGCCCCCTGGTGGCTGCAAGGCTAAAACCTTTAACAGCAGTTGATTTTAATTTTGCTTTTTAAACATGACACCATCTAAGCCCGTGCTCTTGGACAGACCTCATTCACTGCTGAGTGATGTCACTGGTTATTTTCCAGCTTACCGGGGTGCAGGGTGTGCTGGGTGCTCAGCAGCGGGCTGGTACGGACGATGTTGATCATGCACCCGGGGTTTCGGCGAACTTTCTCCACCAGCATGGAGAGGTTGTGGATCTGGGCCTGCAGGTCGGAGATGAGAGAGCCCTGGACGTGCAGCAGCGTGGTGGCCTCAGCGTACTGACCCTCCAGCTCACGGAAGCGATGCTCCTGAGACGAGTTCAGACGAGACTTCTCTTCACTCTGACAGTGACATGATAAGAAACACATGCAGGGAAAAAAATGTAAAACACTTTCACTTAAGATCCAGTGCTAGAAAAGAAGACCAAACCATAGCAAGTGTCTGTTCAGCGCTGCCGGAAAGGGTGAAAAACAGCAAGATGATCTACAGTCAAGTGCAAAAGTTTACACACCCCTAAAATAAAACACACAGCAGCAGCAGGAGTTTTAGTGTGTTAGGCTATTACAAGTAACAAAAACAGCAAAATAGTATATGTTGTGTAAGGAATAGAACACTTGGAGGCATGCTGTTAAAGGAAAATAATCAAAGATGGCAAGTTAAAATGAAAGCAGAGCCACGAAAATGATGTCGAAGTTTTCCTAAAACAGCATTCATGAAATTTTTTATTCCTCTTATAACACAGCAATTTGGCAACGCTAATATTTTTTCATCTATTAAAGAATGACATCATTTTTATCGGATTATCGCTACATTTAGTCTTGTGCAGCGCCCATGAAACTATCTATTTCCTGTTATCACAGCTATAAATCGTCATTCCATCACCATCCTCTCTCTTTTCTCTCTCGTTAAGTTAATAAGACAAGTGTCATGGTACTGTAAACTCATCTGTCTTTTTCCATGGTACAGCTTTATCTCTGACTGATACAAAGCGCTGACACTGGAGACTCCTTCCATAAATGTTAAATAAACGTCTCCGTACAGAAAACTTTCACCATATCAATGATTGAAGTCCCCATAAATGAGCTGTTGCTACAGAAATGAGAACATATTACAACAAGTCCATTAATATAAACCTGTGATTTGCAGCTGCTGCTGTAGAAAATTAATCAACACCTTCTGACCAATCAGAATCGAGAACTCCACACTGCTTTGGTATAATATATCTTAATATAGTAAATATCCAAATGATAATGGAAAATGTTTATAAAATACAGGTACATTCTCATTTTTTTCCCGTTTGAAAAGCACAAACGCTTGCTCTCAGCTGTCGCTGTGTGGGTGTGAGCTGCGTGACCGTGCTGTGCTGTTAGTAAGCCGTTAGCGCAGGGTGACAAGCTTACGAGCGCAGATACAAGGCCGAGCACGTGGGGTCAAGGTCTTCAGTTAATCCTGTTAGCACTCGGGGTCAAGGAGAATCGAAGAAAGAAAGAAAGAACCAAGGCCAGTCAGTGCAAACCGGAAAAAAACACCATTATTGTGGTAAAGAAATAATAACAAGAGCTTTTTATACATTTCAGATAATAAAATGATCATTCAATCAGAAGCATCAGGACGCCGGATTTGGGCATTTCCTGTTCACACTTGGTTCAGGGTAGGGTTTCTGAAGATTAATAAGAATAATAAGAATATTATTCTGTATGCACCAATGTTTAAAAAGCTATAATTTACAGACAGAAGAGTTGACTGCAAAAGTTTGTACACCCTTAGAACAAAATAACCCTTTAAGAAAAAATTACTTGATAGCATTTAGTATGTCAGATGATTCTTTGTTATCACATGTGACAAAATGGTCAAATTGTGTAGTACGTTAAGATAACGATGATACAGTGAACGTTTGCGTCCACCTTTATAAATGTGATATAAATATTCTGTAATACCTTGTACACCCATCTTCAACTTGTACTACACATTTTCATTTCATAATGTCAGATTTTTGGACTTTTTTTTTTTGGAGTTGTCATATTCAGCTCACGTTCTTCCTGATATCACTGCCTTCTTCAAACCATGTTTGGAGACTGAGAGAGTCATGACTAAAAATACATAAATTAATAATAATAATAATAATAATAATAATAATTGACTTTATTGTTTATTTTGCCTTAACATTTTTTTTTAATTACATTTTATAGTTTTTCTCCCAGAAATCATGGGGAGACAAATGTCTGCACTTAACTATGATCTATTATTTAGTATTAGTTTTCTGATTTCTACTAGCTCGTCTTCGCTAATTAGCATGTGCTAATGAAAACTGGTAGTCAAGGAATGTCATGAGCAATACATATCGATTATTTTGTTCATGTCTTGCCACAAAGGAATAAAACAATGTGATCAAAGATGCATCACATATCTGATTATTTCATCTCACTTGACTACTTCATCCCTCCTGTCAATCATGCTACAGACACGCCCTCAACATTACCGCACAAAAACCCAAACATGGACAAACGTAGTGCAGATCACAGTAACAATTACAGCTCATCCACAGGGATTTGTACAGCACACCCTCCACATAAACGGACTATAAAACACGTCATCCTTGATATGGTGGAGTTTTCTGTAAGGAGATGTTTATGTAACATTTATAGAAGGAGTCTCCAGTGTCAGAGCTTCGTAACAGTCAAAGGTAAAGCTGTAACTAAGCTTTCTACCATGAAAAGGACAGATGAGTTTACAGCGACATGACACGCTTGGCTTATCGACTTTAAGAGAGAGGGAAAAAAGACAGTCTGGTGAGGGAGGGACTGTTTACAGCTGCTATAACGTAAGTGAAAACTGGAAATAACTTGTTTCGCAGACGTTCCACAACCTTAAAGGTAAAAATATGAACAAACAATGTTGTTCTTAAATGAAACACTTCACGATGTGCTGTGATAGAAAAATTCAATACTTCCACCGCTGATTATTTTCCTACAACACCACATCCTAAAGTCTTACATTCCTTACATATGAAAGCTGGTCAAGTGTAATGAGATGAAAGTTGAACTCTGTTAGCCGCTGTAGATTCTGGGAGGAGCTTCATGGCAGGCAGGTAAACATAAACAAGGCATTCCTGTGTTATTGTAGTTTACCTTGAAACCATTAGAGGCTAAATTCTACCCAGTGCCCCTTTAATCTAGAAACATCTGCCCTTGATCACATTTATTTGTCTGCCAGATGTGAAATCTAAGTCACTCACAGCTCCAATTACGGCTTTTTGCTTAATTGTAACTCTTTTGAACCATTTATCTTCAGTATCTGTGAACAAACGTTAGTGTTTCTGCATCTACAACTTTGGCACTTTGTGAAGCAGCAGCTCGCCGGTCTGACGCGTACTGACCTGCAGCTCAAGGACTTTAACTCGGTGCCGGTGGTTGCGCAACTCCTCCTGCAGCTCGGAGATGGTCTCGTGCAGTGCCAGGATCTGCTGCTTGCGCTCTTCGTTCTCGTGGAGCCAGTAGGAGACCTCGTCCGTGCAGCGGAACATGTCGGGGCAGCGCTGGTTATCCAGCTGGGGCAGCGTGGCCACCAGTCTGCACGTGCCGTCCTTCATCACCTGGTTACTGTACTCGCCGCACTGAGACGCGCTGACCTGGTGCGTGTGCTCCGAGCGGTCGTCGTTGCTCGCCCCGGCACCCAAAAGAACCATCAGGAGGGTCAAGAGATTCCCAGCCTCCATCTGCGTGACTCAGTCGACCCCCCCGGGCCAGCTTTCTGGAAGGATCCGCGTGGCTCAGAGTAGCATGCTGTCCACTTTAAGCTTCAGTCTCGGTGAAGAGAAAGTGAAGATGTTTTCTGGAGAATCTGAATAATACCATCCTTCTTCCCGTTAGATTTGTTATCTACAATCCAGTGCCTTTCTTTATTCTACAACAGAAATCAGGACACAGGGGGGGAAAAAATAGGGATGAACTGACAACACAATCCTCTGACACACATACAGTATGTCTGTGTGCTAAGTAAGGATTAAAACACTTGGAGACATGCTGTTATAGAAAAATAATCAACAACGGGGTTGTGCAATGAAAAAAAGTTACTCCTACTGCCCTGAAGATGATTATTTTCCAAACAGCACATGAAGTATTTAATTCCTCTTACACCACAGCAATTTGTCAACAATTCCCATTTTTAATTTACTAATGAACGGCATGTCGTACTTTTTATCCGTTAATTGTTACAATTAATTCAATATATGCTATCCCTTACTAAAAGCACTTATAAAAAGTCTTTCCCTCATCAGCCTCTCTTTATTCTCTCTTCTAAAGTTGATGAGAAAAAAAAAAAAACACAGCTTGTCATGATCCCGAGAAACCGTGAAGACTTTTTACTGTGGCAGAAATCTTACTTACGTAAATGTTAAACACCTCCTTACAAAAAAACTACACCATATCAATGATCATTCGTTTTTCTTCTTCCTCCATATGTGAATTAGCTGTTACCATAGGAACAACAATGTATTAGGACAAGCAATTAATATAAACATCTGGAACAACTGACAGAGCTGCTGTTATATAAAAAAAGAGAAAAAAAAATCAATCAGCTTCTTCTGAATTGAGGATTCAAAAGATATCTGTACATGCTTGCAGATGTTTTCAGATTCAGAAAGTTAAAAAAAAATAAATAAATAAGAGCAGGAAGTGACAACAAACTTTTTGTATTTCTGATTAGATTACTCATCCAGCATCATATACTCGCATTAAAGTGCTATAATCCAGCCGGTCTCCTCGCTGCGTGACCTGAGGACAGCGCTGTGGGTTCCCCAGGTGATGCTGGTGCTTAGGCTTACAACATTAGAGAGCAGCTACTACATCCTTCCTGACTAATATCTCCTGCCTGAATATTACCACTCCATCCGGAGAATGAATCATAGTGATGGACGAGGGTCCGGGTGCCTTTGGGTGTCGCTCTGACACTTTTATTAGACCGAGAGAATTCTTCCTTTTGTTTGGAGGACGTTTTATTCACCCACATGATAGAAAATCGGCCCTTGGAGACGGAGCACGCTGACAAACAAATGGGTGCATTTAGGTTAAACTTGGTTACTGTGTGAAGGTACGTTTAATAAATACTCAGCTTATAGGAGGAAGTAACGGTCATGTCTCCACGTCATGAAACCGAGCACAGAAAAACAAGTTCTACACAACAATAAAAAAAAAAGGCAATGGTTAATGATTACCTGTAAATGATGATGTTTTTCCCCCCCGTGGACCGCCTGTAGCATGTCTCTTACATTTCTTTCTTTCTCTCTCTCCCTCTTTTCTCGCTGGCTGTTATGTGGAACAGTCAGTGGACATCTTATCCCTGTAATCCTTACTAATAGGATTCGTAATTAAGGGAGTGAGACGAGAGAGAGAGAGACGGAGAGAGAGAGAGACTGGTGTGCAAAAATAATTCAGATTTTTAAACTCTTGTAAATAAATTGTAATAAGCTAGTAAAGTGACTTGCACTTAACAATGAGCTTTTTTAAAGTAGTCTTTCTCGATGTGATCATCATTCATGAATTACCATTTCAGGTTCTGAACAAAGCTGATCACACACTGACCAGCGGCTGCCAAATTAAATTGTATCATATGGTAGCAGATACAGCGGTATCGTCAAATATCGAATTGTTGCCTTAAGAATCAAAATCGTAGAAGATTCAGCGGTATCATCAAATATCGAATCACCTAATCAAATTGTATTGTATCAGATTCAGGAGTTTCATCGAATATCCAATTGTTGCCTTAAGAATCAAAATTGCAGTCTGTCATAGTAAATTTAGTGGCATCATCAAAATATCCAATCGCCTTAAGAATCAAAATTGTATTGTAGTTCATGCAGTTATCTAATCAGCCAATCATGTGGCAGCAGCACAATGCAAAAAATCATGCAGATGCAGGTCAAGAGCTTCATGTAATGTACACATCAAACATCAGAATGAAGAAAACGTGTGATCTCTTTGAATTTGTCTGCGGCATGGATGTTGGTACCAGAAGGGATGGTTGGAGTATTTCAGAAACTGATGATCTCCTGGGAATTTCACACACAACAGTCTCTAGCGTTTACACAGGTTGATTGGCTGATTGGATAACTGTACAAATGAGCAGGTGTACAGGCGTTCCTAATAAAGTGGATACTGAGTGTATAATACTGAAACTAAAACAGATTTAAGGAAGTAGGTTGTATGTCTACCGTGTGTGCAGACCACTTTCTAATAACAGGGTCTTAAATGCAATGCACACATTATAATTAAAATTATTGCATTTGAGAAGGTTGACTTGCCATCAGTAGATTTGTTCCTGAAACCATCAAACAGCCATTACCCAGATACCAACTTCCCAGGGAAAAAAAGACCCCCCTCCCCGCCCCCAAACACAGGCCCAGAAGGGTCTATGTAAACTGTACCACAACGCATGAGAGAGAGCATCAGCCATGACATTCTTGTTGCCTTTAATATGACAAATATTTAGTCTGTATGGCTGTAAAAACAGCACCCAGCGTATCTGTCTCTGGTTCTTGTTTTGCATATTGGAAAGAAAAGTCAGAGGGGTGTGGTTGGTGTAAACTGTAACTGGAGTTAAACCTCCTCCCACATACTGACCAGATTGGTGCCAGTGCCTTGTTTTCCACCACAGTAATTCGGTTGGCGTCAACTGAATGTTATCTGACCAGGTACTGCTGTAAAGGACATCACATCCAAGTAAGCAGCACAACCTACCAGCCCAGACAGAACCTTGTTCATTAAACACTGAAAAGCAAACGCAGAGGCATTACGTAACCCAAAAGGCATTACAGAGTATGAAAACAATCCGCCAGGTGTAATAAAAGCAGAAATTTCTCTGGCCCTTGCTGACAGTCGCACTTGCCAGTAACCTTTCAAAAGATTCAAGTTGATCACCAGTGTTCAATGCAGTCCTCCATATGAGGCATTTTATAACAATTAGATTTAGTAACAGAATTTACTTTTCTAAAATCTATACATAACATGTCCGACCTATCAGATTTAGTTACTAACAAGGAAGCGGAGGCCCTGTCCAAAAATGTTGGTCCTACTAGACCATTTTGTAACATGTAGGCGACTTCCTTGTCTAGCCGTTTGCACTTCTCCCCAGATACACAATAGAATCTGTGTTTAATAGGTTTATCGTCACCGACATCTATGTCATGCTCAATCAAACGGGTGCGTGATGGTACATCTGAAAAACAGTTCAACTTAATCTGAACGTTGAGTGTCTGACAAGTGCCTTAATTGATAGTGTAAACTTTTCAAATAGGAAGAATTATCCAACCTCCCTGTAAGAACAGGTTCTGATGGAACATTCAAATCTTCATAGGACACAACATCATTTTCAACAGTTGTGGTAGACATTACAATCTTTCCATGAGAAGAATCCACTACTGATTCACTGTCAACATCCCTTCCCAAGAGGAGGGAAGTAAGGTTTTAAAAGGTTTATATGACATTGTACTTTCCTCTGTCTATCAGGTGTATGGATCAAAGGTTCACGCTCAGACACCCAGCTCTTTACCACATAAGGCCCACTAAACTTGGCTTGCAAGGAAGAGCCAACAATAGGCAACAAAAGTAAAACTTGATCATCTGGTTCAAGTGACAATGTTTGGCCTTACAATCTTTTCTTATGAAGTCCCAAGATTCTTAAAAGCAGCTGCCCAAATATGATGCAAACACTGCCGAAAATCATTAACATAATTTAGAAGATTGGCTGGTGGTTCATCAGTGTCTCACTGGTCCCTGAGCACAGCTAATGGACCAAAAACTGTGTGTCCAAAAACCAGTTCATTTGGCATAAACCCTGTGCTATCTTGAACAACCTCACACATGGCAAGCAATAGTCATGGCAAACCCTCTATCCAATCATGAGAGAGCTCAGGGCCGTAAGAGTGCAACACTGACTTGAGAGTTTGGTGAAAGCGCACCAGAGCTCCCAGAGACTGGGGGTGATCAGCACTAGAAATGTTATGCTTGACCTGAAGCTGCCTCACAGCTTGAATAAATGTGCATGACATGAAATTACTCCCCTGATCAGTTTGTATTACAACCCCATTTCCAAAAAGGTTGGGACGCTTTGTAAAATGCGCATAAAAACAGAATGCAAAGATTTACAAATCAACAGTAAGATTACAGGGTGAACAGTAAGATTACAGGGTGAAGAGGTGAAGAAGGTACAGGAGTTTAAATACTTCGGGTCAACAGTCCAGAGTAATGGAGAGTGTGGGAAAGAGGTGAAGAAGCGAGTGCAGGCAGGTTGGAATGGGTGGAG
>CM074992.1:15597160-15629484 GCA_037576825.1 Pangasius krempfi
CTAAAGAGGATTTATGCTGATATTGCCCAAAAACCCGATTTTGTTCAGGCGTTTCCAAACTTTTGGAGGGCAGTGTACATATACACACAGCTGTGTGTGTGTATATATATATATATATATATATATATATATATATATATATGACAAACTGAGAAACCCTGTATATTAAGCTCATATTTATACGCGGGTCTGTATTCTGAATACATTTTCAATAAAACACACATAAACACACATTCATTTCAACTATCTAATTAAAGTAAGACTCAGTACAGGAACACGTGAGTCTGACAGTGTATGATCTGAGATACCTGCTAGTTGTCTGCTGGGAGATTTAAAAGAAAGCACGCCGGGGTTCTGGGCTGCGTTCTGGCTGCTTGTGACCTGAGGTTCGGTGAGGAGTGTGGTGTCGCTGCTGATACTGGCACAATCTGGAGCACTGAAGTCTGGAGCTGGTGATAAAACCCAAGAGTCCTTTCGATTTTTTTTTTATAAAGTTTGTTTTTGTAAAATAGTATTTATTTCACCAGGACTTTATTTAAAGCTTTGCTGCCTCTTAGAGCTGAACAGCTGTCAGGAAACTGTACACATTTAAAGTGTGTTTTACATCAAACTTCAATCGTTCAACAATGATTTCTGTGAGTAATTACAAAGTATTCAAAGCTATGAATAAATAAGACACGTGGCACTACAGCAAACTCAAATCTGGGAGAACTTCATCTGTCTGAGAAGATTTCTTTAAAGGTGCAGTTTGTAATGATTAAAAGTGTTTATATCTTTCTAATAATCCCATATGTTAGTTTATGTATACTCTAAAAACTGAGATTTACAATGTTGCCTTTTAATATATCTCCCTAGTTTATTTTTATTTATATATTTACTCTGCCACTTTTCCTCTTTTCGCTCTTTTCTCTGCCTGACAGACAGCAAAAGCATCTAAAAATTACAGTCAGCTTCATTACGATGGACTGACCCCAGTTTTCTGACCCAACCCGCCACACATCACACCAAATTAATCTAACACGTGATCGGCTTACCAGATCCGGCTGCACTCTGCTCGGTCGGTTCCAGCATTTCCTCTAGGAATCTAGAGCTGAAATCCTCAGTGCGCACGCTGTCCTGTTCATCACCCTCCTCCTTCCTTGTTACCTGCTTTGTTTTAATATTACGTAAGGATTAACACACTTGGGGGCGTGCTGCTAGAGGAAAATAATCAAGCCGATGCAAAGCTGAGTCACTCCAAAGTCGATTATATCTCTATAACAGCACATCCTGACGCATGTTATTCCTCTTATAACACAGCACTTTGACAACACCTACAATTCTACAACTACAACTCATTTATTACCCAATGACACACAATATTTTTTTTATCCATTTATAGGTACGGTTAACATTGTGGAACGTCCGTAAAACAGTCATTTCTTCAGCCAAAGAAAAACTGGATAGGACAAACTCCTCTGTCCTGAAGACTTTCCTGTGGTGGGAAACTAACTGATTGTTACAAATGAACTGGACACTGGAGACTCCTTCCACAGAATTTAAATAAACTCCTTACAGAAAACTTCATCATGTAAAAAAAGTCATGCGTTTTCTTTTAAGTTCTGCGTTATGTGGTGCGTCCACCATCCAAAAGAATGCGTATTAGAACAAGCGCTTAAATATAAACCTGATTTGCAGACTGTTCTAGAAAATGAATCAACACCTTCTGACCAATCAGATGAGAGCATTAGCAGCTTCTGTAATGTTTATTTGTTTCTACATGCAGTTAACTAGAATTTAAATAATACAAAAAAATAATGACAGTAATTGCTGTTTGTATTATATTTTATTAATGGCCATGACGATGACGATGATGCTTATTATTATTATTATTATTATTATTATTATTATTATTATACCCCAGTGCCAGGTCCCAGCAGTCGCTCCAGTCTCCACAGACACTGTTCTGTCTTGGAGCTCCTGACTCCTCCATCTCCTCCTGTGTGCCAGGAGGTGGCAGTACCCAATCCTGCATGCTCCTCACGCTCCTCACGCTCCATTCCTCTCCTGCTGGGCTCCGCTGTGGGGGAAAAAAAAAAAGACAGCAGCTCAGGATAACAGGATGCACCGGATCTGTAGATGACTGTAATCTACAGATGTTTCTGAGGTCACCTGTGGTCAGATCTGCGTGATCTGAATTCAACCCCTCAGGAGCAGAGCTCGCTTTATCCGTGCCGAGACCCGTGTCTTTACTCACAGACGTACTCCTGTCAAGAGACACTGAAGGAAAGAGAAAAGGGAAAGAAAAATATGTCAAGACAAATGTCTGTGGTTTCCATTCCCAGTCCTGGGAATACATACACTCACCAGAATGCAAACCGCTCCTTCCTTTCAAGCTTTATTTTTCTTCATAATATCTCTATACACATTTAATAAGAGGGTGTATATGACAGGATAATATGAAACCATGTGTCAAGCAGATTGGAACTAAAGCTGTGAGTGAAGACATGTCGGACCAGACGTGCCACAGGAATCATGTGACGAATAATTTGAAGCAATCATTTGGATTTTTTGCTCTACAGTGTCATACATAATTTGTAGCGGTGTAACGATACACTGCGATGCAGAAATGTGACGATACACAACATGGGAATCAGCATTCCATTAATTATGCATCTAACGCAATTGCACTGTTTGAACTTATGTGTGCTGGGACTGACAGCTCTGGATCACAATGAGTGACTCACATTATAGGTTATAAGGTTACAAGACTAGGTTATAACAGTTAAAAATAACTTTTCAGTAGCTTTTAAACGACACTTGCTCCGCACCACTCCGATCTACAGCGCCTAAGAAAGAGGTCACATAAGCCAGGCATTTTAGCCGACTTTGGAGCTCTATATGACGCTATATGACGCCTGAGCCGCTGCTACGATGCTCATTATGTTTCAATCGAACATTTTGGGGAGAATTTATATGTATTTATTTTTAAGATAATTATTTTTAAGATTTTGTTTATAACATTAAACCTCTGTTCACTGCAATTTTTGATTTATTTAGTTTTATACGAACAAAAATGCACATTGTTTTGCACTGATTCAGAAATAAAAAGGAGTCTTTTCAGTCATAATTTTTCTTCATTCAAGTTTTGTTCAAAATATTCTGAGAATGAAATTGAGTCAAATCGTGAAGCCAGTCTCGTGAATCGAATCACATTGTGACAAGAGTGTATTATACCCCTGCTAATTTGCACTGAATTGAATCGCGACTACATAGAAAGTGAACGGTCGTCTATCGCTCTGGCACTTGCTAGTGTGAACATGGGGTTAGAGTAGGAAAAGCGCAACACATGGCAGGCATTATGAACTGTCTGTCCTTTGAGAGCGACTACGTTTACCTGAAGCAATAATATCTTCTGTCTTTCCGTTTCCTCCGTTAGCCTGGCCATGACTGCAAGTCTAAGGACATAAAACATTTTACAGATTCTTTCTGAGTTTTCAGTCCATTTAAATGTGAATTTGTCTAATATTTAAGAGTGATTCTAGACGTTTAATAATAATGCCATGTTAAAGACATTCACACGATTGCACATGCAGTTGGTTTATTTACTATATTTGCTTCAGGCTTTTGTTCACATTTTTCAATGTTGATCGAATTCTGACTATTAAGTGAGAAAACATCGCAATGCAGCTTATCAGAAACGCCCTGCTCAGTAAACAGTGTCTCTCTGACCTGCAGGCGACTGAGCTGAGCATCAATGGCGTCCAGGAGCAAATCGCAGTGGTCTCGAGGGACAGCAGGTGGACACACCCCGAAATCACCGATCACCTCTGAGAAGAGTGAAAGAACAGAATGAGTACTAAAAATGCAATCAAACGTTTGTGTTAATACAACTGTGTGAGGATGAGGCTATAAAGCACTAGAGAACACAATAGAACATAGTATGGTCCATAGTATGTGCCCCAAGTCTGCTATAATATTTGTTTGCATGGGAGTGAATGAGAGAAGGGTTCAAGGAGGAATAAAAAAAATCGTTCTGATGTTGTTGTACTTCATCTACTTAACCGTTATGGGTCCGATCTTGACTAATCTTGGCTAATGCACCTTTAATCTGGATGTGAACCAGAATCCCATAACCATATATAAACCAAAATCAGTAAAAGACATAAGACGGATCTCAGATTGAAATAACAGATGGAAGAAACACTTCTGACCGGTACAGAGCAGCTCATCAGTGTCATCAGCTCCATCATGGTTGCCATCTTCCATCACCTACAGATTAGAGAGCACACTAATGGTCAGGTAATGACAAAAAATCAGCAAAATTCTGGATCCTGTGCATATGTACTCTGTTGTCTTCTCAGATTGAGGTATGTTTTCTCTCATTTTTGGTGTCTTTGTCATTGTTTTCTTTCTTTATCTTTTCTGATGCCCCAGTTTTGTTGAGGAAAGACCTGATATTGCCACTTTTAAAGGAACAGTTTGGTCAAAAATGAATTCTACAAGAATAGATACATAAATATAAATATTACAAGAATATAAAAAGAATGGTAGCTTTGGTATATGAAAAAAAGTACAATATTTGCTCATCAGAAACAAGTGAACCTGTATGGGGCGGACTGAACCATTTGCTTCTTTGATGGGGGGGTAAGCGCCCAATAGGTATGCATACTCTTATTAATAATATTAATAATGAAAGTTTTAATCACTCAACATATTAATTACGCTAATCTTTGATTAATTGTGATTGAATGTACATAAAAAATACATAAGAATATATAAAACTAAAATAAATAAACTAGTTATGAGCGCCCCCCCCCCGCCCCCTTTCAGGACCCTGAGTGGTGTTAACGTTACCTAGGAAACGGCTCCAGAGGAAGGAAGAAACTCCACAAACACCTTCACAAAAGAAGCTCGTAAAACTTCACTCCTAACGTGAAGTTAATGTCCGAAATCCAGTATAGTGTTCGTAGTGTGTCTTGTAAATAAAATCAAATATATTTACTAAACTAATTAGGCTAGTTAGATATGTTTAGCGAAGTTCGAATCGCACTTTTCTCTCCGTTATGGAATTCACATCATGTATTTAAGGCAGTGTGTCGTCTAAATGTCTGTCGTCTTTTCTTTTACATGCTTCAAAACAGTTATTTTCATGTATACCCCATTAAAAAACTTAAATCTGTACTCACAGTTAGCTGAGCTCCCGAGAAGAGCGAGTGTCGCGCGAGAGGCTGCGGAATATGAGTGACATTCAAGCCAAGCGCGCGCCAGGGTTCCCCTAGCAACGAGCGCCCCTAGCAACCAACGCTCCAAGTTAGCAAGAAAGGGTGCAAAAGTTTGCATTCCTCCATGGTTCCTTAAAGAAAAAAGGAAAAAGTCATCTGCAAAATTTACAATAATAGAAAATGCAGAGCAAAAAAAAAAAAAAAAGTTTGGAAAGACCAATAACAACAGTCAAGACTTGATTTAAAGAACATGTATCTGGCAGTTATAAAAGATAAGACGATAAAAAATATCGTCCTGCATCTGTTCTGACCACAGTACAGTATCACCGACTGCAGAAACACCTGTACACCTGCTCGTTCATGCAATTATCCAATCAGCAATCATGTGGCACCAGCGCAATGACAAAATCATGACAGATACAAGTCAAGAGCTGCAATTAATGTTCACATCAAACATCTGATTAAACCATTCTGATTAAATGTGATCTCTGATTCTGGTGCCAGAAGAATGGGGTGAATATTTATTTCACCTGCTGATCTTCTGGGATTCTTCACACACATCTGCAGAGACTCTGGAGTTCACGCAGAATGGTGTGAAGAACAAAAAACATCCAGGCAGAAAAGCCTTGTTGATATGAGAGGTCAGGGGAGAATGGCCAGAGAGGTTCGAGCTCACAGGAGAGATATGGTAGCTCTAATAACCACTCTGTGTGTTACACACACACACACACACACACACCCACACACATATATATATAAAGGCAGGTCTATAAGTGTTTGGACAGTGACACAATTTTTGTAATTCTGCCTCCACAATGGATTTGAAATGAAGCAATCAAGATGTGATTGAAATGTAGACTTTCAGCTTTAATACAAGTGGTTTAACAAAAATATTGCATTAACTGGTTTAGAATTACAGCCTTTTTTTTTTACCACGTCCCTCCATTTTCACAAGCCAAAAAGTAATTGGACAAAGGAACATAATCAGAAATATTATGGATATCTTAAGGATTATTTTTAATACTTGGATGTAAATCCTTTGGTTTGGACATGTTCAGAGGAGGGAGAGGGAGTATATCGGTAGGAGAATGTTGGACATGGAGCTGCCAGGCAGGAGGCGAAGAGGAAGCCAAAGAGGAGGTATATGGAGGTAATAAATGAGGATATGAAGCTAGTGGGTGCAAGTGTTGAGGATGCAGTAGATAGGGATAGGTGGAGAGTGATGATTCACTGTGGCGACCCCTGAAGGGAAAAGCCGAAGAAGAAGAAGAAAGAGTTACAAATCACATATTTTATTCACAACAGAGAACATACAACATATGAGATGTTTAAAGTGAGACATTTTACTATTTTATGAAAAATATTATCTCATTTGGAATTTAATGCCAGCAACACGTCTCAATAAAGTGGGGACGGGGGCAACAAAAGGCCGGAAAAGTAAATAACATTTAACAAGACAACTAACAAGAAACAGCTGAAGGAACATTTTAAAACTAATTGGATTAATTGGCAACAGGACAGTAACAGGATTGGGTATGAAAAGAGCATCTTATAGAGGCAGAGTCTCTCAGAAGTAAAGATGGCCAGAGGTTCACTGACCAGTGAAAAACTGCACGGGCAAGTAGTGAAACAATTTCAGAATAATGTTCCACAATGTAAAATCACAAAGAATTTAAACATCTCATTATCTACAGTACATAATATCATAAAAAGATTCAGAGAATCTGGAGAAATCTCTATGCCTAAGGGACAAGGCCGAAAAGCAATGTTGGATGCCAGTGATCTCCGGGCCCTCAGACGGCACTGCATCAAAAACAGGCATGCTTCTGTAATGGATATCACTGCAATTTGGCTCTTTAACTCTTTGCTGTTCCGCTCTCTCTCTCGCAGCTCTCATCTCTCCACCATTTTATCCCCCCCCCGCCACTCACTGCACCACAGAACACTTGTTAGAAAACTCCCGCACAGCTGCAGGTCCTTACCACTCACCGTTCCAAGCTCCATCCTCCACCCACAAACCGACGCTCGACCACGCCCCCCGCCGTTACCAGTACCAATTTTGGTTCAAAATAAAATGGACGAGCCCCCACTTGTTACAGCCTTTTTTTGTAATGGATGGATTTTCTTTACACTCTAAGTTGAAGTAAACACCAATGGTGGGAAAATATTTTTCCAAACTCTGCAACACGGTAAATCATTTCCAAGGATGATATCAATGCCATCCATAGGCAAAGAAGGATGAACACCCATAGCATCTTCCCCACACACTAGATCAAAAGATATGAAAAAACTGTGAAAGGGTTCCTTTAATGGAACGATCATAATGCCAATAACCTCTGTTGATGTACCTGTGTCTGTATTTGGTGAGAAAGGGAAAATGCCCTATAGAATATGACTTTGTGAGGGTTAGGGTTAGCATAACCCTCATCTTTTTCATTAAAAAAAAAAAAGTGATAGTTGTGCAGTAGGAATGACTGACGACTCAAACCTTTTTACTAATGAAGCCACCAGGCCAGTTGATTTTACACAGACAATCGCATCACAAGACTTCTGCCCTATGTTACCACTTGGACACTCTCCTTTCCACTGGCCCCTACTGACATAAATTACAGACATCTGGATTAAATTTTCCATCTGCAACATTCCTCATTCTGGTCTGGGACGCTTCCTGAGAAGTATTTAATATTCCTGAATTCAATTTAAAATTTTCCTTTTGTGTACCACCATAATGTCGGTAAGCTTTTAACCCACGCGAATGAGCCAAGATACTCTTCGGCTAGAATTGCAGATGCTGATGCAGTATTAACGCTATGTTCATTAATTATAAATAGCCATGTGGTCTGGCACTGAGCATTTAAACTGCTGTAGTACAATCAGGTTGCACAAATCTTCCTAAGTGGTTACCTCAGACAACTGCTCTAGGCGCACGGACAACACGCAAAAATAACAAAACAGCCCTTCAAACAAGCAAGCAAGAAAAATCACAACACCAGTCCCTCCTTATGAGGAATCCTTGCTACAACCTAACTGTGGGGAAAATAAATAAATAGTCCAATTAGACAGGAGAGGTGACAAAGTTATCAAACCAGACCTATTCATATATAACGTCACAGTATATGAGAAACACTTCCCAGAGAACAGTTATCATCATCAACAAAATAGACTTCATGTGAAAACTATTTTCACTGTTTATGCAATTGCACTTGTTGACCATGTAGTAGTGCAGTTATAGAAGGGATTTATTTATAATCGCACTATTCGTTGTCCTCATATTGTTTCGGGGAGTTTTTCTTTGCCACTGTCGAATCTGGCTTGCTCATTAGAGATAAATTTCTAAGTTTAAAATTGATATTCTAAATGTATATATTTCTGTAAAGCTGCTTTGTGACAATGGCCATTGTTAAAAGTTCTATACAAATAAAATTGAATTGAATTGAAGAATAGTTTTCTCCATGGCAGCATTACAGTGTTAGAATGTTGCTACTATTCCACAGTTAAACCTACAGATTACACAAATCAAATCTACACAAATCTAGTGCAGGCCTCCAAAGACACACGGCCTACACAGGCAAAGCGCACCAGTTAAACAACAAACAGTTGGGTCATGTATCAATTTTGGTTCAAAATAAAATGGACGAGCCACCACTTGTTACAGCCCGCTTATGCAGTGGATGGATTTTCTTTACACCTTCATGTGATTGATTTGGGCACGAAGGAGATGAAGTACACACCAATGGTAGGGAAATATTTTTCCAAACTCTGCCACCTGCTAAATCATTTCCAGGGATGATCTCAGTGCCATCCATAGGGAAAGAAGGACGAACACCCATAGCATCCTCCCCACACACTAGACGTGTAAGGGTACCTTTAATGGAACTAACCCAATGACAATAGCCTGTGTTGGTGTACCCGTGTCTGTATTTGGTGAGAAAGGCAAAATGCCCTATAGAATATAACTTTGTAACTTTGCAAAGGAGCATAACCCTCATCTTTTTCACAAAAGAAAGTGATGGTTGTGCAGCAGGAATGACTGATGGCTCAAACCTTTTTTACTAATGCAGCCACCAGACCAGTTGATTTTACACAGACAGTAGCCTCAGAAGACTTCTGTCCTATATTACTATTTGGACACTCTCCTTTCCAATGACCCCTACTCATATAAATTACACACATCTGGATTAAATCTTCCATCTGGAACATTCCTTACACTGGTCTGGGAAAGTTCCTGAGAAGTATTAAGCTTAACCCACGCAAACGAGTCAATATGTACTAGTCGGCTTTGTTCATTAATATAAGTAACAATGCAGTCTGGCAGTGAACATTTAAATTGCTCTAGTACAATCAGGTTGCACAAACCTTCATAAGTGGTCTTAGGCAGAGCACCAGCAAGCAAAATGAGCTGAAATATCAAACGCAAATTCTACATAAGACTGATTTTGCCCTTTCTTCCACTTCCTAAGCTTTTGTCTATATGCTTCTGGAACTAACTCATATGCGTTAAGTACAGGAGCTTAAACTTTAGCATAATCAAGACTTTCACTAGGACCGAGGGCAGAATAAACTACTCGAGCCTTGCCCGTGAAAACACACTGTAACATCAGTGTTTCACCTGCATCAGGCCACCCTCTTGCCACAGCAACACGTTTACACAGTACAAAAAATGTATCAGGGTCTTTTTCATTACATTTTGGCAGTTAAAATAAATTTCCAGCAACATCCAAATCAGTCGCTTTCCCAACAGATTGACCGGGCATCCCTATACCTAAAAGAAACTCCGTAGACTTTCTCTCTTATTAACTCCAGTTTCAATTGTTCAACCTTTAGCTCTTCTTTTTTACTTCCACCTCCTTTTTTTCTCTGCGCTTGCTCTGCCTTCATTCTATCATGGTCTAACTGGAATTGTAACCCCCCCCCCCAAAAAAAAACCAAAAAAAAAAAACCATCCCTTCAAACAAACAAGCGAGAACAATCAAAACACCAGCCCCATCTTATTAGAAATTGATGCTACAA
Organism: Pangasius krempfi; assembly: GCA_037576825.1. Lineage (NCBI taxonomy): Eukaryota > Metazoa > Chordata > Actinopteri > Siluriformes > Pangasiidae > Pangasius > Pangasius krempfi. Next base: position 15,607,375 of record CM074992.1, read on the forward strand.
CCTAACTGGGGGAAAATAAATAAATAGTCCAATTAAATAGGAGAGGAGATTCATATAGTGTTACAGTAAATGAGGAAAAACTTACCATGCAACATTAGTTTTCTCCAAGTCTGTTACAATGTCAGAATGTTGGCGGCCTAGTATTCCACAGTCAAACCTACAGATTACCAACACAAATCTAGTCACTGCAGGCCTCCAAAGACACACGGCCTACACAGGCAAAGTGCACCAAACAGTCGGGCCGTGAATCAGTTTTGGTTCAAAATAAAATGGACGAGCCCCCACTTGTTACAGCCCACTTACGCAGGCTACAACAAAGTATGGAGGACCACATGGCAGTCCAAAACTAATTTGGTATTTTATTTACAATTAAGATACCAAGATACAAAGGAAAAGCAAAGCAAGAAAAAATAATCAGGATATATACCAAAACCACCTAGATACCAACTTCCCAGGAAAAAAGAGAGACCAAACCAGGAGCAGGCCTAGCCTTTATAGCCTTCAGGGGTGGGACATAACAGGCTGGTGCCTAGGCAGGCTGCTATGCTAGGGGGAGAGAGAGTGAGAGAGACAATAGACAAAAAAATTATTAACCTACAGAGGACACACTGAGCATGGGGGGGTGAGAGACGTGTGTAAAGCTTCACACAACAAAAATCCCTTTAAACACAAAACAAATGGTTTTCCATCAGAATTTCACATATCATTTGTTTAGAAAAATGATTTCCCATTACAGTATATACACTCTGTGTCTTAATGACATATGGACAAGTATTAAAGATACACTTTGACTGAAAAAAAAACCATTAAGCTGTGCACAAAATGAAAAATAACGCAAAATAATAAGATGCACTGCATCAAGTGCTATTTTATAAGCTCCTGCATAATAAGTATGGAAGCCATTTTGTGAAATTGAACCAAAATTTGCACTGATTAATGTGATCATCACAAAGTACTCATGAAGTACTCATGCAGCAATATATTAGTGATATAGTAGACTCCTATTAGATTTATTTTAATGCATGCTGTCTTCTTATGCATATATCACCATAATTCAATTCAATTCAATTTTATTTGTATAGCGCTTTTTTTTTTACAAAGGTCATTGTCTCAAAGCAGCTTTACACAAACAAAAGTAATGGTCTTTTTTTTTTTTTTTTCAGTCGTAAATTGTTTGTTGCTTTTATGTTACATCATATTGCATTTAACAGCAATGGGGAAAAAGTGATCTGCTTCCTAAGTCTGCATTTTCTATCCCCCAATTCTTTCAGGCTTAAAAACGAGTACTTGTGTTTAAATTCGGTGATCTAAACACTTTAAAAAAAAAAAAAAAAAAAAAAAAATGGCTAGGATGCAAGAAACTCAAGAAAGATCTGCCAACCTTGGAGGAGCCAACTACAGACAGTGTGATTTTAATGATCTGAATGTGGAGCACAGAAAACTGGCTTAAGCGCGTGCATAACCCAACTCTGAATACGAGTAACTTGCACACCATAAATACTGATGTAACTTTTGCACTTAAGTCATTGAATCGGAATACGACGAGTGTTTAGGGTGTTACTGTATGAAACTGAAGGTCCATCATGCAGGTCTGATTACGACTGTTACTATCTAAACATAATACTCCAGTCCTTTTTAGGTTCTTCATTGTTTCTATAGTAGCGCTGATTCAGTAGATCCTCAGGTGACTGGAGAAACGTCGGAAAGATTATAAAACAAGTCCAGCTGTCATGACTTATTCCATGATATAATGCACTCTATGAGATATCTAATTCCTGATCAAATGCTCTAAACATAATAACGAACAAAGCGCTTTCAGTTGAATAGAGCATTCTTTAAAAAAAGGATCTACAGGAAACTATTGATGGATAGAAGTCCCTTCCCAATATGTCTTTGTTAACCAATACTTGGTAACACTTCAGCACTTCCTTTAGCAATAATCTTATGTTCTTCATAAAGGTATAAATCATAAATCAGTAATAAGTGGTAATATATCCCCACTAAAACCCAGTCCTAAATCCTCCAGTGCAGATGAAGAATATAAAGTGCTTGGTATTTTCACCAATTTTATTTTTTTCCCCCAAAACACCAGAGCACATTAACACGTAATCCTATGCAAAGGTGGGCAGAATGCAGCCGCTTTATAAAAAATTAATTAATTAAAAAAACGCTGCTGCTGCTGCTGCCGTTTCCTAAAGTTGAAAAAGGTTTTCATAAAAGTGCAAAATGATGTCAAGCACTTTTTTTTATTTTTTATTTTTTACCTCCCGACCAATGAGTTCAAGAGTTGGGGCGCAAACAAGTGAGAAAAACAACCATGAAGGACAAAATGCTGCTGAAATTCATTTTGTTAATGAGCGGATATTAAGAGCTTTCTGACACTGAATCACAAAATTAGCATTATTCCAAAAATCCTGTTAACTGTGTGACATGATGTCATTTAAGAGAACCTGAATATAAAGTGTTACATCATTAACAGTGAATATTTAATATTTGTCTTGACGTATCTGTTCTACCTCTGCTGTCTTGCATATGGACTCAAATGCGCCGCAACAGTCTGAATTTGAAATCGACAAATCTGAATTTTTATGCCTTTATTTGAATTTCCAAATGACGTTTTATAGTTGAATTAGATCACGTTGAATGGTTAGAGTCGGTTGTGCGAGATTCAAATTCAATTTTACAATAAACAGGTGTAGAAAATTCAGTTCTTCCAATTCAGATTTTCAAATCACTACTTTATTGGCTCATTGTGGCTGAAATAGTAGCAATCAAATCTGTGCTCCTTTGCTTTTCATAAGGTCCTTGGGTGAAGTGGTTTGAAAATTTTAATTTGAATTTGAAAAATTTTACTTGCTTATTATAAAATTGAATTTGAAACCTTGAACAACATATTTAAGCCATGGAATACAAATTGTAATAAGTGCATAAAAATTCAGATCTGAACATTTTAAATTCACACTGCAATGGCACGTTTCTTATTCCATACTTATGTTGCCTGAAGGACTGAGAGGTTTGTGGCCAAACTTTGCTTTCATTTCTTTGGAAAATGCATTTCTGTTGATTTTTGCATTATTGTTTGGCCATAAAATAACCCAAATTTGCAAATTTATTAACTTCTCACATATTTCAGAGTAAAGGTTCTATTCATTGTACAATAGCCTTCCAATAATTTAATGTCTTTCTTGCTGTCTTGCTAATTTCTAGTCTTTTTATTGTCTCGTAATCATTATGGTGCCTTCCGGTTGCCTCAGTGGCAATATTGACATTGAAATATGTCATAAGAATGGAAAGCCTTGGCTTACAGCTAGGAAACTGTAAGATTTCTGTAAGAATTCCTGATGGTCAGTCTTTCAAAGCTTCAATGCAGGACAACGTCACTGAAACCTGCAAGGATCTACAGGGAACCACACATGGATGGAAGTTTGTTCCTAGGACGGAATCTTTAGTTACTAAGGCTGCGTTCACACACCAGGCAAAAGTGACCGAATCCGATTTTTAGGCCTTTAGGCTGTTCACACAGCGTTTTCAATGTAGCCTATACCTGACATTAGACAACAGATCACACTCCTAAACTGACCCACATGCGCAGTGGAACAGTGTGTCACATGATGCGTTGAAGCTCGCTGTAAAAAGGGCACGTTATTCAGCCACAGCCACTTCTTTGGTTTGCGTCCTTGGTTTCTTTATATTTTTCTTTTAAACTTTTAACTTTGCTTTGGCACTGCAGCCAGGTTCTCTAAGGCTGCGTTCGACCATTTCTCCTGAGGTCTCTTCAAACACAGAGCGGTTGTCTTCTATATATATGATATGTGTCTTCTAATTTTGCTTGTAAAGCAATATCACCCTAACTGACACCCACCACTGAAACCTTCCTTCACTGTTATCCTCCATCTTTCCTTCCTGGTAGCGTGAAATTATGAAGAATGTTAAATTGCACTGACGTAAAAAGTAACATGAATTGTGATCTGCCTCAGAGGTTGCACTGCCACGTATCGGATTTCAGTACCACGTAAGAAAGTGGCCCTAATTGGAATTGAAAATGTCCAGATTCAGTGTGTGTGGGTTTTTTTGTTTTTTTTTTGCTGTTCACACAGCCATGCAAGTAACAAGTACGTGTCACATGAAGAAAAAAGATCGGATTTGACCCACTTTTGCCTGCTGTGTGAATGTGGCTGCTTTGTTTGAAGATTAAAAATAATCTGCATTTGCACTTTCTTGAGTTCATTCAGAAAAACGGGATCACTTCACACACTTCACACACCTTTTCCTAAACTAAAGGCAAAACGTCATTCACAGCTTTCCGTGAACTGGCTCAGGTCCTCGGGTTTCGGTAGCAGGTGCTCGGACGGACGCGGCACCTACCTGTTAATCCTCCCCCGCTTTCTTCAGACATCTATTTATGTATTTGTCGAGAGGTGTGAACACTTGTCAGAGGTGGGGGTTACATTTGCTAAGCGTTTTTTTTTCCCCAGCACATATTAACCCCCCAGCCCCCCCCCCCCCCCAAACACACACACACACACACACACACACCCCACCATCACTACCCTACACCCCCCACCATCGCTACTCCCGCCCCCACCATGACACACACCATCCTCCTTATCCATCCTCATTACAGCGTGGCCTTGAGGGGCTGCTGAGCACCTGACAGTATAAATACGCGAGTGGACCTCGTTCAGGAAAACCACAGAGAGAGACGCACAGAGCCGATCAGGGAGCAGGAGGAACAGAGCTTAACTGATCACCACAGTGATAAAGGTAAGGAAATTCATTTCTGAACAACTTATCATTTATATTTAAGACAGAAGATCTTAAAGCAGTCAAATCTCTTTACTAAATATCACATCTAGACGCAGACTCCTTCATCTTTCCTGATTTTTTTTTTTTATATTATATTATCCAGCATTAAATACTGCATTGCTGTATTCACTAATTTATTATTACTTAAAACTTATCCTTGGCTTTTTCATCTTTAATGATATGAAATGCTATGAACTGAACTTCAGATACTTCAATACTAATTAATAACACGTGAATAAGTTAACTTATCAATGCATTTCTGAGCAACAGTCAGGCACAAAACAACAGGTATTTGAGGATAAATAACATTTCGGTTGATTTTGCGTTATTATTTTGGAATTATAGTCTTGTTTCCAGATGCATTTCACACATTTCATTTTTAACTTTGCACATATTTCAGTGTTTAAAAAATAAAAATCTACAAATTATACAATTAAGAATGAAACACTTTCTCTTCTGGGTTTTTTTTTAGCAGTACTTTATCATTTTAATTCATTTTAGTTTTTTGTTTTTGTTTTTTACTTACAGTTTGCAGCAATAAATAGTTAAAAGCATTATAAGTAGAGTTTATAACACAACTCCCGTCTGCTTTGTGCACTACGTTCGTAGAGAATCACAGACACACTGACAAGTTCTTTCAGAAGCGGTACATCTTTGTAGCGGAGTTTTCTGATAATGAATAAGAAGAAGAAATAATAATCTGGTATTATTCATTTGTTAAAGGCAAAAAAAAAAAAAAAAAAGACAGGTCTGATGACGCACTATACAAAGATGAGCTTGTTTTCTTTGTGGTGTTGGTGATATGTTATGAACACTACTTATAATGCATAATAAAGATAGCTAGAGAGTGTAATGCACGTTCATAAATAATTATAATGTCTAATCAATGCATTATAACATGATAACGTGAACATGTTTATAGTTATATATTAATATATTATTATATACTATAAATATGACCTTCAGAGAAAGTGGTACCAGAGATTATAACACAAGTCACATTTATATTAAATGTGTATATATATTATTTATATTTGTAGCAAGAAATAGTCCAAATGCTGGGTTTTTTTCCTAATGGGGAAACATTATACCTAATTTATCATTCTGCCTAATTATAAACGAAAGTGTTTAACATTAAAACCTCTTTATGGTGAGCAGATACACTGATTCAGTTTGATTAAATGATTGGATACAAAATCTTTTGGGAAAAATGAACTATAAAGTACATAATGTACTAATAATGTGAATGGTGAAGAATGTGTGTGTGATTTATTTTTTTTTGTCAGAACAGAAAGAAATGGTAAATAAGAAACTTCTTATTCGTGGCCCTAATGAAGAAAATCACTTTATCCGAAAAATATCTTTTTGTTGGAATCAGTGTCACTGGTATATATTTAATTAAATAAATAATTTTACTTCCAAGCTTGAGATTACAAAAATAATTCCCTCTTCTCAAGTCAAGCCAAGTCAAGCTTATAAACACTGGAATGAAATGGCTGTACTGCAACACGTAACAGTACACAAGACTACATTTAAGTGCAGATACACAGCAGTGTGAGACGCAGAATATACGCAGAATAATAAACAGGACAATAAACACACAGGACATGGACTGTAAACTATTGTGTAGTGTAGCAGAGAATAAGTGTAGCAGCAATACTGGCAGCAAAGAGTCTCATAAATAAGAAGCGTCTGATGCAGCTTTGTAAAGTGCAGGTATGCAGTGGTACTGAGTCATACTGGATTAGGGGTTCGACTAGCCCAGGTGAGCACTGGGAAGCAGCAGGGTGGTGAGTAGTCTGACTTCCTCGGGGAACAAACTGTAGCGGAGGTTGCTGGTGGTGGCACGGACGCTCCTGTACCTTCTGCCAGACGGCAGAGGTAGCCCAGTGCTGCTACTGCTGGAATAATGAGATAAATGTAAGTGGCTCTGGATAACGGTGCCTGCCAAATGCCATAAATGTAAATGTAAAATGGCAGGAGAGTGAATGTGAAGGGTGGGAGTGGTCATCCGCAATGCTGGTGGTTTTGCGGATGCAGCAGTTATTGTACGAGGTGTTAAGAGTGGTTAGAGAGACGATCTTTTCAGCTGTTCTCACAATCCGCTGTAGGGTCTTGCGGTCGGAGACTGTGCAGTTCCAAGAGGTACCAAGAAACTTGGAGCTTTAGACTGGCTCCACAGTTGTTCCATTGATGTACAGTGGTGAGTGGTCTACTCGGGTCCTCCTGTGGTCTGAAGATGAACAATCATCACACTGGTCTTATCAACATTTAAAGAGGGACTGTTGTCTCTACACCTTTCTGCGAGCTGCTCCGCCTTGCATCCTTGTTGCTGATGAAGTCCACAGCTGCAGCGTCGTCAGCAGACTTGATGATGTGATCTGAACTGTACTTTGAGGCCATGAGTCATTTTATCCTTACACAAAACCTTTACATGGCTTTAATAAAGATCTAAACTTTCACTAATCAATTTTACTAACCTTACTATTTGACTAATCAATAATAAAAAGAACAATAATGTCTGAATTAAGTCTGCACACTTTATTTACTATATATCGATATTCTGACTTTTATTAATCAGCTCGTTTAAACACGATGATATAATTACGTGAGGAATAAAACATGCTGTTACAGGAAAATTAACGTCGCCACGACAACATTGATTATTTTCCTACAACATCCCCTCCCAAAGTGTTTCATTCCTCTTACGCTTCAGCGTAATTCACCAACGATAACAATTTTTTATTTATTAAAGTATGACGCGCACTTTTAACCATTTATAGTCACATTTGATGTCATGGACTGTTTGCGAAACAAGTCAGTCCCTGTTATAGCAGCTATAAACGGCCTTTCCCTCACCAGACTATTTTTTTTTTCCTCTTTGTGATGTGTAAACTCATCTGTTCTGAAGATTTTTTCCCATTTCCGGGGCCTGTTACAAAGCGCTTGTCCTGGAGACTCCTGCAACAAATGTTCAATAAATATCTCCTTACAGAAAAAGATTTTAATCTGTTTATGTAGATCATCTTCTGTACAAGTCTCTGTTCACGTAGAAACGATAAATCTAAACCGTCTCTGTTCTGATTGGATAAACAGATTAAAATAGTGTTACATAAACAGATTAAAATAGTGTTATTTACCCTGGATGTATAATCACTGACATGGTGAAGTTTTCTGTAAGGAGATATTTAGTGAGTTTTACGTCATGACTGCAGTGTTACTGAAAACAGCCTTACTGTGTGTGTGTGTGTGTGTGTGTGTGTGTGTGTGTGGAGAGGAAGTAATTAAAAGGACAGAATCCGATGAAGTACGTCTGAACTGTGAGTGAAAGGCACATGTACGACGTTAATTTATGACATGATTCAGCCATGACACCACTTCCCAGCGTGCGAATGAGGTTCATTTCCGGAGCAGCCCACAAGCAGCAGCAGAAAAGAACGTCACTTCTATACCAGCGGTAGAGACATAAATGACCGAGGGGCACACACTTCACTGTGTTAATGAAGAGCAAAGCAGCTCTGCTGGTGAATCATAAAATAAGATTTCAAGGTCAAAAAAAAAAAAAAAGTCTGAATGTTTTTTTTCTTAGACTAAATATATCCCTCCTCAGCAGGGACTGCGTGCTCTGTTCGATTCACACTTACCTGCATGCTGCTGTACAGGTTCTGACTTGTTCTTCTCGTCCCTCTTTTCCTGCAGATGCAGTGTGTTTCCTGGCTCTCGGCTGCGCTCTTCCTGAGTGTGTGTGGATCAGCGGTAGATGGACAGTGCTGGGACCTCGCTGACTGCAACGGGCTCGTCTCTCAGGACGAAATAATAGTAAAACATTTTAAATGTCACCATCAAACATGATTCAACCCCCTTAACACTTTTACCCAGTTAATCATATTAAAGGATTGTATTCAGTAAATACAGACAGAAGGTTGTGAGAGTGAGCTCATGCAGTTAAAGCAACAGGTCAGCCAAACGGAATCACAGAAACGGCAAATGAAAAAATAAATGAGAGGAACAGTACATTTAATTTGTAATAGGAAACGTAAGAATGCACTACTGGTCCAGTCTTCTCAGTAGCCCCTTCTACTGCTACCTTAAAGCAGATACACTATTGTGTCACCTGTTTATCTGTTTGACTCACCCTCATATTTTAGTGCTTAAGGGTGCACTTTTTTTTTTTTTTCGATGTAAGGGAAATTTATAGCTATCAGTTTAGCATTATACATATAACGGGCCTCTTTATCAACCTGGACATGAACGGATTTATTCGTAAATCGTTCGTACGAGCGTTTACACAAGAAATTTGGAAAATCCTGTAATTTCAGGGGGAAAAAAAACGTTCGTATCCTACTCGTGCTCCTGAGTGTGTGTACATTTATGCATAAGAAGACTAACTAATGTAAACCTTAACTTGATTGACTTCAAATCATATAATGTGCATGGATTACTGCACCTTTCGATCTGGAATATACTGTGGAGGTTAAATTGCTTATTGTTTATTACGTTTAGCAGACACCCTTTTCCAGAGCGAGTCACAGAAGAGCTTTGGAGTCTCTACCAACAAAAATACCGTCATGAACGTTCACTAGGTCAGAGACTAAGAGTAGCACTGAGAACATTTAGTTTATTATATAAAAAAAAAAAACAGCTGTTTTATAATATTGGGATTAAATAAAGAATTAAAAAATAATAAAGAAGGTGTGCCAACACAAACCCATAAATTAAAGCAAATAAAACTAATCATTCCATTAGGACAAAAGAAATGGCGCTGTATAAACAGAGGATGGGCCGCTCTGTCTGCGCAAGAGCCGTAAGCCAGAAACAAATGCCTCAGCTGACGGAGGATTTAGCGCCCGAATTTTATATTATTATTATAAAGTATTTTTATTGGCATAGAATTGAGCCAAAATGTCTTCCACCTTTTTGTCTTTCAGCCTTTAACCTGATCATTCATTTCACACAACGTTTAGTAAAGTTTGATAAATGAAGCCTGTTATTTGTATTGAACAGACACCTGTATTTGAATCTGTAACACTGTATGACCGGGAGGCACACTATTTACAGCACCCTTAGTAACCGCCTGGTCAGGCCCACAGGAGTTTAAATTAGATTGGGAAATGGAAAGAACTGAATTCTGTAGAAATTATTGCAGGCAGATACAAACAAAAGAAATGACTATGCAAGTGGGGATTTTTTTTTCATATATATTTATATATATTTTTTAAATTTATATATCTCTAATTGAGACCAATTCTGGAGTGTTGTTGAAGACCTGAAGTCTGAAAGTAAATATGCAAGATAGATAGATAGATAGATAGATAGATAGATAGATAGATCTGTACTTTATAGTTTAGCTCCTTCCATTTCGGGGTTATTCCAAATACATGTACAGACATTTCGAGCTCTGCCTCCAGACATTAGGCCGTGCCTCTTACCTCTTATTCCGATGCTTGTGTGGAGTGAAACCAAACTGTGTGTTGGGGAAGAAAGCGATTCAAGATTGTTTTTATTTTTGTCTATTAAAGACAACTTAAAGTCTGAGACCATCTAATAAATACAGAATGTAATACCTTTGTACTTATCCTTATTGCACACATGATTTGTGCTCTACTTCTTTTTGTTTAGTCTCAGTTCTTTCTCCAGCTGTTTTTTGGATAAAAGTGTTTTTTTTTTTTTTTTTTTTTAAATAAAATATAAATCTCTTTTCTAGGAGTGCATCTGGCAGTGCAGGTTGAAGCAGCTGGTCAGTAATGCAGAAAACCTGCTCCCAAATCAGCAGCGGAGCAGCGAGGATGATGATGATGATGAGGAAGACAGCATGAGCCTCGACATACTGCTCTCGGCTCTGGCTCCCCCTGACGCCTCTCGTGAACAGCTGCCCAGTATGAGACCTCAGCGCAGTGAAGAGAGACCTTCTTACTCTATGGAGCATTTCCGCTGGGGGAAGCCCATGAGCCGCAAGCGCCGGCCGGTCAAAGTGCACACGGCCACCTCCACGGACGACGAAGGTCACGAGGAACCGTCCACGGAGACGCCTTTTCCTTCACTCAACAGGCGCCAGCTGGAGGGTGACGAGGGGCACGAGCAGAAGAAGAACACAAACATAAAGAGCACCACAAAGTACCGCATAACCCACTTCCGCTGGAGCACACCCCCTGTCGCCAAACGCTACGGCGGCTTCATGAAGCCCTGGTCCGAGCGATCCCACAAGCCCCTGCTCACGCTGCTCCGCAACATCATCGTTAAAAACGGACAATGAGCAGGAAAAGATGCGAGGGAAGGAAATGTTGCTGTTTAATGGAGTCATAAAGTGTCAAGTTTTTCCTCGCCATAGCTTTCTGTAGCTCACCAGAACTTCTTATATTATCACTGATATGACATATGAAGCGAGATCTTCTGCTCTCAATCCGCTCCCATCTTAAAGCACAAAATAAAAAAAAAACAAAAACCAAAAAAAAAAAATGTTGAAAATGATGTTCGTTGTCCATTTCACAGTCCGATTAGGTTTCAATGATCCCTTTTCGATAATGAGGTCTGATTTCCAGCAGATTTACTTTATTATTGGGGTAGTTTATATTCTTATAAATCAACTCTTCTGAGGCGAGCTGTAAAAAGCTTTCATATCACCCAGCACCTGTCCATTTATCAATGACACTGTAAATATGAAATATTCAAATAAATCTGCAATGTTGTAAGCAGCGATGCAAGATCAATGGCAACACTTTACTGTAAGGTCCACAAATAAACATATACAGTACCTATTGTTATTCGTAACGCTAAAAATGGATGATTTCACAATGATGAATTTGACTTTCACTTTTAAAGGTCTTTGTTTTAAAGATCAGATTTATTTTTTCTAGATGAAATAATCAATGGCCTGATGAAACAGTTCTACCAGAAAAATAATCAAAGAACAGAAAGAGACATTGAAACACCAGAACAGAAGCACGCCCCCATTTCTCCTGATAAAACAAGCGTCCTTCATTTGCATATTGGAACCTGATAGGCTGTTTATATTTTATGACGCAATAACACTTACCTGCCATGATTTTTAATCGGATTTTCCATTAAGATTTTCAGATCGCGTTCTTAAAAGAATGTCACCAAATCACTGCAGTGACAATTTCTGCACTCATTCACTTAAAAAGGATTTAATCATAAAGAATTATGCCAATATTCTTGAATATTAAATAAAAAAAAAAAAAAGTTGTTAAATACTGAATACTTAAGTAATATTCAGAAGCGTCTTATTAAGTGCGTTAAAAAAGAAAGGTCAAAGAAAGAAAGGTAGAAAGAAAAACTGTCAAAGCAAGAACAAACAAAAGAAAAACAAAAGCGTGTAGAATTGGTGCATGGAAAAAAAATTATATATATATTTTTGTTATATTCAATATTTAATCAGTTAGACTTTTGGGAATAAATATAATAATATAAGTAATAATAATAAATCAATTAAAAAGCCCATTATTATATTTGCAACAATTAAATATTTTGTGCAGCATAACCATTTTTTTTTTCTTTTTCTTACCATTCAATTTTTTAAAATCTAAAATCTAAAATATAAATATATAAAATTAAATACATTAAAAGTTAGTTATAGCCTACAGGCTGCAAATGAACCAAGTATCAAATCTGCTACACACGATTCCATGAATAAAACTTATTGATATGAAAAGAACAGAAAGTAAAAATATATATATAAAAAAAATTTAAAGCATTTGTTTTAATCTGAAATTCTCAGTAAAACACAAAAAAACCCTCACACACACCCACACCCCCTCATCCCCTCACACACGCACACAACCCCTCACACACGCCCACACACGCCCTCATATACACACACACACACACACACACGAGCAGCTATGCTTAAAAGTGCAGCACCGTTATTTCACTGAATGGCCGCTACACGGCGAGTGGCAGCAAGCAATAAGCATTTTTGTGAAAGTAATTTGAAGAAAACAAGGAAATGAGGATCGCTGAAATATTTTAGATGGAGTTCTCATGACGAACAGCGTCAAGACTTTCTACCTCAGCTTGCTATTTGAAATAAATGAAGTCACTACTCATCACTGAACATGTTTTATTGACCAGCTGTAGTACTGACATGTAGCAAAAACTGACTATATGTGTACAAGCTCAGAGACGTGACGGACATGAGCTTCACTTTCCACCGGTAACATTTACACGGCCAAATATACGCAACGCATCCTTCCTGTGTTGCTTTGTTTCAGTGCGACATGAACATTTTCATACATTTCCCAGGTTTATTCCTCAACATCCCAGGTTTACAGGAATCCCATGAAGTGAGCAAATGTTTTTTGAAGTTTTCATGCCGTCAAAAAAAAACAGTCACAATTTTAACAAATAAAAATAAAAGAACACACACGACTGTTAACAGCAGTGCAACAAGAATAACATTCAAAATTCAACTGAATGCAGTTTATTTTAAGTTGCTATGGAGTTTGAATCATGCCATTAGGAAATTTTATTTCAATCAAAATTTATTTTAAATTTAGTTTCACACCATCTGAGATTAAATTTCCAAACTGAAATCGAATTTTGTGGTTTGCAAAAGAGCGAAAATTGAATCAAAACTGAATTTCATGTTCAAGAATGTGCGACTGAACATCTGAAATTCAAAATGAAGTACGAATAAAATCAGTTTTTAAAAAGCATTCAGACCTGCTATTAATTCATATTTTTCATTTTGCTTTCAAGGTAGCATTCGGGTAACCTGCAGGTAAAAACAGCCAAAAAACCCCAAAAAAAACCCGAACTCATCTCTTCAATTTTCCAAATAATTCTTACTTCTGAAGCGTATTTTATCTTGGCTTTTGCCTGCAAGTTAACAAATCTAAAATTGAACATTTTTGTCGTTAGAAATCGATCATATGCGTATTACATTTTAGATTTCAAATGCTCAGCTCAGAATTCTTCAGGTGGCATGATAAAAATTTTAAACAACAGCATTAAAATTCAGATTCTTGCATTTAAACTGAATTTTCTAATTTCAGAATTCAGACTCCATAAACCATTTTTATTACAGTGACTGCTGTGGAGTATTTGTGCTACTAGAATTTAGACTTGAAATTTGGTAAATCTGAATTTTTCTGCATTTAAATTGTGCAGCACGTTTACTGTAATTAATTTATTGGCACCATTATGCAAATTCAGATAATTAAATAAATACAATTCAGATCCATCTTCCGGAAACCCAGTCCTTTCCTGAAATGAAATGAAATGAAAAGAGAAACGTGCCACTACAGTCTGAGTGGCAAAAAAAAAAAAAAAAAAACCTGAATCTTTATGTATTTATTTCAATTTGTAAGCAAAGCTCTGTAGTTGAATTGAATCGAATTAAAATTGTATTTTATTGTTGGAATTTGTTGTGCAAAGTTTCAAATTCAATTTTATAATAAACAATTGGAGAAAAAAAAAATTTAGTGGCACAACCCATTTCAAATTCCATTCAAAAAAAAAAAAAAAATAATAATAATAATAATAATTTAATAAAAAAAAAAATAAAAAAAAAAAAGCACAGATTTGCTTGCTACCGTTTCAGCCACAATGAGCCAGTTTTAAAAAATTGAATCTGAATTGTTAGGACTGCACTTTCTGAAATTAAATTTGTGCCAGTGAACACAACAGAAATATAATTTTCTAGACATTCAAATTGAATTTGAAACCTAATTTAAGCCATGGAAAGCAGTTTCAATTTGATCTAATTCAACAACAGAACTTCACTTAGAAATTCAAATAAAGGCATAAAAATTCAGATGTGTAAATTTTAAATTCGGATTATACTGCCACATTTCTCATTGCTTACAATAACTCTTAAATTTGCACATGCCCAAATGTAGTCTTGAATAAACTTCAGTTTGAATTTGACAACCGTGAAATATAATAATAATAATAATATATTATTATGATCATTATTATTATATTATAATGAATTGACAAAAAAATTTAAAATTCAAATCCTACCATCACAAACACACAATTACAAAGTAATAAACAAGCAGGCCACGTTTGTTTACCCTTCTGTAATTAACTATATAATTGTGTAGTGTAAAATGTATCAGATTTATTAAATTTAAGTCTAAGCAGCTCTTTTGTAAGTTTAGATTTCGAGTTTTAACCCACACCTAAATAAAAAAAAATAAAAAATAAAAAATAGAACAACAATCGGTGTCACCTTCAGTGTTTGCGATCATGGCTTCATTTGTAAGGATCTTAAAACAAACACGTAGAAAACGACACACAGGAACGTCAGAGACATCAGTAACGAGGACGTGTTCACCAGACGACCACGCGAAGTCACGGCGTCATTGTGATAAAATACTCGCACGATCATACGCACATTAAAACGACACTTTTTTTTTTTTTTTTAACCAATCAGGAGCGATCGACATTATACTTCAACGCCACGCAGAAGAGAATTCCTTCAGCTTTTCAAAAACAGCCTGAAGACAACCACAATTGACAAACGCACGACAATATAAAAATATAACAAAACAAAACAAAAAAAAAAACGTTTTCCACGTATTTAAGTCATCCGAAAAATCAACCACGTTCTCTCTCTCTTGTTGATTAATTGCAATAATGCCGAAACATGCACTCAGGTGACTCGGACGATACGTTTGGGACGCGTTCCAGCCGAGACGTGACCAGAAGGGGGAGACGCGTGTCCACTGTATCAGAGTGTTCTATCTTAATCATGTCCCCTGGAGCTTGCAGAAGCTCATAAACCGTCGTTCTTGTTGTAAAATTCCTGTGATGGTGGTAATCTCATGCTGGTTAGTTGTTCACGTGTGTGCACCACATACGCGCCGTCACCTATACTCGCTCTAGCTGGATGTTAGAAAAGTCAGTGCAGTCTAAAACTAAAATTTCTGTTCATATCCACACACATATTTACAGACATTGTGTTTTGAGATCATTAGATATAACTTATGTTGTTGTATGTTATGCTAAACATAAAGAAAGTTGCTTAGGGACGCTTTAAAATGAACAGCAAGATTAAAAAAAAAATTCACATTCACAGAGAGCCTATTATGTAGGTGATGGGAATTTTTTCCAGTGCAATTGCATTTTTTTTTTTTTTTTTTTTTTTAGCCCTGTATACGCCAAAACAGATATGCTCATGCGTATCTATAGCTAAATAATGCAAAGTGCTAATCTACCATCTGCGGAAATCCAGAAACGTAAGAATTTTTAGTATTTAGATCATTTCTGTGCCTAAATCTCAAGAAAAGGATTTATGATTTTGAAAAGATCTCACGCAATCTGTGCGAATTTTCTCTGAATATAGGTCCGGTATACGGAGTTTGCTAACATTGTCACACAAAAATGTCAGTAAACTGTTAAATTACAAAAACGAAATGGAACAAAAGTAGCACCAATAAGGACATACGTGTTAAAAATGGTTAATTTAACAAAAGCCATTTTCTAAAAATACTTTCCTTAACTTAACGCTCTAACAGAGTCATAAAATAGCACTACTACTTAAAACAATAAGTAAAATACAGCTAGCTGGCATTAGAGGACGACAGCACATGCACTTCCGCTTGAAAAAATATACCCCGGCTGAAGTCAGGACACGAGACAAAACGTTTAACATGGCAGACGACACAAGCGAATCCTAGTAGAGGCTGTGAAGTGAAAGTAATGGCGCCTCACAGGCTTTTCTCTTCATGGTGCATTTAAAAAGAGTTCGTATTTGCTGTGTGGTCGTGTCAGTGTCAGTCACAGTGCAAACACGACACGCTGGAGGATTGCCTGCGATGATAAAGAGCGGAGATGTTGGGGTAATACCTCCTGTACGCGCGCGCGTGCGCGCACACACACACACACACACACACACACACACACACACACACACACACTCATCGTTGTCTGAGCTTCTCCTTCAGTCTGTGCTAATACACACACAGGTCAGGGAACTTCATCTCGTAGATGGGGACGGAGCGGGTCTGGGTTTGGCCGTAGCTCGCTGTGATGGTGCCTGATGGACTGGGTGGAGGCCTGCAGGACAGAGAAGAAGAGAACCAAGACCCAGTGAGAACACACACAAGCTCCGCCCACAAAACACACAGCGCCTGATGTGCACTTTTCCAGCCACAAGATTCAGGATCGTTAAAGATGCAATCCGGTTATGTGTCTCTTTCTTTCCTTCTTTCTATCTATCTTCAGGTCCTTTCTTCTCCCTTCATTGTTTCATTCAGCTTTCTTCTTTCCTTGCTTATTTTTTTCCCCTTTCCTTCTTCCCATCCTCTTTCTCTTCTTTCTACCTTTCTTATTCTTCTTTCCTTCCTTTTGCTTTTCTCCTTTCCTTTCTTTTTTCTTTCGTGCTTTCTTCCGTCATTTGTTTTTAACTAACTTTTTCTTTCTTTCTTCTTTCCTTCCTTCATTCATTGCTTCCATCCTTCATTATTTCCTCCTCTTTGTTCTTCTGTTTCCTTCCTACTTGCTTCCTTTGTTCCTTCTTTACTTCATTCTTCTTATGAACTTTCTTTCCTTGCAACCTTCCTTCTTTCTTTCATTCCTTCTACCCAGCCTTCTCTCCCTCTTTTTCTTCATTCCTTTTCTTCCTTCGGCCATTAATTGTTTCCTTTTTTCTTCCTTATTTCCTTGCAGATTTACTTCCTTTTTCCCTTTCCTTCTTTCTTAACTTTCCTTTCTTCTTTCCGTCATTATCCTTCCAATCTTTCCTTCCTTCCTGCCTTATGTCCTCTCGTTCTCTCCTTTCTGTCTTCCTTTCCTGCTTTCTCACAGACTACGAGAACCAGTGTGTGGTTGGTCACATGCAGTGTCAGTCAAACAGGCACTTCCTGTGAAAGGGGGCGGGTCTTGGCCACTTGTTTTGTGCTCGTGAGATTAACTGACTGTGTTTACTGAAACTCTACGGATTTTATAACGTTACACTATTACAGGCCGAGTGAATGTTAGCAGCCATGTGTGAAAACGGTTCCATTCTTCAGTACAGAAAATCAAAAGCAGGCGTTATGATAAACTCGAATGAAACAAATCGATTCGTTTTTCTTTATTTATCCACAGTGATGTTTCCTCATTTCGCATGCAGCCGTGTAAAGCTGCACGATGCTGTGACCCACCTGATTGTGATTTCGAAGATCTGACTGAGTTTGCTCTGTAACATTGTGGCCTGAGGAGAAACAGAAGCACGTGAGCAGTGGAGTGAGCACTGAAGCACAAATCCTACATGAATATCATTGGAATATCATTGGAATATTATTGGAATATTATGGGAATGAAGAATATTATTCTCCTGAACATTAGAGGAAAATCCTCACTCTGGCTCCACAGTGTGCGGCGATCTCCTCGAACGGGGCCTTCTGAAACTTCTCCACCACCTGCCTCCTCCGCTCTCGCTCCTGCTCCTCCATCCCTACACTGTCCACTGCACAACACACACACACACACACACACACAATCTCAACATCTACACACACACCTTATGCCGCGAGTCTCAGAAATAACAACGCGCCACTCCAATAACATCTGCTCAGTGGTGACACTTCCCAACACTCAGCCATTATATCAGGTACGCATACTATATAGGTGACTGTAGCCCATATAGCGCTGAGCGTAAAGTTTTGGCACCCACTACTCCTCCATCCTTTGCTGAGCAGATATTCTCAGCACAGCAGTGGCACTGATATGTGACTGCTTCTATACTTCCTTCCCTCATTTTGACGTTCGTTCTTTTCTTCTATCCTCCATTCTTTCTTTCATTCCTTCTTCCTCCTTTTGTTCCTTCCTCCCTTGCTTTCTTTCTTTTACTTCCTTTCTTCTTTTCTCCCTTTACTTTATCCGTTCATTCACTGATTTAATTCCTTTTGTCTTTCCTCCTTTCCCTTCTTCTTTCATTTCATTTCTTCCTTTGTTCCTTCCTGGCTTATCTATCCAGATTTATACACCTTCCATCATTTTTTTCCCTTCGTTCTTTTATATATCTTCCTTCTTTCTTTATTGCCTTAGAGGCATTCAGTCCATATGCTTTATAACAATTTTGTCTTTTTTGTATTCCTATTTTTTTTTTTCAAAACTGTAACGGTAACAGGCTGACAGGCTACTACTACAAACAAACAAACAAACAAACAAATAAAGGCAGTGGTTGGTGATTTGCAGGAGAGTGGGCGTGTCTTGGCCAGATTTAGTGCTGAAATGCGCTTTATTAATAACAATGACTGAAATCTCTCTCCTTATATTCTCTCACTAACAAGACGAGACTCCTTTTCTGTCCTCTGTGCTTGTTTCTCTCTCTTGCCCCCAGCAAGCTGTGACCTGATTGGCTGAGCGATTAAAAACAAACACACATGACACCACTAAAGAAGTGAGTCTTTAGCAGAAGAGCTTTTTGAAAGCACTCGTCTTTGATCTGAGGTGGTTGAGGAAATAACACCTAGCGTAAAAGCAGCCTGTGATCCATACGGTGAGCGTTGGGATGATTTTCGTTTTGCAGCAGAACTTAAGGAAGTTTTGTAGACTGAGTGAAGTCAATCTAAACTAGAAGACAGACTCACCTATGGCGTTCTTAAGTGCTTCGAATGTGATTTCCTCAGCTGGTGCTCTCTGCGGAGCAGAAAAAACACAGTGATATTACTGAGCACACAGGTGTGTGTAAGTCTGTGCGAGTGTGTGTGTGTGTGTGTGTGTGTGTGTGTGTGTGTGTGTGTGTGTGTGTGTGTTTCTGACCTCCTCTTTCTCTGGACTGTTTCTGGACTCGACCTCCACCTGGAGAGAGATCGTTTCTCCAATACTTTTTCTCTTCGACAGCCTGTCTTCATCTGAAGAAAAAAAAAAAAAAAAAAAAAAAAAAGGAACAATAAGTACAGTTAGTGTTCTTTCACAAACCTTTTGGCGCTTTCTAATACATGAACTCAAAAGAGCAAAGCAAAAACGAGGCTGGCGAGCAAGGGGAAAGGAGAAAACATGTCTCAGTGCTCAGTGCTCGCAGAATTGAACTGCTCTCACATGCGAACGTTTTTCTGCACACTCACTTCACTGCATCACGTGAATACATCTGTGTGTGTGTGTGTGTGTGTGTGTGTGTGTGTAATTCACGCCAGCTTATGTTGTTTAAAAGCCATTAAAAACCTTGGCTTTCTTGTTGTTGCTTTTTTAAAACAGTTTTGCTTTCCTTCGCAATAATTTTTGCGTTCTCTCACAAGATTCGAAATGAACTGCCATCAGAAGCGTATTTTTTTCACATTCCCACATCCTTTCCAATTCAAGTGAATTTGGTTCAGGTGGATTAGCATTTCTCGAAAAGGAAATCAAATCCAAGCAAAACAAAAAACAAAAAACAAAATGAAACCCTGACTTGCCCACAGTCTATGCTAGCATGCTAGCATGTTAGCATGGCTCAGCTCTCATTTCCGGCTGTCTGTACCTGTGAACTGAGGGATGTAAGGTGTGGCGAGTCTCTCGGTGTTGTAGCCACTTCCTCCCAGCACCTCAGCGATCTTAGCCTGCTGGAACAGCACTTCTCCTGCTGGCTTCTCCAGCTTCTCCGGAACCCTGCCACATGAACACACGGGATAAAAATACATGTTTTTTTTTTTTCCCCTGCACAAACAAGGTTACATCTTCAACGTTACAAAGCGCTGAGTCAACAGCTTGGCTAAAGTAGCACGCAAGAGTGAGCGTAGACTGAAGCAGCTTTCATCTGCGAAGGTCAGCAATTAACGGCTCCATTCACGACTCTCAATAGAGTAATGGACAATATCTAAGTATTTCTAAAAGCTGATGTGAGCGAGGCCGAGTGACTCATGGGCTCCGGATCGCTAATGGACGAGGTCAAAACATGCCTGAGACACACACACACACACACACACACACACACACACACACACACACACAAAAACTAAACCTAAAATTCAGTTATAAATGGAGTTTGAAAACAGAATTTTCAAAAATAATGATTATATACAGCACGTGTGGATTATAGGTCATCCATCTTTCTTTCTTTCTTTCTCTCTTTTTGTTTTTTCCCGTCTATGCTGCATGTTTCCCTCCTTCCTTTTTTTCTTCTTTTATTTTTCCCTCTCTTTATTTCTTTCTTCCTTTCTTTCTCCTCAATGCTATGTGTTTTCTTCATTTCTTTGCTTCCTTCCATTCTTTCTTTCTCTTTACATCGTTTTTCCTTTATTTTATTTTTCCCCTTTGATTCTTCTGTCTGTGTTTCATTCTCCTGCCATTCTCTCCTTCTTTCTCCTGTATCTCTTTCGGGCTTTCATTCTTCCTCCTTATTTCCTTTTTTCTTTCATTCCTTCTTTCCTTGTTCCTTTCACTCTTCCTTTTTTTTCCCTCCCACCTTTCATTACCTCTTTCCTGCCTTCATTCCTCCTTTTGCCCCTTCATTCTTTACTACTATTTATGATTCCTTCCATTCTTATTCCTTTTTTTTTAAACTCATTCCTTCTTTCTTTTCCTCTTACTTTCCCTCTTTCTTTCTTTAGTTCCTTATTACTATCTTTCATTCCTTCCTTCTTTCCTTCAGTCTTTCTTTCCTTGGGTTACTTCCATGCAGACAGTAACCTGAGCTCAGGGTAGAACAGAGACAAACAGAGAAAGACAGATGGACAAATGGAGACTCACCTTGGACTCTCAATGAAGACATCTTCTGGCAAAAGAAATGGAGATTCCTTCTGTCTCATCTCGATCACCTGCAAATAAATAAACAAACAAACAAATAAACAAACACACGTACATAAATAAGATAGATATGGTTAGGAAAGCTGTGCTGCTTGTATAGACGTTCAGAGCACATAAGACTGCTGTATTTCTCATCCTGAGCACAAGGTCGTGTATGAGTACGTGTGTGAGTGATTGAACACAAGGTCTGTATGAGTATGTGTGTGTGTATGAGCACATGTTTGTGTATGAGCACGTGTGTGTGTGTATGAGCACATTTGTGTATGAGCACGTGTGTGTGTGTATGAGCATGTGTGTGTGTGTGTATGAGCACGTGTGTGTTTGAGCGCATGTTTGTGTATGAGCACGTGTGTGTGTGTGTGTGCGTGTATGAGCACGTTTGTGTGTGAGCACGTGTGTGTGTGTGTGTGTGTGTGTGTGTGTGTGCACATGTTTGTGTATGAGCACGTGTGTGCGTGTACGAGCACGTGTGTGTGTGTGTGTATGAGCACGTGTGTGTGTGTGTGTGTGTATGAGCACGTGTGTGTGTGTGTGTGTGTGTGTGTATGAGCACGTGTGTGTGTGTGTGTGTGTGTGTGTGTGTGTGTGTGTGTGTGTGTGTGTATGAGCACGTGTGTGTGCTGTGTGCAG
>CM074992.1:15643831-15654256 GCA_037576825.1 Pangasius krempfi
GCTGACAGTCTGCAGTTAAAGCACATCTTGTTCGTTTCATTTGAAATCCACTGTGGTGGTGTATAGAGCCAAAAATGCTAGAATTGTGTCGATGTCCCAATATTTATGGACCTGACTGTACTTAATTCACTGAAATGTGACTTAAATGGTTAACGCCTCTGATGATATACTGTAGGTTGGTATTTGGGTCCCATTTTTTTCCAAATTTAAAACAGATACTTTGTCAGTTGTTGTTTTTTCCATATAAAACATTCAGGGATCGGTTTGTGAGGTCACTAAATATGCAGAGCTGAAAATATGCAGACACCGCTAACAAGAAAAGCCTAGCGCATGTTGGAGGACTCAGCAGTTTGGAGAAAGTGAATAAGGATATGTTTGGGTTTTTTTTGTTATCAGCTTGGCTGAAGTCTGTTTATTCTCTTCAGAGGTGAAGATTTTTAGCCATATATCACCCATAATTATGTTCACATTGTGCAGCGAAGCCGGAAATTTAATCCCAAATATGGCGACCGCAACAGGCAAATCACATGATGCTATGAAACGCAATGAGAGATTTCAGATTAGTTTTCATGGGCATTGAGGGAAAAAAAAAAAAAACATTCATAATGCATTAAATTCTATGCCAATCCAACATTTCAGCATTTCATCTTCCGATTATTTTGTTTCGATTCCTTGTGTATGAGAAAACATTTCTCCGGATGGTTGTAAAGTGCTCTATTTTCTCACTTGGTGCGGATATCCGGATCCTCAAAGTTGGAGTGGCACATCTCACTAAAGCGCGACACAAAGAAATCATAACTGCGGTGGTACGAGGGCGTGTCCTCTTCGATGTTGGCGAACTTGACAAACTGAGGAAAGACAAACGTAAACGTGAGAAGAAAATCAAACCGGACAAATGCAAAACAGAGGCGTTTGCTGAGAGGCGCCGATTTCTCCCCATTGACACACAGCATGTCATCATTATGCAAAAATGCCAAAAGGTTAAAATGTAATGCAGTGACATTTTCTTCCAAATTAAACCTGATAGAGAACCACAACAGAAATGATGACACTGTACCAACTGGTCTTGAAAAACAAAGCCAAAGAAATATGAATTTAAAGACAGGAAACACGCTGAATACTGTATAAGCAACTAATGCTGTTTTTTAATTTATGTTGCATTACGTGATTACGTCCTTTTGCGTCAGTATAAGAATACACGCTGTATTTTAGTACTAATAAAGACAAACAGGTTTGAACAAAGCGGGGAAAAAAAAAAAAAGGCTCTTACTGTCTAATTTCCTGTCTGAGAAAACAAACAGATTGCTGTAATGAACACTGAACTCAACACCCATTTAAAGTCTTTAAACATGTGGAATAAAGTGAACATAATGTTCTCTTGAATTACATTTCTAGCTAATCGGGTTCACTTAAGGCTGAGGCACGCAGCCGTCCAAGTACTGATCCTGAAACTAGCCTGGGAACATGAGTTCAAAATTACTGGCACCTTTACGGTGAATGGGGAAAATGTATCATATAAAAATCAACAATATACACAATGACTGAAACTGAGAAAGAAACTGAAGAAACGGCTCTCTTTTTTTTTTTTTTTTTACTGTACTCCTGAAATAATAGCATTTTATACTCAAACTAAGGTGGTAAAATTATTGGCATCCTACAGGTAAAATAGTTGCGTAAATAAATAAATAAATAAATAATCGAATAGCCATACCCTAGAGATCAATTGAATAGATCGATACTGCTGCCTTTTCTAGGTCTGTTTCCTCACAATATAAATATGAGGTAGCCGCCTTCATGGTTTTCTCACCACGAGTGAACCCAGAGAGCTTTCTTTACAAAAGAGCCAGGCGGAAGGTCAACCTGCACGAGCCAGGCGATGGATATAAAAAATGTATATACATGCAATTAAAAACCACTGTCCACCACAATCAGGGAAATAATAAAACAATTTCTGGGATAAGTGAACATAAGCCAGGAATTGGTCTTGTTACGATACTGTAGGTGGAAACCCATCTTCACATCTTGCAGCTGATAATCCTAGGTCTTTTAATTGTTGTTGTTATCTCTGCTGCTCCCATCAGGGATCGCCACAGCGGATCATTGATTTAGCACAGGGTTTTTTTTGTTTTTTTTTTTAAACGCCGGATGCCCTTTCTGATGCAATCTTATCCCGATTTATCCGGGCTTGGGACCAGCACTGAAGAACCAGCACTTGGGGATCGAACCCAGGCCACGGCGGTGAGAGCCTGGGATCCTTACCCGCTAGACCGCCAGGGAACAAGCCTAGGATCATGTAAATGGATTCTGCATGATAGCCTGAAACATACGTCCAACTCAACAGCCATCTGGGCTTCGGGATTCGAGTCTCCAAACTTCACAGAAAAGAGAAGCTGCTATTCTAAGATGTCGGGGTGCCAATAATTTTAGAACAAGTATTTGTTACACAGCAGAAACGATGCTTACCGAGTTGGTTCCCAGTATCTGCAGGTTGGGCTTGTCGGCCTCCAGCAGCTTGCGCACCATCTTTAAGAAACTCTCCACAAACAGGTTAATGCTCTGACAGTGGCACGCCATCAGCAGCTGATCCAGAGCCTCCATCGCGATACACACATAACTGACAACGACAGAGAGAGATAGGGATAAGTGAGTGGGGCAAAAGGAAGGAAAAAAAAGTTTCAAATTCCCTTCTCCTACCCGTATCTGTGTCTGGCCACATCGCGGCACAGTCTCTCAGACAGGTAGGCTCCTATTCGGTCCAGCTTCTCTGGAGCAGACAGAGCGTAGAACGTCAGCTTCTCCATGTTGGCCTTCACCAACCCGTCCTATACACACACACACACACACACACACACACACACAAGCTAATTAAGCACAGAGAAATGATGATGGGGCAAAAAAGGTTTAAATTAAACAACAACAATGATAAGACTATATAAAACACACCAGAGGCGAAGAAGAGATATACGTTACAAGCTTGTGTGTTTTTTTTCAAAGCCAGGATAAAACCATGATTTGTTAAAGCAACAGAGCAAACTGTCAGGGTTGGAAAATATATTCATAATGTTTCTGAGCTGCTGTGTGTCGCCCCGACAGGCTTGGAATATTAATTCACACTCCTTTACAGTCAGAGCTGTCAAAAAGCTGGATTTAGTGAGAAGTTTCGAACGCACGCGTCATAGTCGGATCCATCACAGCACCTGAAAGCGGGACGGTTAAAGACTCGTCCCCAAACCTCATCGCCCTGACGCTCCTGGAATATCGATTCACGGTAGTTCAGTCAGAGCTGTCGGTTTGGGTTTGGCGAGATCTTTCCTCACGCACGCGTCATACATCGCGGCGCCTGAAAGCAGTGCAGACGAAGATCCGCCCCCTAAAACTCTCATCGCCCTGATAATCCTGTAGCGCTAATTTACGCTCATTCAGTCAGAACTGTCGGGTTCGATCTGGCGAGAAATTTCAAAAACTCATCTCATATTTGAATACGTTCTACATCGTCGTGCCCGAAAGCCGTACAGCCAAAGATCCGCCGCGAATTTCCTTGCTGCCTTCCTTCACTATCCTTGAATATTAATTCGCACTAACGCAGTCAGAGACGTTGGGGTTCCATTTAACGTGAAACTGTGTGCACTCAAACACTTCTGTAATTCATCGGAGACCTGAACAACAACGGCAGATGGAGTTACAGCTTCTAATTTGGATTTCGGCACAGCAATGCTGCTATGCTATTTAGGCATCCTATTTAGTGCTCATAGTACAAATTTGGGACACAGATTGGAATTCTTGTTAAATGTGTATTACTTGCCTCTAACAGCGTTCGGATTATTCTGCATGGATGTAAGGACGCAGCACACCCCACTCTCATCTCAAATACCAATTTGTAAACCTTACAAATAACTTTCCCACTTCCATTTACCTAGTGAACAAGACGACGGTGTCTCAAATGAAGTTTCGGAATAGCTATATTGTTACGTATGAAAAGCTACAAGCTCGCCGAGGTCTGTCTGACCCTCAGGGAAATGATCATTAAAGATAACGAGAGGTTAAGAGGATTTTCTCTCCTGGTGTGTACGAATAGGTTCGGAAAACCATGGATATGATGTGCTGAGCAGGAAGCAAGGTCGTCTCTCACCTCCGGATCTTCAGGAAATATGTTGTCAACAAGCCTCTTGTACCGGGGCCTGAAAGCCCCACAGCAACAACCGCACACCCCTGAGAGAGAGAGAGAGAGAGAGAGAGAGAGAGAGACACAGAGAGAGAGAGACAGAGAGAGAGAGACACACAGAGAGAGAGAGAGAGAGACAGAGAGAGAGAGAGAGACAGAGAGAGAGAGAGAGAGAGAGAGAGAGAGAGAGATTAGAATGGAAAAACACTAAGCGATCATCAAAGCCCAGGGGAAAATCTCTTGAGGCTCAAAAAAAAAAAAAAAAAAAAATCTGTTTGCATCACAACAAGACCTTGATCAGTACGTAAAGACAAGCACTTGAATGAAGCACCTTGTTTTGAGTTGGCTCAGGATTAAACGTGACATTAAACCCTGAGGACTCCAATCAATATTAATCACTTAAAACGATTTAGTCTCAGTGAACGCTAAATATTTAGGTAGAAAACTTGAATCGTGTGAATCATCTGGGCTTCTGTGCACTACGTGATGACCAATTTCACTCACCAGCTAGCTATGAAACATCTGGAGAGGGTTTAATTAAGCGGCGGAACATGAGAGGGAGGGTCGCGTCGTAGTATCGAGATATTCGTTGCAAAACATTAGCAATTAATGCTCAGCTGCAGTAAAAAATAATCATTAGTTTCATCATCGTCTGGTATTATTTCACCGTCGTCATCGTCATTATCATCATCGTAATATAATGAACATTTGTTTCTGATCTTTCTTTATACGTGCACTTTTTTGTTATTTGTCAAATTATTGTTAGCGATTTGAAACATCTCGGAGACCACCGCCGTTATCTAGCAACCAGTGATCAGCCGAATGACAGTGTTTTCACAGATTTATCAGCACAGCTACAACTTTTTTCAACCAATCAGACTGTGATACTGTTGCGTAACAGACAGTGAATGATCATGTGAGTCCTAAATCAAAACTTCAGAGGAATTCTGAAAATAGCTAATTCAGTGTAAAGGTTTATACCGCAGCTAATTCAGTGTAAAGGTTTAAACCGCAGCTAATTCAGTGTAAAGGTTTATACCGCAGCTAATTCAGTGTAAAGGTTTATACCGCAGCTGATTCAGTGTAAAGGTTTATACCGCAGCTAATTCAGTGTAAAGGTTTATACCGCAGCTGATTCAGTGTAAAGGTTTAAACCGCAGCTGATTCAGTGTAAAGGTTTATACCGCAGCTAATTCAGTGTAAAGGTTTAAACCGCAGCTGATTCAGTGTAAAGGTTTAAACCGCAGCTGATTCAGTATAAAGGTTTAAACCGCAGCTAATTCAGTGTAGAGGTTTAAACCGCAGCTGATTCAGTGTAAAGGTTTATACCGCAGCTAATTCAGTGTAAAGGTTTAAACCGCAGCTAATTCAGTGTAAAGGTTTAAACCGCAGCTAATTCAGTGTAGAGGTTTAAACCGCAGCTAATTCAGTGTAGAGGTTTAAACCGCAGCTAATTCAGTGTAGAGGTTTATACCGCAGCTAATTCAGTGTAAAGGTTTATACCGCAGCTAATTCAGTGTAGAGGTTTATACCGCAGCTAATTCAGTGTAGAGGTTTAAACCGCAGCTAATTCAGTGTAAAGGTTTATACCGCAGCTAATTCAGTGTAAAGGTTTAAACCGCAGCTAATTCAGTGTAGAGGTTTATACCGCAGCTAATTCAGTGTAGAGGTTTAAACCGCAGCTAATTCAGTGTAAAGGTTTATACCGCAGCTAATTCAGTGTAAAGGTTTAAACCGCAGCTAATTCAGTGTAGAGGTTTATACCGCAGCTAATTCAGTGTAAAGGTTTATACCGCAGCTAATTCAGTGTAAAGGTTTATAAAGTCCACATTTATATTTAAGTTTAATTCACCATTAATATTGTTTGTTCCTGCCAGCCACTTACTGCAGTAGTGTTGCCCCTTCATTAAAAAAAAAAAAAAAAAAAATTAACCTAAAGATTCTTAGCAATTTTTGTCCGATATCAAAAGGTACCTTTGAAAATGTAGTTCGAAGAGAATTCGAAGAGCAATGAGATTTTTGAAACTTTCCAGTCTGGTTTTAATGTCTTTCATAGCAGAATCCAGCTTGTTAAAGGCTTCTGACATCTCAGATCTTAATATTCTCAACATCTGAGGTCCTGCCTCAGTCACACCATGTTCTCAGTCAACATCAAAAACTTCTATTCATCTATCGCCACCACTGACTGTAGTGTTTCTCAAAGATTTATATTAGAGCACGTTTTTTTTTTCCCCCCTCAAGGTTCACACATCCACTGGGAAACATTATCTCTTGTACTGTTATATCGCCTCTTTAACTGTTATGCCGATGATACTCGGCTCTATCTCCTTTTAAAACCCAATAATCTGTTCTCACTAAGAGAGTCCCAAAGCGTGCATTAGGGATGTTCTGAGCTGGATGGCTAACAGAGTTCTTCAATTAATAAACAAACTTCTCTGGCCCTTCCAAATCCAGTCCAAATCTAGTCGTACTAGTACTAGTAAGGTACGAGTCCTTGGCGTTTTATTCAATTTGGCCGTTCCAAAATCTCAGTGAAGCTAAAAGTGAGCGTGCATTTGCAGCAGCTGAGCCGAGGTTATGAAATAGTCTTCCAGCGGAAATCTATTATGGATGGATCATGTTCTTAATCTTGTACAGCACTTTGGTCAATTCTTGTTTTATATGTGCTTTATAAATAAAATGCACTTCAACATTATGACCGTTTGTTTTAGTAAGCAAGTAAACGTCTGTGATGTGTAATCTCGCATTGATTGTCCTGTTAGTTTCACCATTTCGAAAGAAGGGTATACAAACGTTTGCATTCAACTGATTGTGCATTGCTCTGGTTAGAAATGTCTGCAGCTTAAAGCCACGAAGTCGACTTCACGAGCTGCTTTGTGTGTTACACCCTGCAGATCTAAAAGCACCTCTCGTTATATAGCAGGTTAAAGACGGCGGCAACACAAACTAACCTCTTCCACCTACATACGACCTTGAGCAAAGCTGCGGAACGTGCTAGTCGTCGTCTCTCCCTGCTGATATGCAGGAAAAATCATTTCACTTTGATTGGCTGACGCTCGTCAGCAGCGATGAGCTAAGTGTGTCCCATTAGGTTGACTCTAAGCGGACCTGGGAACATCGACGTGCTAAAATGTTAGTGAAAACACCACCGCAACTGTCCAATTCAGCTCCTTTCAGAGGTCATTCTTTATTAATATATCTATATATATATATAAAGTGTATTGAGTAAGACAGAGAGAACACTGCCCGGGGTTTGCACTCTTCTCTCTAAGCTACGTCACTAAGTGGGACCCTGAGGGAGCGTCTTTCAGAACGTACTCAGTGCACAACACCACAAAGCCTACGTCCGCTGTTCTATTTTAATACCCAGGATAAAAATTTTCCCTCCTTACCCCACTTCACTCACCTACTTTGCTGCTCCATCTAGCTTATCGCCACTTACACAGGCTGCTGTGCGACATGACTGACCAAAATCATCTCTTCATTGTCAAGTATTCTACAAATGTCCTATATTGTATTATTTTCAGGAAATTTTGTCTTGTTTTAAGTGTCTCTTCTTAGCAGCCCTCCTCCTCCTCCTCCTCCCCCCCCCCATCTTAATTAAAATGCATTACTTGCTAACCGTCTTCTCAACGAAGGAAGAAAGAGGATGAGAAGTTGGAAGAGCAGCCGGAGGATCACTGAAATCTTTACTCAGAGATTATGGAGATTTTTGCGATTAGGAAATGAATAGTATGGCTCATTTGCCTCTTTTGCAGCAGGACTGGCTCATCCTCAGGCTCTTTTTACTCGTCATTTAGGAGAGCTTTGTGTACCGTCTCAAACTGCATAAATGATCAACCAGTAATTAAAAAAGTAGTCAGCTAGTCATCTTTTTCCATAGTCAGGAAAACATGCAAACAGCTATAAACAGTCCATCAATTACAAATCTGATTTGAGAGCGCGCAGCGTGGAAGCTCATGTCCATCAACGGAGCCCTACTTATAGCTCAAAGACTGGGCTTCTTTGGATGGAAGATGTGATGCCTACAGCACTGTGTGTGATGTTTTTACTGGCTGATAATGACCCAGGAGTTGAAGCACCACTGTCAGACTCTAAACTAGCCGTGACAGCCAGCCACAAAAATGGCCCGAGTGGGCTTGTATCGTGACGAGGTACCAGCTGGACCAAATGCACTCACAGATCTGGTCATGATGGAATTCAGAGAATTCACAAAGCTTGAACTTGGAACAGATTTCACATTTTCTAAGTGTATGTATAAATCGCTATAGTCTAAAAACCAAAACACTGCCTGCCCTTTTTCTAACACAGTCTGTGCCATCTTTAACTGTAATATTAAATCTCAACAAGGCATATCAGGTATACTTTAACATGTGACCACAGTTCCTCCCATCCAGGGTGCATCACTACATCGTGCTCAGTGCTCCCAGGATAAAGCTCTTACTGACTGATGGATGGGAGGATGGATAGACGGATGGATGAAACAGATTTCTGTTCAGATCTGCATAAACCAATTCATTTGATTAGATACAATGTAGTATTTTCATCGTATTGGATGTGTGAGTGGATGGATGGGCAAGTGGATGGAAAAATGGATGAGTGGTGGATTGATGGACGGGTGGATGGATGGGCAAGTGGATGGAAAAATGTATGAGTGAAAGGATGGATGGATAGGTGGATGGCTGAATAGATGGATGAATGAACAGATAGATGAGTGAGTGCATGGATGGATGGATGGGTAAGTGTATGGATGGATGGATGGCTGGCTGGCTGAGTGGATGGATGAGTGAGTGAGTGAGTGGATGGATGGATAAATGTAGGAGTGAGTGGATGGATGGCTAGATAGATGGATGGATGAGAGAGTGGACTGATGTCTAAATGTATGTGCGAGTGGATGGATGGATTGATGGATGAGTGAGTGAGTGGATGGATAAATGTAGGAGTGAGTGGGTGGGTGGATGGGTGAGTGAGTGAGTGAGTGAGTGAGTGAGTGAGTGAGTGGATGGATGGATGGATGGATGGATGAGTGAGTGGATGAATATAGAAATCTATGAGTGAGTGGATGGATAAATGTAGGAGTGAGTGGATGAATGGATGGATGGCTGGCTGGATGAGAGAGTGGCCTGATGTCTAAATGTCTGACTGAGTGGATGGATGGATGGATGGATGGATGGATAGATGAGTGAGTGGATGGATAAATGTAGGAGTGAGTGGATGGATGGATGGATGGATGGATGGATGAGTGAGTGGATGGATAAATGTAGGAGTGAGTGGATGGATGGATGGATGGATGGATAGATAGATGAGTGAGTGGATGGATAAATGTCTGAGTGAGTGGATGGATGGATAGATGAGTGAGTGGATGAATGGATGAGAGAGTGGATGAATATAGAAATCTATGAGTGAGTGGATGAATAAATGTAGGCGTGAGTGGGTGGATGGATGGATTGATGGATAGATGAGTGAGTGGATGGATAAATGTCTGAGTGAGTGGATGGATGGATAAATGAGTGAGTGGATGAATGGATGAATATAGAAATCTATGAGTGAGTGGATGGATAAATGTAGGAGTGAGTGGATGGATGGATAGATGAGTGAGTGGATGGATAAATGTAGGAGTGAGTGGATGGATGGACGGATGGATGGATGGATAGATGAGTGAGTGGATGAATGTTCTGAACTGCGTAAATGAGTTCATTTGTTTAGCTACACACAGTATTGCGTTTGCAGTTCTGTGAGATGAATGTATGCTTTTCACACACACCAGATCAGATATCACATAATTTATAGCTGAGAAAATACAGAGGTCAAATAAAACTACTGCTCTAGCAGTGATTCTATGACATTAGGCTGTGAAACACATTAGACTCAGTACAGTACACATGGAAACGTCAGTCTTTGTCCATTTTACTTTGTGCCTGCTAAACCGTTTTTTTTTAAAAAAGCTTATTTGATTAATCCGGAGTCACCTGAACTTTACTGAGAACGCTCCTAGTAGCTTTTAATCAAAACCAAACTTTACCTTCAATTTTATTCTCCTGCCGCTCTACTACTCACCCCGAGAGAGAGAAGGAAAGATGAGATGAGAGACAGAGACAGCGAGACAGACAGTGAAACAGTGAGAAACTCTGTGTGTGTGTGTGTGTGTGTGTGTGTGTGTGTGTGTGTGTGAGAGAGAGTGTGTGTGAGTGTGTGTGTGTGTGTGTGTGTGTGTGTGTGTGTGAGTGAGAGAGAGAGAGAGAGAGAGAGAGAGAGAGAGAGAG
>CM074992.1:15662001-15687146 GCA_037576825.1 Pangasius krempfi
CTCTCTCTCTCACACACACACACACACACACACACACACACACACACACACACACACACACACACACACACACAGAAAGAGAGAACTGAAGCCCTTACCGTACATGGACGGAGGAGACCGTAAAGATGCTCTTTCTTGTCCTACCCTGCAGCTTCTCTGATGCAGCTACAGCGACGCTCACACACACACACGACCCTCTTCCGTCAACACACACACACACACGGAAAAACACACCCACGAGCTCACACACTCAGATGCGTGCAGAGGGAAATGATAAGCGAAGCATGATGACCTTGGCTTTCCCTGACTGCGCTCCCAAGTGCTGGAAAAAATGCTGATTATCCACACGGCAGCACACACCTCCTGTTCACCAATCAGCTCTCAGGGGGAAGCAAGAGGGGGTGGGGTCATGCGTTAGAGAAACAGAAGCTCCTCCCACTTTCAGAGCTATTCCTGCCCCCCTCTCTCTCTCTCTCTCTCTCTCTCACAGGAAGCTTCATCATTTATTATCCGTCATTCCTCATCCTCAGTCTCCCTGTGGGTTTTCTACTGCTCTCACACTGCACGCTGTGTCTCTCTCTCTCTCTCTCTCTCTCTCTCTCTCTCTCTCTCTCACACACACACACACACACACACACACACACAAACGTCTTACTATCCCTATGAAGACCTTTCAATAACATAACTAATGCAGCTAATTTGTGCAATGCTACACCCTAACCTACACCTCGATGATGAAAAAGGAAACATTTTGAGGACCGGCTCATTTCTGCACAAGGTCAAGACTATCAGAGATTCCCATTTTACAGAAACATCTAGACCCCGCCAAGCTATAAAACCATGCCCAGAGGTTCTTCTGTTTTGGATACTAAATGGGTCTATAAAGCATGGTACTCATTCAGAATCTCACCACCTGCTGCACTACACACATCGGCCGAGGCGTGGTCTGGTGTGAACGGTAGAACAGTTTTGACAATTAAACCGCGTGAACAGATGACAGGCGAATCATATCATTATAGCTTACAACACACAGTCACGTCATGGATAAACGTGAGAGAAAATACAGACACTAGGCGGTGTGTGATGTGAAGAGAAAACACCACAGCTCGTATCCAAGCACTGGACAGCACAAACACAACATGCTACCTCCTCAGACACCAGCTTAGAGAAGGACAGCGACTACGGCCGAGTCGTCACCTATGCGAGAATTTCCAAGTAACGCTCGCTGCAGAACAGAAAAGGTCCATGGGGTGGAGACAAACCTGTTCCGACGCCTCCTTCCTGGGCGGAGTCAAGCCAAAAGGGTGTTTAATGTGTTGGTTACGTGTTGTAGAGCACTGTGAGGGTTAGTGTTGGGGTTAGAGGTTAGGATTATAAGAGGAGCTGGATGAGATCCAGCTCCACCCACTGGATTTTTGGACCATCTCGGAATTTATATACTCATTCGTGTCTAAACAGTCGTTCCCTCACCAGTCTCTTAATCAGACAAAAAAAAAAAGTAGCTTGTCCCTTGCTGAGAAACTGCAAAGCGCCAAATTCCAGTCCTGAACACTTTCCTAACGTATTAGAACGAACATATCAGTATAAACCTGTGATTTTGAGCTACGCTATAGTCAGAGCTGCTATTAAAGAAAATTAATCAACACCTGCTGACCAATCAGAATCGAGAATTCAACAGTGCTATATAAGATTACTTCCAAACAGCCTCATTGTAATTAGTTTTAGTTTCCACAACGGGAACATAGCCGGAATGTGAACCATTTCCGCTCAGAAAAGACAAAAGATTCGAATTAAAGTCCCAGGAGAGACGCTCGGATGGGCAAAACATCTCACTGTGACGGAGACTACTTAATTTTACCCACGTGTGAGGACCAGCACGTAGTGTTCGGCGCAGTCACGCAAGTGTGTGTGTGTTTGTGTGTGTTAAGGCTGCACAATCTGACAATATATAATACTGATATCATGATAAATGATGTCCCAGTATATTTTTCTGAAATATCATGGTTAAAAAATATATTTTAATTTAATAACAGTTACAATCTCTTATTTGGAAGCAGCTGATCTGACATTAAAATACTGCATTCTTTAAAACTTTAAAAACTTTCACAAAACATTTTAATTTCCCTTCTTTTCGGTGTTAAACCATTTCTTTTTGTAGACGTTAAATAAGAGCACCATCAAACTCACAGGTTTTGTAAACGAAACCCTACAGTTTTTCTGTGTTTCGTGATACACATCGTCTAGCGTAAGCATCGAGGCATGATATTTTTGTCGGATCAGCTGGAGACGGCACCGGAGCGAGGCACCCCTGAGGTACTGATACCGAGGATCAGAACTGTGGCTGGTACCAGCACAAAATGGTGGCTTGGATATCGGAGGGGAAAGAAGTATGAATTTAATCCGATCCTGAAACAAATAGGAAAGATTTAAATTGGAAGGAAAAAAAAAAAAAAAAAAGTTTACATATAAAGAGACCTGACTAATTTTTCATTATATTTATACTTTATTATTTTTTACTATATTTTGCCATGTTTTAGTTTATCTATATATTTTTAAGAGCTTAATTTAAAGAAATAACTACAAAGCTTATGTTTTTTAAAAAAAAAAAAAAAAAAGAATATCAGATGGGTATCAATATCACTTGATACTCAAGGTTTCAGTATCGGAAAAGGAAAAAACTGGTATCAGCCAGGCTTCGTGTGTGTGTGTGTGTGTGTGTGTGTGTCTTCCCACATAAGGATAGGAAGATCTGACAGTTATGACCTTGTGGAGACCAACCAGAGTTTTTTTTTTTTTTTAACAAAAACTGCAGCTTTTATTTTACAAATGATA
Organism: Pangasius krempfi; assembly: GCA_037576825.1. Taxonomy (NCBI): domain Eukaryota; kingdom Metazoa; phylum Chordata; class Actinopteri; order Siluriformes; family Pangasiidae; genus Pangasius; species Pangasius krempfi. The sequence continues at coordinate 15,664,834 of CM074992.1, forward strand.
AAAAAAGAAAAGTTTCCTTTTGGTTACTGAGATTAAGATTAGTTTTACTTTTATTTGTAGGTATAATGCTGACATAATTATTTCAAGAGAAGGTCCTCACAAGTAAGACAAACATGTGCGTGTGTGTGTGTGTGTGTGTGTGTGTGTGTGTGAGAGAGAGAGAGAGTGAGAACAAAGTGTCGAGGCAGATAAAGGAGCTCTTACCACGGGCCTGGCGATGATCCAGCCAGCTCCGGCAATCCAGTGCCAGCCTGTGTGTGGTATGGGGCTCGAGAGCGGGCGTCGGAGCGAGCATCCTGACTTTTTACACTTAAATCACTAGCACAACAACATCCAGGCTGTAAATAGCGACCAGAAAAGTTTTACACACCTGTAAAATGTCTAGAGGCAGGTGTGGAAAGGGACTGACGGAAATCCCAGGTGCATACACAAACGGCTCAAACTTTTCCCAGACGCAAAGAAATAGTCCACAAGCAGCACCAGGGTTTAAAATGTGCCACACCGACCAGCTTCATGACCATTCAACATGAAGCAGAAAACTTTTCAGCCTCGAGAAAGAGCGGCTTTCCTCAGCAAAGCCTCCAGTGCTGTATTTCACACTGGAGCTTTAAACATCACTCGACTCCTCCGTCATCCTCTCTCACTTTTTTCTCACTGCTAGAGCAGACAATGCGAGAGGTGGCACAGTGAATGGCATTGTGTCAGTGAGATGTTTGTTAATTAGGAGAGAGAGAGAGAGAGAGAGAGAGAGAGAGAGAGAGAGAGAGAGTGAACACACTGAGGGCAATGCTGAAAGACTGCTAAAAAGCAAAGTCCTAAAAGAAAATGAACTTTTCACAAGTTCAGCGAGCGCAGACACACAATCCGAGGTAAGGTTTTTTTTGTTGTTTTTTTTAATGGTTGAACAGTGATTGAATTTTTATTTTTATTTATTTATTTATTTATTCATCTTCTCTGGTCTACCCACTAGCAAATCAAAGGTTGAAAAAAAACAAATGCGCTCGTTCGTTACAACACGTTATCGTTTCAATACTAACAACTAACACGCCACATGAAGTAAGTCTGATAATAAACGTATTAAAAAAAACGTGTTGTTATTTAACAAAGAACGACGTATAATTGAAGACGCGTCAAAGCTTTCTTTAAAAATTCACAGAAGGAGTCTCCAGTATCAGCGCTTTGTACCAGTTGTACCACGACTTGTTTCACAGACGTTCCACGATATTAAATGTAACTATAAACTGTAAATATAAACAATGGTTAGTTGTGGTATAAGAGGTATGAAACACCTCAGAAGATGCTGTTAAAAGAAAAGAAAAGAACTCGGGTTCATCACACCACCCATGTGTATTATTCCTTACTCATTTCCTACTCTGATAAAACTCCTGTGTCTTCAGAAAATCTTTGATATGCAAATGATCAGGACAGTCCAATGAATATGCAAATGATACTGTGATGTCATCTGGAGACTTCTAGAGATCTTTTTTGAGCACGGATTAACTACTTTCCCCTGAGAAGAGTGGAAAAGCAGTGTCTGGACTAAGAAGTCTGCATGTTCAGGTTTGTGCTGGTATCTGCACAGGGCGCAGAAAACGGTGTCGTGTCGCTGAATACAATCTCACACGTTACACTGAAATTTAAAGACAGCTGGCAGATGCAACACTGCGCGTCTGTTTACCCTCAGAGATGCGAAACTTTCACACACGGTAAAAAAAATCTCCTTAAGATCTTGAAGCATCTGAATTCGTTTACTTGTTTACACAACAGTTTCGCAACATGATTTCAACATGAGTTAAAAGTTATCATAATTACCGTAGAGTTCTTGTAGTTATTTGCCATTGAGTAGCGTTACTGCAGGGTCCAGGTTTCAATCCTGAGCTGGGGTTACTGTCTGAGTGGAGTTCCACATGTTCTCCCCGTGTGGGTTTCCTCAGGGTTCTCCGGTTTCCTCCCACTTCCCAAAAACATGCCCTTAGGTGGACTGGCTGCTTTAAATTGCCACTAAGCGTAAATAAGTGTGTGTTACCCTGCAATAGACCACTTGCCCAGTGTTCCCGGGATAGACTCCTGATCCATCGCCACTCTTAGTATGGATGGATGGATGGATGAATAAATGAATGTATGATTGATTCAGAGCTCAACAACTCAAAAACAAGTTGTCTATGAATGATGTTGCCTGGGCCCTAATGTGCTCAGCCTTAGAAAGATAAAGTTCAGGAATAAAAAGCTCTACAACTCCAATAAGTAGTCAAATTACTTATTATTGTAGACTACTGTTTGAATAATTAGTTTAATGTTTGAGTTTGTTTGTGAATTAAATCTGTTTCTGAAAGTTTGAAAACCCCTAAATTACAATATGAATTAAATTAAACTCACGATGATTCTCAAGGGAAGTGTTTTTGTTGACTAAAGAGACAACTCAGTACTTTGGGATGTTTTGCTGCCACTACACCTTTACCGAAAGGCTTTCTTATATGTAAATAAGTCCCTGAAAAGAAAAGAAAAACACCTTTTAAGGCGTAAACTTACCTGCCATTATGACTTCTCCGCCACTGTTTCCCGAATTGGACTACTGCACACCAGCTTGGCTGCTGCCGCTCCTGTTGTAAGGCGCTCTACCCGCCGGTCGTGTGCTTCCCTTCGGTTCATTCACAGCAGGAAAGTCCCAGGATGACATCCAGGCCTACGATAACAAAGCGTCCAAAAATATCTTTATTCACGCTGCATTCAAGTCATACCGCGTAGACGTCATTGTTGGCATTGTCAGTTTATTTCGCCAAATATGTTTAATTTACAATTGTTTGTTAGTTAGCTAGCTCAATAAACAAGCAGCTAGGCAAGCTAGGTGTTTGTCCACGGGTTAGCAAGCTACATAGCTAGCCATGCAATTTAACTATTTAATCAGCTGTGGGTTTTTTTTTCTATATCAAAAACAAAAATTAGTTTTCAGAGTAATCAAAAAGTTATTTTTATATAGTAGGCATCCAGCTAGTTAACTCTAGAGCTAGCCTAGCATGATAGCTGACTAGCCTGGTTAGGATTGTGCTTTGGTTTGGTCAGTTATTCACATTGTTTGCATGCAAAAATGTATACAATACATATTCAATTTCCTAACCCCTAACTAAAGAAAAAACCCACACATTTATATCTGAATAAGAGAAAAAAAAAAGACGAGTCTTAATGACTAACGTTATAAAGTTCTCGACCAGAGATCTGAGACCCCCTGCTCTCATCACCCTGCCCGGCTTTCAGCTCTCCTCCCTCAGGCTCTCCCTCAGCATGGACACCCTGACACCTCTTAAGCAGTTTTTATCTCTCTGACTCTTCGTTCTTTCTTTTTTTTTTTCTGGAAAGGAAGAAAATAAGTCCAGCATTCTATCAACAATCAAATTTAGACCATCATTTAAACGAATTAGACAACATGTTCATGAAAATAGAGCCGACTCTGCTCAAAACAGAACAATAGAAACCATCACAGAAATTCTAATGGTTTCCACTACAAATGCCAAACGCCAAAAACAAGCAGCTAACCATTAAAACCATTACCATTACTAGTCCTTAATGGTATCCACTAGACATAACATGCCACCAATATAGAAGGCAACAAATTACCAGTAGAGACCCACAGGGACCATTACAGTTTCCATTAAAATCAATACAATTCCCATTATAACCATTAAAACCGCTACAAATTCTATGAGGGTCTCTTTAATATATACGGTATATACCAAGAATTATGAATATGATATCTAGACAGAAATCATATGCATAATTAAGAGTCCAAAGGTGTCATAAGTCTATTAAGTGCAACTCTAAAAGTAGAGCCAGCTATATGGCAAATTATAGAGATATATCAAATAAGTACTTTATCATTTTTTATAGTAACAGCTTAAACATGGACTTACTGTATATGGCAAATGCTGCACATAATGGGGTTAAAAACATGCGTGATCATTGATATGAAGTTTTCTGTAAGGAGATGTTTCTTTAACATTTATGAAAGGAGTCTCCAGAGTCAGTGCTTTGTTACAGTCAGAGGTCAAGCTGTAACTTTAAGTTTTCTGACTTTCTAACTGAAGTTAAATTAAATGTGACTATAAATGGGTAAAAAGTATGACGTATCAATTGGTGTGGTATAAGAGGAATCAGGATGTCCGGTTATTAAAAAATAATAGACCTTCAGGCGGTAACAGTAACTCCGAATTGCGTCAGACTGCACTCCACGTCGTTGATTGTTTTCCTATAATAGCACACACCCAAGTGTTTTATTTCTTAATTAGGTAGAGGGTGAAGTTGGAGGTGTACCTAGTTAGTATTAAAAGGCTATAAACCTTCATAGACGTGCATGTATATACTATAAACCTCCTTGTAGGTGCTGCTGCTATACAGCAGGGGTGCTAAAACTTTTCTGGAGCTTCTTACAGTGTAAACAAATCCACAAAACTCTGTACAACTGCAGCAACATTTCTTTTTAATTCCACGAATCCCCTCAAAATCTGAAAATCACAGATCTCTTTAATAAACATTATAAACACTATTCAGATATCAATATGCAGTATTTGCTAATTATTGGAGACATTTGTGTTTTTATTTCTACTGACCACCAAAGGAGGCTCAAACTATGGTATGTACAATTTGAGCAGCACTTAGTATTGTTATGTAAAATGAAAGTATAATTATGATATAAATGTACTGCCCTTTTATTCATAGAAATGCCTTAATTATGTTGTCTGACCAAACTGTGGTCAGTGTAATTTAATGTACAGGTCCTGACTGCCTGGTAGCATTGCAGGTGTCCACTTGATGGCAGTATCATATCACATCATACGAAATTATCTACTTAATATGTTTTTTTTAATGTAGGTTACTTACCTGGATGCAATAATTCAGGATCTCACATTGTACCTGTGGTGGAAAAAGAAGTGAGCAGTCAAAAATAAACTTGTGGTAGGAAATTTGTGTACGTCTTTTTTGCTGTCCAATAAACTTGAACCATATAAGGTAAGCATCGTTGGTCTCTTCTATAATTCTTTAAACCTTAAGTATGTATAATCAATATGAATATGCATATCTATGTATATGTACACTGTCAGTGTCAATGTATCAATACACGGTCAGGGTAAATAAGTATTGTGACTTTTTTTCTTTATTTAATATAGTATACACTTCAAACTTACATACACAATGTCATTTGACTTTGTGTTTATTAATATGAACAAAAAATGTATGTATTTATCAGCATTAAAAAAAAGATATGGTTAAATAAATCGCTAGGGTAAAAAGTCTTTGGACTCCGTAAATGAACAAAATTAGTACTTTGTTGCAAAGTCATTGGTGGTGATCAGAGCTTTGAGACATCTACGGATCATAGACACGACCCTTCTTTCTCCAAACATGTCCAGCTGAATTATTGCCAAAGAGCTCCATTTTAGTTTCATCTGACCAGAGTATATTGTTCCAAATCCGTTCTGATTTGTCTAAATGCTTTCAGACGTGCATCTCTGTGCTTGTTTTTTAGCAGAGGAGCTTCGTGTGAGGTGTAAGAACGGAGAAGATTGCAGTGCAGTTCATTGCTTTATTGTTCTCTGTGTAACTGTTGTTCCTGCTGCTTTCAGGTCGTCCTGCAACTCTATTCAAGTGACTCCTGGCTTCTCTCTTACCTTCCTTATCATTATTCTGAGAGTGCGTTGCGTAGTGCACCTGTCCAGGGATGATTAGTTGCACTTCCATGAACTTTCCACTTACGAACCAAATGTACTGTAACAATTTGATTGGTGTTTAATAATGTTGTTCCTGAGAACCCCAGGAAGCTCCTTCACCTTCACCTTCACCACGATCGCTAAAATGTTGCTAGATTGCTAAATTGTTGCGTGAAATCTTCCCAACCAAAGGCACAAAGGTCTATTATAATGACACCAGGTGCAATTTATATCTAGAACTTGATTTCTATGTAACCTTTACATATACTGTATATCTTTAGTGCTTATGAATGCATACTTTTTTGTTCATGTTTATAAGTATAAAGTCAAAAGACATTATGTGTGTAAATGTAAAGTGAATATATTCACTGGTATTATATTAAATAATTTTTTTTTTAAAAAGGGTCCTAATACTTATTTTTCCCTCATTGTACATCATACTGAAATCACCGAAGTGGCATTGTGTTAGATCATTAGAGTGAAAGCATTTTGTAGAATAAATCTTGTTTTTCTTTACATGAATAAAATAAAAATGTACAAATGTCGTAAATATAGTGTAGAACTTCATTACTCTCCATATGTACAGTGGATTGCATAAGTATTTGCACCCCTTAAGCTTTTCCACAGTTTGTAGCGTTACTACTGGAACTGAAAATGGACTTTCTTGTGATTTTTTTTTTTTTTTTATCATTTGGCCTACACGATATGTGACACAAAAGTAAGTAGAATAGAATAAGTAGAAGCAGAAGTTCAGCTGGAGTGAAAAAGCAGCTCTCTCATTCGCTGCCATTGAAAACAAGAAAAAAAAAGAATGAGCAAATTTACTTTTCTTCTTCAGGAAATTCAGATCATGCCTGCTCACTTCCTGTTAAACACGTGACTTGTGAAATATTTTATAGGGGTGGATCTGTTCAGGTAACAGGGTTGAGCGAAGGAACCTATAAAGGACGACTCAAGCATGAGTTATTAAATGGATGCACAGACTAACGCAAAAATCATACGATTTCTGAAATATTTTAATGATCATGTTTCATTGTAGAGTGTAGTGAGCTAGGACAGACAGAAATGCTGTTTTCCAGGTGCTGCTGCAGTATTACCAGAGAGCTGTCCTGAATCACGTGTGTGTGAGTTAGCTGAGAGTTGGGAATCTCATTAGTGACAAACTAGCATGGCTAATACCAAATCCCTCGTGATCAGGGATATCAAAGACGAGCACCACAGGACACAAAGCACTCCAGAGTTTAATGCTTTTCCTGTTTTATCACGCCTGATTGGCCACGGAAGATGATTATTCAGCTCCCTGAGTTCAGTAAGGGCAAGCTGTGCAATGCTTTCATGTCTTTGGGATACACTTTCCCAACAGGAAGAGTTCCTTCTGTGCCTTTATTTTTCTCCAAACACACACTGTAATATTTTCTCAATGATTTAATTGCTGGTGCTGGGAAACATGATTCTTTGTTTGTTTTACAGAAATTAATTAATGATATTAGATTAAATTTCAGTCATTTTCATTGATAAGGCTTTACTCAAATCCTGCATCAGAAATCAGGAATAAAACACTTTGGAGACATGATGGCATTCCTGTTACCACCCCAATGTTGATTATTTTCCTATAACAGCATGTCCTGAAATGTTTTATTCCTCTTATTCCACAGCAAATAATTAACAAATGACACATCATACTATTTAGCCTTTTATAGTTAAATGTAATGTTCCTGTTATCGCTTATGCTATAGCAGATATAAACAGTCGTTCCCTCACAGTCTCTCTTTTTCTCTCTCTCTTGAACTTAATATAAGAAAATAAAGGTGGTAAAAATCAAACATATGAGTCTAGATTATTTATTGATGTTTGATTGTTAGTAGAAACATTCAGTCCTTTGGTCATCTCTCGTTTTCCACCACAGACCTGTAGCATCATAGCAAGTCTATTCCCAAGCACTTTATCCAGCTTGTGGTTAATACGACTTGAGGCTCAGCTTAATTATGCAAATCAGCAAATCCTTCACCCCACCAATATACATATATAAATATAAACATAAATATATATATATACATATACACACAGTGAGAATTGCATTCTTTTCTAATTTAATACAACGACTTAAGTGAAAAGTAGAATCTTTGAAACATGAATTTCAGAGTTTCTTAGTATTTTTGGTACGTCCCGTTTTTGACAGCGTACACTTGAGCTCGCACGAACTCCAAGTTTATACACCGATCAGCCATAACAATAAAACTACTGACAGGTGACGTGAATAACACTGATTATCTCATTACAATGGCACCTGCCAAGGAGTGGGATATATTAGGCAGCAAGTGAACAGTCAGTTCTCAAAGCTGATGTGCTGGAAGCAGGAAAAATGAGCAAGCATAAGGATCTGAGCGACTTTGACAAGGGCCAAATTGTGATGGCTAGACGACTGGGTCAGAGTTGGGTGGTCTTGTGGGGGTGTTCCCGGTATGCAGTGGTTAGTACCTACCGAAAGTGGTCCAAGGAAGGACAATCGGTGAACCAGCGAGCGGTTCATGGGCACCCAAGGCTCGTTGATGAGCGAGGGGAGTGAAGGCTGGCCCGTCTGGTCCGATCCCACAGAAGAACTACTGTAGCACAAATTGCTGAAAAAGTTAATGCAGGCTGTGATAGAAAGGTATCAGAACACACAGTTCATTGCAGCTTGCTGCGTATGGGGCTGCGTACCAGCAGACCAGTCAGAGTGACCATGCTGCCCCCTGTTCACTGCTGAAAGCGCCTACAACGTGCACATGAGCATGAGCATCAGAACTGGACCATGGAGCAATAGAAGAAGGTGGCCTGGTCTGATGAATCATGTTTTCTTTTACATCATGTGGACAGTCGGGTGCGTGTGCGTCGCTTACCCGGGGAAGAGATGGTGCTACGATGCACTATGGGAAGAAGGCAAGCTGGCGGAGGCAGTGTGATACTCTGAGCAATGTTCTGCTGGGAAGCCTTGGGTCCTGGCATTCATGTGGATGTTACTTTGACACATACCATCTACCTAAACATTCTTGCAGACCATGGTTTTAATGTTATGGCTGATCAGAGTATATCTGTACAGTAGATAACATTTTTAATTGCATCTTTCTTCTCATTGTATAATGCTGTAGTTAATATTGTAGTGATTCTTTCCAACTGGTCTGTTGGATAAGCGATAAGTTTTTAAATAATTTTAAATCATTTTTTAATAGAAATTTCAGATTTGTAGTTTTCACATTTGTAGTTCTCTTAACTGACACTTCAAGCACGCAACCTGTCTATGTGCAGCTCTTAAAGCCATCACATCATGTTGACGCTCTTCTGTGACGTCAGCCATCGACGACCTGTAGACTAGGAGCATCACAGCTGAGTATGTAATCCTATTTGTGTCTATCTACTCGCCTTCTGTCTCCTCTACTCCCTCTGTCTCCTCTACTCTCCTCTACTCGACACCTGTTGCTCCTCAGATTGGCGAATTATTTCCTTCCTGATCACATGATGTTGCCTTTTTCTTCAGTACATGTATTCCTTGACATTTATATGAGGGTCCATTTGTTCTTCATGCTGCAGCTAGAAAACACTGTGGATTACAATACAGCACGTAGGATATTAGAGCAAATAATCCCTTATGGAAAAGTGCAAATGGATTTACAGCACCTCTGAGCAAAGCAGGAAAATATGTGTAGACAAGATGGTGAGTAGTTTCATTTTCTTTAAATTCTTAAATTCTTTTAATTTTCAGTTGTATTATGTACCGAAACCCACTTAAAAACTCCAATACAACTCTTTACCATCATGATTTGTATCAACAGTGAAGACTTAATACGCTTTCATATTTAATAATGAGCCATATACCCTGGAGACAACCTATTTTATATGGCTATATAAATAAATAAATAAAAAATGATGTTCACCAAAAGTCAGAGAAGCAACCAAGAGGTCAAAGGTAACGCTCATCATAATGCTACCACCACCATGCTTCACCATAGGTATGGTGGGGCACGGTGGCTTGGTGGTTAGCACGTTTGCCTCGCACCTCCGGGTTTGAGTCCCACCTCCGCCCTGTGTGCGCAGAGTTTGCATGTTCTCCCCTTGCTTCGTGTACCGTGGATTCCTCCAGGTACTCTGGTTTCCTTCCCCAGTCCAAAGACATGCGTTGTAGGCTGAGTGTGCGATTGTGCCCTGCGATGGATTGGCACCCGTGTGTCCCCCGCCTTGTGCCCCAAGTTCCCTGGGACAGGCTCTAGGCTTCCCCGTGACCCCATGTAGGATAAGTGGTACAGAGCAAATGTATGGCTGGATATATGTGTGTGTGCATGTGTGTTATATACCAGTTTGCAAAGTGGTTTTTGGTACACAGTGATCACTGAAGACTTTGCTAATGCCACCATTTCCACTTGGCCAAGGAATAGCTCCTGTGTGCCAGAGATTCGATTTCAGCTGCTATCTGTCTTAACAAGCTCAGTACCAAATCTGGCAACCTGGCTCAGATCATCTAATGACATCTGAAATAGCTCCATTCTGTCCTCTGAGGGGTTCATCCTCGTTTTTCAATGTGACTGCGACCCCTTTGAGACCAGATAATTCATATAAGTAGATATCTTTATGTATTATTGGTGTTATGGATAATCATTGCACCTGACAAACCCTGTACTCTGGTCTTAAACACGACTATCTCTCTGATGACTTCTGTAGGTCTGCATGAATGCAGACCTAACATAAGCAAAAGTGGTATGAATATTATTCAGTTCAAATCTACAGTATCCAAGTGAGATTATCCACTGAAGCAAGAGACGTATAGTCCATTCATTCAGTCATCTTCGGTAACCACTTCCTCCTGGTCAGGGTTGCGGTGGAACTGGAGCTTATCCCAGGAACACTGGGCGCAATGTGGGAGAATTCACCCAGGACGAGATGCCAGTCCAGTAGAGAGGGTGTTGTGATTGTGCAGTGCAGTCATGAGCTTTGTGTATGGAGTTTCACATGTTCCCCTTGAGGGCTTGCTCAGGGTTGTCAAGTTGCTTCCCACTTAAAAAAAAAAAAAAAACACTCAGAGGAGGTGTACCTCCTTTATATCGAGGTATAAATGACAAAATTTCTGATTGGTTACTAAATAATGAATATTCTTAATTGTATAGAAAGAGTGCATACAAATTTCTACATCTCCTTATTAGGTAATAATAGCTTCCGAAGATGATTCCTTATAACCTTGTGCATATAATATTGATAGGAATAGTGGCAGAATCATTATAAGAAAAGATACTGATTACAGAAACAACGTACAAACAGTAAAAATTACACAACATATTCTTGCCTTGTGCCCAGTGATCCTGGGGTAGTCTCCAGATCCAATATGACTTTGACCAGGATAAAAAAATCAAATGAATTTATCATTAAAATTAAGATGAAGAAAATGATGATGACGGAAAGGTCTCCTTTTGCAGGTAAATCTGTCTCTCTTACCTGAAAGACAGACAGGATTGTTAAACTTGTCATAATGTTGGGAGGGAACTGCTTCAACGAGTCCCACAATATGCAGAAGATGCAGGTCCCGTCCCATCTTGCCCCGTCCTTGTCTCCGGGCCTGCGGCGCAAGCAGCTGATGTGGAAGAATGCCGTCAAGCACATCATCAGCCAGCATGAGCTAAAGGAGCAGTATGGTGCCGAGCCAGCACGCAAAATTTACGTCACTGATGTCTATATTGAGGAAATAAACCGACAGATACAAAGCAAGACATCACGTGGTTGCACCAAACGCCGTTCCTCTGTTGTCCGTGTTCATCCATCCTTTTTCAGAGAACAAAACTGTTCCAACAGCGTGCAGACAGGTGTAACCTCTGAGTTTGCCAGCGATGCTGATTTTTTTGTGCGCCCGGGCTGTATTATTCGTGGAGTCTATGTCCCAACTCTGAGACACACCTTTAAATCTCGTGACCTAGAGAAGCTCTACCAGAGGCACTCATCACACACCAGACGCACCTCACTGGTGGTCACGAATATTATAGACGCTGCTGCAAAGCTCCACCTGCTGGTCCTGTATCTGGCCCTCGCCCCAGATGGAACACACCCAATACATGCCTGGATTACTGGCTTTTTCATGGCATTTGCATTATTGCTTTGTGTTCTTGTGTTCACCTGCAAGCGTTCCCATTTTCCACAGTGGCTGCATTATGCTGGCATGGCCAGCTGGCTGTCACAGACTGTCCAGGTGCTGGTTAGGCTTGGGTACGGGCTAGAGAACGACCCATCCTGGTATGTACTGTTCACCCTGTTTGCCACGTACACACTTCTGCCATTACCGCTGCTGTGGGCCATCGGGGCTGGCTCACTAACTTCAACACTGCACCTTATTGTGGAGACCGTACAGCACTTCAATGAAGCCGGACTGCTGAGAAAGGTGATGGATAGTTACTATGAATGGATTATATATATATATACACACACACACACACACACACTCAGACATAGTTCCCTTCCATAGATACTTTTCTACAATGTCTACCTTTGGTGTAGGGCTGCATCGATACCATTTTTTCACTACTTGTTGAAACTGAAAGATACTGACACCAAAATGAGTAACCTGCTTAGTATTAATCACTCAGGGACATCATGGAGCAGTTTGGTTATCTCTCTAGTCTAAATAGTGGCCATGAAAAATGCTCTTCATGTGCATGTTCATGTGCTTACGCTATGGTAGCTAGGTGATTTTAAATCAAGTGCATTAGCTAGCTACATAATTTAGCTTAGATCAAGTAGGTTTGCAGTGGAGAAGAACGGGTTTTTTCATTTCCAAAAAGTGTTTCTGTCCAATTTCATTGCGTCTGAATCCCTTTTTGACAAGGACACAACATCATGCTGGGTAAGGGCTGTTCACTCACTTAGCGTCGTCTGTAGACAAATTTTTCTTGCCTAGCCAACGTCTGATGCAAGTAATGAACTCCTCGTGCTGAGTTTTACGTTTAAGATGTTTTATCAGGCTACTTGTATTGTAGGAAGATGCTGTAGTTCGTCCTCTTGATATTTTCACAGAGCACAGTTTGCAGTCTGCTTTACTTTGATTGCCGTCACTAATCACGATGTACGTCATTAGGCTTACGTCACATAGTGTTACATGGAAACAGATGTTGATATCAGGGCATTTTTACATGTACCAGTAAATTAACACAGTATCAGACGGATATCCAATACTGGTATTGGTACTGATGCATCCCTACTATGGTGTATATGGGACAGACTTCCAGTTCTCCATACTTGATCTCTATGCTCTTTTCCCACCCCAGATTGTTGCAAAGGCCTTGCTGTATATGAGTATGAATACAGCAGGGCTATTCATCCAGTATCTGATAGACCGGGCACAGAGACAGGCCTTCCTCGAGACTCGGCGCTGCATTGAAGGCCACATGAAGCTGGAGATGGAAAACAAAAGACAGGCAAGGAAGTATTGGGGGAGTCATACAGCGTGCCCACTGACTCTGACTGCAGAAGAGAGTTTAATGTTTATGTCTTCAAATAGGAGCGTTTGGTGTTGTCTATACTGCCTCGTTTTGTTGCCTTGGAGATGATTGCTGATATGACCTCCATGGATGATGAACTGCTGCCTCAGCAGTTTCATAAGGTCTACATCCATCAGTACACCGATGTCAGGTATGGAACTCCTCCTTTTTCTCTGGCTGTTATGATCTTTTAGGCTAAAAGCTTAAAGTAAATCTCACTTAATCCCAGTTTGGATGGAGCTCACTGTTAATGTACCTTAATGAAAGATATGGACACCTGAAAACATGAATAGTGTGTTCCAAAGAAGTGTATATACACTTATATATATAGTTATAATTGCAAACAGTAATACACTGCTAAAAGAAATTAAAGGAACACTTTTTAATCAGAGTATAGCATCAAGTCAATTAATCTCCGGGGATACTGATCTGGTCAGTTAAGTAGCAGAGGGGGTTGTTAATCAGTTTCAGCTGCTTTGGTGTTAATGAAATTAACAACACGCGCGCTAGATGGGCAACAATGAGACGTCCCTCAAAACAGGAATGGTTTTACAGGTGGAGGCCACTGACATTTTTTACCCTCCTCATTTTTTCTGACTGTTTTTCACTAGTTTTGCATTTGGCTAGGGTCAGTGTCACTACTGGTGCATTAGCCTGCTGCATCATTTTTTCACTTTGATTTTTGGGGTGTCTTTGAATTCAGCCCTCTGTAGGTTGATAATTTTCATTTCTATCAAACGATGTGGCATCCTTTCGTTCTTAACACATTACCCAGTCCATATCAGTATAGATATCCAGCATGATATTTTTCCCCATTGAGATCTGATGTGTTCCTTTAACTTTTTTGAGCAGTGTATATTTGTATATATGTGTGTGTATATATGCATATTATTATGCATTTGGAAGATAGCTGAATTCTCGATTCAGAAGATGTTGATTAATTTTCTCTAACAGCAGCTCTGACAGTGCTTCTGGCTGCACGGAAACTCTGGAATGCATAGTTTCTATAGTGACAGTTTTCGCAAAGATCCCCATAAACAAATTAACAGGGTTTTTTTTAATGCTTTGGTGACATTTTCTCTAAGGAGATGTTTATTTAGCATTTATGGAAGGAGTCTCCAGTGTCAGTGCTGTGTATTAGTCAGCAGTAAAGCTGTAGGTTTTCCAACATGGGATAGTCTTCAGGACTTTACAATTTCTTGGCAACATGACAAGCTGTGTTTTTTTTGTCTTATTAACTTGAGGAGAGGGGAAAAAAAGTGTGCCTGGTGAGGGGGTAGTAATGTCATTGTTTATTTTCCCGTAACAGCACACCCCCAAGTCTTTTATTTATTACTCAACACACAACATATAGTGTTTGTTGAACAATTGATACTAGCTGGTTTACTCGCTGAATGCATCTGCCTTTAATAAAACATTTAGGGTGCTGTTGCAATTGAAAAGCTTTCCAGATTAGTGTGTTACTTGTTCCTTTCTGTTTTGTCCAAAGCACCAGTAATGATTAAATTCCAATCAATCAGAGGGCTCAGTTTTTTTTTTTATTATTTTTTTTTTTTAAAGATAATCATTCACTCTGTTAAATCCTTTTCCTTTTCCATTCCCAGAAGTGTTAAAGCTACAACAAAATTTACTAACTATATTTACTAGCATCTATTTTCTAGCATCTATCTAGCTAACTTGATTTGATTTTTGATGTTAGGAAATGAATCTACCACGACCTTAATGCGACAAAAATGAGTCAGTGAGTCAGTGAGTGAGTGAGGATAAGATTAGTTTCATCTTTCTCTTCTTTGAGTTTTGAAATGGGGTTTAGGATATCACCAGACTACTTTCATGACCTTGCTAACTAGCCAAGTTGAGTGAAAACCTTGCTTATATCTATACCATTTTGCTGAGCTAATACGTAATAGATAAATATTTACACGTAGCCTCTGTTGTTTAAACCCACAAGCCTCCTTTAAAATGTCTTAGTTGTGTTCGTATTTGGTCACTACTTTTGTATTCCTGTTGGAAATATATGTGTATATATATAAAACAATTGTTGTAATGTGCATCTTTGAAAATTCCTATATTTTGTGTTTTATGCTTCTGTCCTCCTGCCAGCATCCTCTTTGCTGATATCAAGGGATTCACCCTGTTGTCCATGACCATGTCTGCGCAGGAGTTGGTGCGCACGCTGAATGAGCTCTTTTGTCGTTTTGATCGTCTGGCTGAGGTGAGAGAACTCGGTTAAATAAAGAACTGTTGCAATGTTATTATAACTCATTTTCCAAAGCGTCCAGCTAATAATTTGTCTGTGTGTGTGTGTGTACATAGGAACACCACTGCATGAGGATAAAGATCCTGGGCGACTGTTACTACTGTGTGTCTGGAGTCCCAGAGCCGCAGAGAGCTCATGCTCGGTGCTGTGTAGAGATGGGTCTGGCCATGATCATCACCATACGGTACACAACTAGAACTCTTGATCCCACTGATCGCACTTTGCTTTCTCATCCATTACTAACTCGTTTACTAACTCGTTACTTACACTTAACATGAACTCACTTGTATTTTTTGTCTTGGCCCTTAGAAATGTGCGAAAGCAGTTGAACCACGACATGGACATGCGGATCGGGATCCATTCTGGCTCAGTTCTGTGTGGGGTTCTGGGCCTGCAGAAGTGGCAGTTTGATGTGTGGTCCTGGGATGTTGGCGTAGCCAACATGCTAGAAGCAGGCGGTATCCCTGGGTGAGCAAAGAAGGAAGAACACCTTAAAGCAAAAGATTACCCTGACCAAGTGTATACTGAAGATGATTGAGTGAAATGCATGTTAGCCATCACCCTCAAAGATAGGAGATTTAGCTAGCTAGATTTTTCTGATTCTGGATTTCTTTCGTCTGTGGTTAGGCGTATCCACATCTCACGTGCCACACTGGACTGCCTGGAGGGGAGCTACGAAACTGAGGATGGCCGCGGTTATGAACGCAGCGAGTTTCTGCGCAAACACAACATCGACACTTTCCTCATCTGCCCCAAGGAGGAGGAAAACGCTGTAGAGGCAGAGCCTTCCAAAATACACATGACCATTCACACCCCCAACACAGATAATTTATTTGGCAGCAACAATAACATGAGCTGTGTAAGAATCTCTTGGGTATAACAGATTAGACTTGATATCACACCATGACTTTAATGATGTGAGTGATAACGATCAGTTCGGTTCTGATGGTTCTAACGATGAACTCTAACCTTCCCAGATCTTGGCCTCATTCACAAACGGCTCTCTGGTGCAGCTGCCCAATTCAAGGAACAGGTATTCCAGTGCCAAAGAGATTAATAAACGGATAGAGCACGCCATTGACCTGCGCAGCAGTGAGCGTATGCAACAGGAGCACATCACTCCTTACACACTGGTGTTCAAGGACACACACATTGAGAAGAAGGTATGGAAAAGTGGCCAAGGTCTGGGGTTTGTCCTGAAAATTTTTTTAGGCTAACCACCACACATTTCTAAAATTATTGACAATTTCTCCTTATACTGCGAATAAAATAAGTATAGAGTATTACATTCTAGGTAATAGTGAGTTTGTGTGCACATCCCTTAACCCTACACACTTTTCTCCATCCATCTATGACATCAAGTAAAATAAGAAAACAAAAAGAAAGAAAGGAGGAAAATAATACAAAAAAAGGAAAAGAAACCAAAACAGACAAGAAACTCCAACAATATTCTTAACAATAGTCACAATTTTTTTATTAAAAGATTTCAGAAAACAGTGATGATGGCTCTCATTTAGACTTCCAAGTACCAGCTGTTTCTTGTGTTCCAGTTCTCCCAGATGAGGGATGAAACGTTTAAGACCAACCTGGTGTGCTCATTCATCATGCTCCTCTTCCTCATGGCAGTCCAGGCCCTTATCCCTGCACCCAGGTAAACATCCCACGCTGAAAAAATGGAAATATTCAAAAAGATTCCGTTTCTCATCACAATGTGATTTAATTGCTTGTACTATATTTAATTGAAACAAGTTTCTAATTACTAGATTCAGTTATGTAAAGTGAATGTGATTCATTCGCATGGTATTGGCGTGATCCAAGTACGTTATGAAATCTTGCGAGGATCTTGGCGCCGACGTTGGCTATTAAAACAAGTGCAGTATGATATCCTCAGTGTAATTGAAAATACATGATCAAATCATGTTAGATGTACAAAAACAAGTTGTGTTAATGTAGCGCAATTCAATCATGTGGAAGCAATGTACGCATTTGAATTAAGTAAATTAAGAGCTTTTTTCTTTATTTAAGTCTTTATCTGTCACATATACATTACAAATCCTTTTTTAAAATTATTATTATTATTATTATTATTATTATTATTATTATTATTTATTTTGCATATCCTTGCTTTTTAAGCAACCCCTAGAACAGATAGGGTTAAGGGCCCTATAATGGAAGCTTGGCAGTGCAACCTTCTGATCAGTAACCTACAGCCTTTAACTGATCAGACTTTCATTCCCCTTTAAAATATTTTAAACTGTGTCTCTATATGTGTCTCTGCACTTTTAGGAGTGCTGTAGATTCCAGTGAATGTGCCATATTGGTTTAATTAGATCATAGCACAGTCTTTGACATTGATCATGGTTTAGTTTTCGAGCATAAGGATTAGCGCTTAAATGGTTTACCTTGCTTTTTCTCATCAGCTGTTACTGTCACCTGTGAGATACCACAGGGCTCCATTTTAGGACAAGGTTTATTTTCTTTCTTTTCATTTTTTTTAGTTAAATATAAACTCTACCTGTGTGCCCCTGGAAACACTGGAAAACACGGGAGATAGAAACGTCAGCAGTGTCAGGATAGTGTGCGAATTCTGGCTCTGACAGTTCCTCAACCTCAGCTACATCACTCCAGTTCACAATTGGTCTCAACTAGGGATATGGACTAGTTAAGGACTGTTTTTTTTTTTTTCAATCCCGTTCACTTAGTTATTATTTTTGTTTGCACCTGCATGCAATATCTTCTAACAAATTCAGTTTTGTGCCATTTAGTTATATTTCCCAAAAGTGTAGCCTAATTTAAACCATTGCAGCCCTGACCAGGCAGTTACTAAGGATGAATCAATGAACACTTTATATTAAGGAACATGGTCTTTGTCTGAGCTTCATATCTGACCATTGGCTTGCACTTGAATGAAAGTAAAAATTTCTCGCTTGTGCAAGTTTTTTGTTGCGTCCCACAGTATCCTGATACACGCCTCTAGTCTCGACCAGATGCCCTATGAATCTTTCTTGTAATCTGAATAGTGTGCCTCCTATTCATATCTGTATTTATATCTGTTTATTAACATTAACTGTTCGTTCTGAATAATATATTAGAACGTGTACTCATGTATGCATAACATTACATTAGCTTCATTTCATTGGCCCCTTGTTCATTTCAGAATCCAGTACAAAATTTTACTGTTCATCTTACGACCCCTTTTTTCTGCAGGCCATATCCCATCGTCGTCCAGTTCTGTGTGGTGCTGCTGGGATATCTGCTGTTGCTGGTGATGGCTCTGGCTGAGGAGTTTAAACACTTCCCCAGTGCACTTCAACGATTCTGCTGCTGGATTCATGAGAACAACTTTATGCGCTCTCTGCTCACCATCACTGCCATAGCCTTGAACTTCAGCATGGCTTCTGCTGACATGGTAAGGCCCAGCACCACCAATCAGAAGCTGCAGAGTCTCCAGTGGTTTTCTAGTAGTAAAAAAAAGCTACCGATGATGCAGAGGAGTGGCTAAAAGCCTTCCGTTTATACCACTGTTACTTTGACTTATTCTTATTGGAAGATTAAATAACATTCCTACGACTCCTGAGTGCTTCACCTGTCTACGGTTTTGCGTTATCATGAAGGAATCATGAGTTTGAATCCCAGTGAATGCCACAGCTGAATGTGGCAGAGAGTTAAAGACAATCTAATTAGCTTTACCCTGAGTCTTTCTGGGTCAGAAGAACAGTTTAGTTCCCTTTCCCTCTGATGACTTGTGTAATGCTGTCAGGGATTGAGTCAGGGGATTAGCATTCAAAGGGTTATCTTAGAGCCTGAACCATTTTAGTTAACGTGATTCATTTTTTCTGATACTGTAATATGTGGGGTTCCACAGGGGTCCATTTTAGGACCCCTCATTCTGTATGCTACCCATTAGGTCAAATAATTTCCAAGCATTACATATCATTCCATTGCTATTCTGACAATATGCAGCTTTACATTTCTTTGAGATTTGGCTCCTTAAACAGGTTTTTGGTGTGATGCTAGGCAATCACTGGTTTCTGTCTGTTCATGTAAACAAAAAAAAAAAGAAGTTTGCGTTCTGTAACTTAAAGTTACAGCTTTACCTTTGACTGTTACAAAGTGCTGGCACTGGAGACTCCTTACATACATGCTAAATAAAAATCTCATAAAAAACCTTCACCATAACAACATTTTCATGTCTTTGATGAGCATCTATCATACAAGTCCCTGTGTACGCTGAGAACGAGTGCATTAATATAGGCTAAATCTGTGATTAATCTTGTGAGCCAGAACTACTGTCAGATCATGTAATAGTATTGTGGTATAAGATTCGTTTCAATATTAGTAGTGATTGTTTAGGTGTGGTGTAACTTCATGCATGGAGATGTAGAGAGCACTAAAGAGACCAGCCAAAGACCTCTAACTGTCTGCACTTATCCTGAGGTGAGGCTTTTATTCCTTATAACAATATAACGACATTTATGTACTTGAAATGTTTTTTAACATACTATATGTCCCACGCTTTCTTCCTCTTTCACGTAGTTTTTCGTACTGAGTGGCGTTGTTTCCATGGTTACCTGTGCAGTGTTTATAAGACTCAGCTCCCTTTTGAAGCTCACCGTTCTGTTACTGGTAGCCACCGTCTATACTTACTTTGTTGAAGTGGCCTTCCATACTCTTTATGTCAATCAAAAAGAGCAGGAGCAATTCTCCAGGTAAACGTCTATGAGGGGGAAAAAATAAAAAATAAAGACAGTAGAAAGTGTTATACTGCATTTACTTCATCAGCTCACTCTTATGTGTGTCATCTCCAGATATCACTACCTGAGAAGAAAAGGCATCTCAGTCCTGTTAATGGCGATGTTTGTGATAGCTGTGTTCTACAACGGGCGACAGGTATGCGTCTGTGTAGCACAAAGGTTTAGGGTAGAATGAATATATACTCAAAATTCGACATAAATAAATTTTAAAGGTGCAATATGTAGTTTCCAACAGTGTTAGAACTGGAATAACTGAATAATAGCAAAGTTACCTTGGAAAAACCGTGATATTGCAATACAATGAATCGCACTAGTTTTAGGCTTATTTATAATTTTCTGGCCCAGAAATTAAAAACAGCTGCTCAGCGCCACCCCTTTTCTTTAAAAGGCAATTTACAAGCCATACACTATGTAGTTTCAAGAACATTTTAGTGTGGGAATATTTTCTCAAAAACTCTAATATTCAAAAATAATGGTGCTGTTATAAATTTAAAGGTGCAATATGTGATTTTTTTTTAAACAGCGTTAAACCTAGAATAAACAAGTAATAACAACATTACAAAGTTACAAAAAAAAGAGAAAAATTTTTTTTTACAGTGCATAAAATCACTAGTTTTATGCTTATTTACAACTTTCTGTCCCAGAAATTAAAGCAGCCTGCTTCATAATGATGATAGTGATGGTGATAAAGGGGAAATATGTAATTTCTGACAGTGTTAAATCTGAAATAATTGAAAAATAACAATGCTACTTGTGATATTAGCATGGAATGCATTTCGCTTGTTTTAGACTTATTTACAATATTCCGGTCAAGACATTCAGCTCCACCCCTTTTCCATAAAAGGCAACTCACAAGACCTACCCTGACTGTAGTATTATAATGACTTTCACATAGAGCGCTATAATATTTAGGTCATGATATGTCGTTTCAAATGATGGGTGGAGTCAGATGTAGGAAGGCTTGACCTCAATCAGTTTCACTTCAATTGTAATTCAGCCAACAGAGGGCTCTAAAATATGACAAACGGCCCCTTTAAATGCATTTACATTAACATTTCTCAGTAATTAGATATCATTTTGAACAGTTTACCACTTTTAGAGTTTGATCTTTATATTGTCCCGTGTCAGTGGGAGGCCACAGCCAGACTGGACTTCCTGTGGCGTCTGCAGGCCCAACAGGAAGTGGAGGACATGCGAGAGCTGAGAGAGCACAACGAGTGTCTGCTGCACAACATCTTGCCTGCACATGTCACTCGACATTTTCTGGACAGGAACAAGAATGATGATGTAAGTGACGGCACTGGGGGTTTCACAGCAACCATTTATCAGCGATCCTTCATAGGGATGGTGATGAGAAGCCGGGAATATGCAGATTTTCAGGTAGCACTTAGAACAGAGCTGGAGCTAAAGGGCCAAGCCAGGAACACTGTCCGGTTTATATTAATGCGCTCGTTCTAGTACGTTATATATGGCAGACACTCCACTTAAACTGATTAAAAAACATGTTTAATTGTTGATATGATGAAGTTTTCTGACAGAGGATCGCTTTCAGGTCAGAGGATTCTCCGCTCTGAGGTTTCTCTGTAACATGACAAGCTGCATTGTTTGTCTTATTAACTTCAAGAGAGAGAGCAATATTGAGGCTGGTGAGGGAACGACTGTTTACAGAACAAGACCTAACTTGATTTGTTGATGTTCCACAACGATATACGTAACTATAAATGGATAAGAATTATGATGCGTTGTTGTCAAACAAGTCAAATGGACATACAAGATGTCACAGAATGGAGATGGAGGTGGATCACATGAAACATAAACACCATGAAACAAAAATGAGGAATAATGAGGCAAGGTAACAGCTTATACAAAGTCTGAGTAGGAGAGAGTGACAGACAACAACGACAACAAAAGACAAAAGCTAGACCCCGAGTGCTGTACAAGACGTAACTTTAATACTAGTGCTTCTTAAACATAAATGTGGATCAGGTGCAAACAGTCATGTGATGTGAGTATTCAGTTTTATTTGTATAGCTCTTTTAACAATGGACATTGTCACAAAGCAGCTTTACAGAAATAAATGGATTAACAAAATATATATTATAAATACTTG
>CM074992.1:15706580-15722159 GCA_037576825.1 Pangasius krempfi
GCGTGTGTGTGCGAGCGTGTGTGTGCGAGCGTGTGTGTGCGAGCGTGTGTGTGCGAGCGTGTGTGTGCGAGCGTGTGTGTGCGAGCGTGTGTGTGCGAGAGTGTGTGCGAGAGTGTGTGTGCGAGAGTGTGTGTGCGAGTCGATAAGTCAGGAATTTGTCAGTTGTCCTGCTGAAATGCCAATTAAAAAATAATCATAATTAACATCACATTATCTAAAAATAATAATAATAAAATGCAGTTAACTGCAGCGTGTTGAATTCTGGATGCTGATTGGTCAAAAGGTGTTTGTTAATTTTCTGTAACTGCGGCTCTGACAGTAGTGCAGCTGCACTTTAGATGAGACGTCTAATAATAAACAAATCTTTCTGAAAAAACTTATTTCAGATGGAAAATTGTAGAATCCCTTATGGTGATAGGAGTTTTATTTATTTTATAACTATTATGGAAGGAATCTTCATTGTCAGTGCTTTGTACTAGTCAAAGCTGTAACTTTGCGATTTCTCAGTAACATGACAAGCTGTGGTGTTTTTTTTGGGCAACATTTTAAATTATTTATTTTTATATATATATATATGGATGTGCTGTTATAGGAAAGTAAGCCGCTTCTGGGTGGTAACAGTTACTCCGCTTCATCACACCACTCCATCACTGATTATTTTCCTACAACAGCACACCCTTTCCTTTTTTTTTCTTTGTAAACTCTGTAAAGGATGTGAGTGTGTGAAAGATGGCTGTCTCTCTCTCAGAGGTCATGTTTCTCATGTTGTATTTCAGAGGAAGTTGAAAAGATGAGTAAGAAGATGGAGGAGGTGAGGGACGCCGGTGTGCGTGTCGTTGCTGAAGACTTCCTGACTGACATTAAGTCTTCAGGCAAGGCACTTCGAGAGCTCATCTCCCTGCACGGCATCTCGCCGTGGGGCGCCGAGGTCAAACCCGAGGCCCAGGCTTCATCAGCGGCCGCAAAATCCAGCGGAGCCTCCAAGAGCTCAGGGAAAGGCAAAGAGGACGAGGGTTAGGGCCGTGGTTTCATTTCTCACACGTTCTCACGCGCTCTCACACGTCTCGCGTTAGACTGTAAAGTTTAGAGTGTCACTGGAGTTCCAGCGCATCGTTTGTATCTTAAATACGTACATTCGAAGTTCAAATATGTTCTAGTGCCACAGACATGAGCAGTATGTGACCCAAACTGTGAAAATGATCAGCTTCTAAAGCGCCTTTTCTCCATTTAGTTGTCATTTAGTTATTTTCAGGTCCCTGCGAACTTTTATGGAGTTTTGTGGGTGTGGCTAAATGTAAATTAGCTGTGCTGTGGACACAAGCAAAACTTCTGTAAAAATAAATAAATAAATAAATAAAATTTGGAATTATGGAAGGAATCTCCATTAAAAAAATGTAAAAAAATATTTTTTTGGCCACAGAAACATTCACACACAACTTTACTAAATGATTGATAAATAAATTTTAAATGTTTAGTTCCGAAATTTGCATATAATTTTAAATGACATGAATTTAGTTGGAGCCCTTTTTTTTTTCCCTTCATCAAGTGACACAAGAGTCAGGAAAATATTTTTTTTTTATAAATGTGTGTTTTGTCTGAAAATGGGTTTTGTTTGTAAATTTGAATAATAGCTAAAACATATTTGTTTGTTTTTGGTGATTTGGTTTCTCAGGTGGCAGTAAGTCGAAGAAGATGAAGCTCACGGTTAAAGGTGGAGCAGCAGTTGATCCAGACTCAGGTTATACACATAATCTCTCTCTCTGTCCTAGTTTTCTTTACACTTTATTCCGGTCCTTTCTTTTCTCAGTGTTCTGCTGTATCCTGGTTTAAATAACGCATCGTTGTTGCTCAGGTCTGGAGGACTGCGCTCATGTGCTGGATCAGAACGGGAAGATCTACAGCGCTACACTGGGGCTGGTGGACATCGTCCGGGGAACCAACTCCTACTACAAACTCCAGCTTCTGGAGGACGACGTGCAGAAACGGTGAGGGACAGCACTGGGCATGTCTCACCATCTGATCTGTCTGCGCTTGTGTTTTCTCTGTTCTAATCCAGTTATTTAATATCGTAGCGCTTCTCCAGTGATCAGCTCTACAACACGTCTGTTTCCAGGGAAGGAAACAAGCAGTAAAATACCACTCAAAATAAAACCAAGTCATGTCTCATAACATGAACATGCTACATTTCTCTCTCTCTCTCTCTCTCTCGAATGAATTATTAAACATGAGACACTACAGTTGGTTTAATGGCGGCTCACGTGCCCGAGCTCAAGGGTGCCAATACTTTTTGTGCCAATACAAAGCCATTGGAGTGCAATTTTTTACCAGGCTACATTATTAAAACAAGGAGCTAAGAAGCAGTGCAGCTGAGGCTGAACCTCAAATGCCTTTTCTACACTTCTCACTAAGTAGGACGCTCAGCTCCGTTATGGTATACCCCTTGTAGTGCGCGAGCAAAGTGAAGAGGAAGCCGTTTGGGATTTGTTCGTGTAAGATCAAGCTAATTAAAAGGAAGAAAACGTTAACTCTGGGTAAATAAATAAGAAAAAAAGAATGTTGGGTTCGTTAGAAGGTTAACCACATTCATCACGTGTACTTCATCACGGCTTGCTTGGCGAAGAAAAGAGTCCCGGCGTGGTGGATTGTGGGTAATGTGTCTGTTTTCGTAGTGGAAATTAGTGCATTTTATTGTGTGGTGGTGTGTCTCTCGCTCTCAGGTACTGGGTGTTCAGGTCCTGGGGTCGAGTAGGAACCACGATCGGAGGAAACAAACTGGAGAAGTTTTATGACAAGAACTCGGCCATGGATAACTTCCGCAGTGTGTATGAGGAAAAGACGGGCAACTCCTGGACCTCGAGCAGCTTCACCAAATATCCCAACAAATTTTATCCTCTGGAGATTGATTATGGACAGGTACGCACGTCATGTTTGTGTGTCCTTTTCAGCGTCTCTTTGGAACATTTTGCGTGTAATTTTTTTTTCCTGATGTCAATTTGTGGTACATTTGATCAAATGTGAGTTTATAGTTTAATCTTTGTGATTCTCTCTGTCTCTCTCTCTCTCTCGCTCTCTCACTCTCTCTCTCTCTGTGTGTGTGTGTGTGTGTGTGTGTGTTTCTGTAGGATGAGGAAGCGGTGAAGAAGCTGACAGCCAGCAGCGGCACCAAGTCTAAACTCGCCAAACCAGTACAAGAGCTCATCCGCCTGATCTTCGACGTGGAGAGCATGAAGAAAGCCATGGTGGAGTTTGAGGTGTGTGACTCGAGTGAGAGATCATAGAAAACCTTTATGTATAACATCTTCAGCACCAGTTTGTTAGTCAGTTGATCACTTCATTCTACTGGGAGGAGAAGTGTGTGTCTCTGTATCTATCTCTCACTTTCACTGTGTCTCTCTCACTTTCTCTGTCTCTCTCTCTGTATCTGTCTTTGTCTCTTTCTCACTCTTTCACTGTCTTTTTTCTGTTTCTGTCTCTTTTTTTCTCTCTATCTACCTCTTTCTCTGTCTCTTTATCTCTGTCTTTTGCTCTCTTTCCTTTTCTGTCTGTCTTTGTCAGACTTTGTGTCTCTCTCTTTCTCTGTCTGTCTTTCACTGTCTTTTTCCTGTCTGTCTTTCTGTTTCTTTCTCTATCTCTTTCACGCTTTCTTTTTCTCTCTTTGTCTTTGTCTCTCTCTCTCCTTTCCTCCATCTCACCTCACTGTCTTTTTTTTTTCCTGTTTGTCTCTCTCTTTTTGTCTCCCTGTTTCTCTGTCTGTCTCACTCACTGTCTTTTTTTCCTCTGGCCATCTCAGTCTCTCTCTCTCTCTCTTTCTCTCTCTCTCTCTCTTTTGAGTTACATTAACAGACTCAGCTGTGTTATGTTATGACTGTGTGTGAATGTAAATCTTTTCTAACAGATCGACCTGCAGAAGATGCCTCTGGGGAAACTGAGTAAGAGACAGATTCAGAGTGCATACGCTCTCCTCACTGAGGTTCAGCAGGTCAGTGTGAACATTTTCAGACAGTCTGGCAAATTAGACAACGATATTAAGACTACGATGTTAAAAAATGCTCTGTCTGCATTAGTATATAGGAGAAAATGATAATCTCCTAGAGTGTTTACTTCCTGTCTGTCTCTGCGCCAGGCTGTGTCTGATAACGCTTCAGAGGCTCTGATTCTGGACCTGTCCAATCGTTTCTACACTCTGATCCCGCACGACTTCGGCATGAAGAAACCTCCGCTGCTGAGTAACCTGGACTACATTCAGGTGAGACGTGGGAAGTATTAAAGCCTTGATCCAGGATTCCTGTTATCACTAATGGGGGCAGTCGTGGCCTAATGGTTAGAGAGTCAGACTTGTAACCTGAAGGTTAACCTGAAGGTCGTGGGTTCAAGTCTCAGGTCCGGCAGGGATTGTAGGTGGGGGGGAGTGAATGACCAGCGCTCTCTGCCACCCTCAATGCCACGACTGACTTGAGCAAGGCACCGAACCCCCAACTGCTCCCCGGGCGCCGCAGCAAAACTGCTCCGGGTGTGTATTCACTGTGTGTGTGTGTGTGTGTGTGTGTGTGTGTGTTTGTTCACTACTGTGTGTGCACTTGGATGGGTATACTTGGCTACACGTCACTTCACTTGTGTATAAAAGGGCTGGAAAATAGGCACGGGATCATGAAAGGGTTAAGTATAATTATTAAAAATATTACAAATAAAAATTGATAGGAATTATCATATTACATAATGATCTCCACAACATCTCAAAATGGTCATAGTTGCAGTTCAGCTCAGGTCAGTATGAAAAGGAATTAAATTCCTTTTGTAAAAATTAAGACCCTGATTGAAGATGCAGAGTTTTCAGATTAAGTGTTGGAATTCAAAGCCGATGTGTCTGTATAACACACATTCAGCGGAACCTCATGTTCTGTGGAACGTTAGCAAAAGTGATTATAAAAGCTAACAAACCCCGAGCGATCTGATTAGAGAATTCAACCACGCTGCGGTGTATAATTTTAATAAACAAAACCACGACTGTTTCTCGCTCACGCAGGCTAAAGTGCAGATGCTGGACAACCTGCTGGACATCGAGGTGGCGTACAGCCTCCTGCGCGGCGGAGCTGAGGACAACAAGAAAGACCCGATTGACCTCAACTACGAGAAACTCAAAACTAAGATTGAGGTTTGCTTCCTACTTTCTGCATTAAAATCCCTTCACTGTAGCGTGGGATTCCAGTTGTATAACGATGCCGACGTTGATGCCTTGTGTGCAGGTGGTGGATAAGTCATCGGAAGAAGCTCAGATTATTCAACAGTATGTGAAGAACACACACGCTGCAACGCATAACAACTACACACTCGAAGTAGAAGAGGTAAGAGGAGGTCTACGACGTAGTGTTTACATTTTCACACACATATTTGTATTAAAATACAGTATATCACAAATGTAGTACATGCACACGTGTTACCTTCATGTGTATTTTGGTTGTTCACAGCTCAAATATTTGAGCAAGTCCATTACTTCCTGTGGTTTAACATAAAGTCTGTTGTGTTTGAGCTCTTGAAAAAACTTAAAGGAAGAAATTTTGGTCTTGGGCTGTTGTATAACACATAATGTGACGCCTCTTTAACCTGCGCATGGAAAGCAGTTTTTGTGCGCACTAAACATTGTGTAGTTATTGAACATTATTTGGAAAGTTTATAGTAATCTGACAGTTTGCACATCTGACACATTTCCTGACGTGTAGTAGGAAAGCACTGGAATGAAGCTCCGAGCTCCAAAAAAAAAGGAATAACATCCTGGCCAGTGTGAAAAGAAAAGCTTGGCCTGCACAGTAAATAATGATTATGACTCTTTATCTGTTCATTAATTACTGGTGTTTGACCCTGGTCTTCAGAATGATGAAGTGAGTTTTCCTTGACGTTCAGTGCCGAAGCACTACGATCAGCGAAACAAAAAAAAGGTTCAGCTTGTAGCTTTGTAGGGGTCCAACCACCAAAGGATGTAGTCATCTACAGCGGTGGGGTTAAATTCAGTTAACAGTTTTCTCAGAGGCCGCTAAACATACTAGCTGTAAACAGATGTCTGATGATGGTCTGATTTCTGATGTAATCTGACACGAATTGGGAACTGGGGGCGCTATTTGCAAATGGTGCTTGGACCCCTGAGATCAACACTTGCAGGTATTTTTTCGAGTCCAAACAATAACATAAGCGCTCCAGTGAGAAAGAGGCTACAGCTTTAACTTTAACAATCAGCACTAAACACAGCACTATCAGCACCCTGATAACATGATATTGTGTCTATTCAGATCTTTAAGATCGACAGAGAAGGTGAGTACCAGCGTTACCGCCCCTTCAAAGATTTACCCAACCGCCAGCTCCTGTGGCACGGCTCACGCACAACCAACTACGCTGGCATCCTGTCTCAGGGACTGCGCATCGCCCCGCCCGAGGCTCCTGTGGTACGTATCAGTTCTTTCCAGTGACACTGACTGGTGCTGAGGTGCACATGGTCATGACGCACACAATAACAGCAGCAGGAATGTTAACGGAGAACTCAAGCGTGTCGGTAGCGTATGCGTGATTACCAGAGACAAAAATGTCAACATGTTTCTCCGTACTGAGCAAAGAACCGAACTCAGTGATACATGGAAATCTAGGGGCAGATGGTGAGCTCTGTAAATAAACATTGAGAGAAAGAGAGAGAGAAAGTCTTTGTAGAGCTGGTTTCCTGGAGGTTTTATCATGTGCATGCTCCAAAGTACCTATCGCTGCAGAACCAGCAGTCCAGGGGGTGGAGTTGGACCTGATCCGGCTCCTCCTATTTGGGCAGATTTGAGCCATAAGTCCAGGGAATGGAGCCGACTTGGTACGTTTCAGGCTGGATAAGTGTGTTTTTGTTCCTTAATCTCATTAGGGTCAGGTTTATAGGAGGAGTTGCATCAGGTCCGGCTCCACCCCCTGGACTTTTGGTTCTGCAGCAAGGACTTTCTCGCATAATGAAGACTGAAGCTACTTTCTCACGTGCACTTTACAAAGGAATTGAGTGCTAATGAATTAGAAAAGTGTTAACGTAATCCAGATTTAAAACTGCTTTCACATTTGGTAGCTAGTGTTGGTTAAAATAACTAGTCTTAGCTTGCTGTCTGTATTCGATTTATTATCAGTGATGCAGGTGAAATAAACACTGGTGAATTTGAGCTGCTTGTGTGACGTGATTGCATGCAGCCACAGCTGACGAACTGGTGAACTTTCTAAAAACAGACAGTTACATTTATTGACCTGATGGCTTGGATAGTGAAAAAGCAGTTGATGTAACTCGACTTTAGAAGCTCCACTGTGACTAAAAACGCACTTATTAAATACTTTCTATAGGATTGCGTAAAATGTGCATTGGAGGTTGTCCATTGTCCATTTTTTAAGATTACATTGAAAAACAGTGCAAAAGGAAATGAGTGATTGCAAGAGACAGATATGTTTTATTGATGAACTCCATTTTAAGGCCCATGTCTGAGTTGTTTCTTTCCCATGTGCTCTATAGACAGGTTATATGTTTGGTAAAGGTATATACTTTGCTGACATGGTGTCTAAGAGTGCAAACTACTGCCACACGTCCCAAGCGGATCCCACAGGCCTCATTCTGTTAGGAGAAGTCGCTCTCGGCAACATGTAAGTCATTTTCATTTCCATTTCTCTCATTACTGTGCTGTGCAGCTTTTTCTAATGACAGTGTCGTGCGTTTTCTTATCAAAGGCATGAACTTAAAAAGGCTTCACACATCACAAAACTACCGAAAGGGAAACACAGCGTGAAGGGTAAGACCTCGGTTTTAATCCTGAAGGAGTTCTTTAAATAAAAAGGTGCACAGAATTTGTAAATAAAATGTCCCTGATTTGCTCTTCATAGGTTTGGGAAGGTCCGCCCCCGATCCCAGTGCTACTGTCTCTCTGAACGGAGTGGACGTGCCGCTGGGCAAAGGCATCAACACCAACATCGATGACACGAGTCTGCTTTACAACGAGTATCCTTTCCACAGTGGTCTGGTTATTTCAGGGGTTTTTACACTTCATTTTTACACACTCGTTCTGTGTAACATGCACCTTGTCAAAGGGAACGCTGACACAGATCAGAGGCACATTTCTACATTTTGACAATTTTTAAAGATTATTAAAAAGAAAAAAAATATAAAGTCTGCTTGCGTTAGTGACGCTGTGTTAGTGTAAATAATAAGGACATGCAGTCTTGTTTTGATATCATTTTACAAAAGGTTTTTCTGGCGTATACATTCATTCATTCATACGTACATATGTATACATATGTAGGTATGTATTTCCATTCTGTAAATGAGAGCACTTTCTAATTTTTGAGATCTCCACTTGAATATTTGCACTAGCACAGCTCAGATTTTCGAATTTATATTTTAACATGATAAATATATCTGATCTTTAATATTTTAACTAATTGGTGGAAACAAAAATCTTAAAAGGTTTTAAAATCATCTGAGAACAAGGCTTGAAATTATCTGGAATATATATATATGTGTGTATATTTATATATATATATATATATATATATATATATATATATATAAACACACACAAATATATATATATATATATATATATATATATATATATATATATATATATATATATATACACACATACAAGAGAAGGGCAGGAATTGAGTCCTTTTTATTTACCATATGCTCATGTTTTGAACTTCCCATTAAGGCTGAATGATATGATTATTTTATCAGTAATTAAGTAACTATTTACCACAATAATTTTTGGGATATTTTGATGCTAAACCATCTATTATACATAAGCCAACACATTACTAATGCCCCTGTGAATTAATTTGAATAATTAGCATTTGACTGTAATCTAAAGCCTCTGTGGGTCATTTTAATACTGACTGCAAAAGATAGAATAATGTTTTGTCCAGTCAAGAGATTCCTAATTTTATTTATTTATTTTTTTTGTTCTGGACGATTCGAGGTGGGCGGGACTATAATCCGTAGAGGTGGCATCAAGGCTCCCAAAGTACCATTCAGAATTAACCGTCTGCTTACATCAACTCCACTTTCACCTAAAATGACTTCTTTCCTGCTCTCTTGGACTCTTTGTGCCTGAGCGTGAGCACAACTATACCTAGTTAGAGTTTTTGCCGTTGTCTGTGCGATGTTTTACTGTAGGGTAGGGATGTGTTTGAGAGAATTAGCAGCTGAATGTTTAAAGTGTAAATTCTGTCAAATCAAAGTTACAATAAAATACCCAAAAAACTTAAATTCTACATAGAAATCCAAGTGAACAATTCATTAATCAATCAGGATGATTCAGACAAAAGTCGGACATCAGATGTGCCAGCGAAAAAACATCCTGTTTCTTTGGAAACGTTTTGACTTATGATGAATAAAAGCCCATGTTGAACACCAGCCACTGAATCAGCTCAGCAGAAACACAATTGATGGTTCATTAATTGCAGACAAAAATCATATGATCATGATTCTTTTTGCACAACCTCAGCCTAGGTACAAACTAATGCACATCATAAATAGCTGCGTGTCATTTTTTTTTAACCTTCTCAATGTTGCAGCTTAGTGCTGCGCGTATATTATTGTGATTATATTGCTACATGTTGTAATGGGATATGCCTTACAGTATATTAAAATAAACTAGGTAAAGATGGACCTGCATTTATTTGAGCACATTTGAAAGAAAACCTACGCAACCGCTGTCATGGTCAGAATGCAGGCCAGTACAGTGATAAGGGTTGACTAACGATCTGCGATTTCTTTCAAATACAAGGTCTAAAATAGCAAGTGTTTAATTTTTTCTCTGTGCGACACTTTCTGGTGATTTTCGCCTTGACTTCAGTTCCTCCAGGTATATTGTGTACGATCTTGCTCAGGTGAATCTGAAATACCTTCTGAAACTTCGCTTCAATTATCAGACGTCCCTTTGGTGAGAGACACGTACCTGCAACCCTGATCTCCACACCACCGTCAGTTCCCGATGAAGCCCTGATCTTCTCCACAGCACCGTCAGCTAACTGCAATACAGCCATCGAGACCGAGGAGCCGCTGAGATCCTGTCGCTTATTCACTTCTGTCGGTTTCTCTGCTTTAGTGTCCAGCGTGGGACAAATACTACAAGTTCTCTTGCACTGTAAATAGTCTATTACAGTAAATGCTCTCTGTGCGACTTGTATTGTCATTTCTATTAAAGAGATGTACAGCTGTGGGATTTGATCTAATGGAGGTATTTCAAGGGATTTTGGAGATTTCTTGGATCCTACCAACAGTATTAGGTGGAACAGTCTTCCATTAGTTTTCTAGATTTTTTTTTTTCTTCTTCTCCTAATGTTTGGGCAAGTTATCTTGAAATCTTTTGTCATGGCAAAGTCTGATCCTTGTACGCTTTGTTTTCTTTAGCGAAAACAGACCAACATACTGTACAGTTTTAGTAACGAATGGTTTTCTTGTACATTAGACGGTTGATTGCTTAAACAAATGGATAAGTGGAGCTTTTACTAGGATTTCTAGTATTAGGGCTTTTAGAAACAACAAAAAATAAATGTATACGCTTTCTGTGTACCTCACAGATTTTTTTTTTCCTTTCTGGCTATACTAAGGTGTAAATTTAAGGTAAAATTGGTTCATTTTCAAACAGGAGTTGGGTGTTGGAGTTAATTGAAATAAGAAATTGTGTTTTCTTTGTAAAGCAACACCTTGTCAGGATGGTCACTGACTGTAGGATGATTAAAATTTTCATATGCTTTGCTTTTGTTTGTTTTTTTTTTGTTTTGTTTTTTTTTATATATATATAATTTGGAAATGTGAATAAAAGCAGTTTGGCCCATCATTTTGTCTGGACTTCATTTGTTTTCAGGCAGGAGATAAAGGAAGGAAATAAAAATGGCTTGAGCATCGACTTCAAAGGTTTAACACTTAATATGTGCGAAAACAAACAAATTTACAGTTATTAAATAATGTTACACATACATATTAAAGTTTAATGACTACTTTTGTTGCGTTGAAGTTGAAATAAATCTGCGTTATTATTATATATTTTGAGTATAAGCAGTCATTTTTCTTTCGACGTCTTGTTTTCAAACAGCCCTCTCAGCTCGTCTCCTTCCCACAATGCCTTGCGTGGGTCCGTCTTTGAAAAACCGGCGCGGCTAATTCAAGATGGCGGAGCACGAGCAGCTGTTGGACGAGAGTGAGTGATTAAAAACTAACTCGGTTTTGGCCTCAAACAGCTAAAGCTGTTAGCTTGTTGCTTTAAAAACATTTAAATACGTGCTTTTCTGTACAACGCGAATTTTTAAAAATTATATTCTAACGTCGTTTCTCTGGCGCAAACTAAACTGCTTAACCTGCTAGCTAGGAAGCTAACTGCTACTTTGCTAGGTGTTAGCTTTCAGGAGCCTTTTTTTTTTTTTGCTGCCTCTTTTTTTTCTCCATCCGTATTCCGACAAGTCCCGCCTTCCGTGCTAGGATTGGTTGCTAGGAACTCGCGTTCTGTGTTGTGATTGGCTAGGAGTTCAGCCTTGCAGTTTATTATCCAATCAGAAACCCGGGTTGGGGTTTTTGTCTAGGAGGCGGGCTTTGTCATATTATGGGTAGGGAAATTTTTTGCGTTTTAAGCTAACTAGCTAATATAAACAATGTTGTTTAGGTGAACTTTGCTGTATTTTGGTGGTTATTTTTTGTATTATTGGTTATTAAATCGTTGTGACTGGGCCATACATAACGATAATTCCTGAAATGAGTGAACTGAAATGTTGAATTTAGGAAGGTTTACGAGTTGACACTGTCTCCACAGAGCAGTGGTTCATATCGATGACAGCTGCTGGTTTATTTTCCTTGGGATCCTCTGTCACAGGCACAGGGTCCATTTTGTTCAGTTTGTCATTAAATCTGACACATTTATCAGCCTGCCTCGTGATATATTTCATGTAGTGCTATTCTGACATGCACTTTAATGGGTTAAAGTTAGTAAACAAGTCAGCTAGGTGGTGTGTCTTGTGATTAAATCTTTTTTTAATGATTAAATCTTTTCCTGCTTTCATGACCTTCTTCTTTGATCTGTTACAATAAATAGTCAACTAAGACATTTGTTCAATTAAATGTTGTCTTGGTTCATACCTAATTCAGTGTAATATTATTTTTTTTTAATGGTGAAGGTGAAGAAAATTGTCACAAAACATATAACCATGTATATATGTGTACACACAGAGACCAAAAATAAAACCAATCCCAGAATGATTAATGAATTTACAGAAACAGGAATGTACCAATCTGATCCTATCTGCATTTACATACAGCCTAATAATAATCTGTGAATAATCCCACTGAAAGCGTTATTCGGTTATTCGGTTATTCGGAAAGCGGTTCATGTTAGAGATTTTAATTTGTTGAAAAACAATTCTGAGGGGTCAAACGATCATTCTGAGGCTGTGATAAAACCTGTATTGCTTGTGTTATTCCCAAATAATGACTTTTTAATGTTATTTTCAACAACCAGAGCATCATTGCTCCTGAATATCGGGCAAATCTGGATCACCAAGCGACTTCTACTGCGCTCGCAAACCTGTCTGTGACCACTGATGTCGTCGTTACGGACACGGACACTAAACGTCTTTACACGTGAACGTTGGATCACGTTACAGTTATCGTACATAGAAACCTACAGAGTGTCCAGTTTTGAGTAAAGAATTATTTTTGGAACATTTAGTGAACATCTTTGCATGTGAACACAGCCAGTGAGTGTCGTGATCAGAGGAGACACTGTCCCGAATCTCAGAATCCGATTTTCTGATCCAATTCACTGAAGCACACGAAGACAGGACACGCAGCTTAAAGCATGACACCGTGACGCCTCTGGTGTTTCACTTTACTCGGTAACTGAAGCTCGCAGAGTGTCGTTCTGTTACTGTGAGGATGTCTGTGCTGGGTATCGACTGAAGCTCTGATCATCTGATATCATATCGAAAATGGAAAACTGTCGGATTTGTAAATTCTGATT
The DNA here is from genome assembly GCA_037576825.1 of Pangasius krempfi. Taxonomy (NCBI): domain Eukaryota; kingdom Metazoa; phylum Chordata; class Actinopteri; order Siluriformes; family Pangasiidae; genus Pangasius; species Pangasius krempfi. The sequence goes on from CM074992.1 coordinate 15,719,588, forward strand.
TGGAAAAAGAGCTTGGGTCTGATTGTGAAGATTTACCGCCTGCAGCGTTTAATTCCACCTTGATGTTAAAATCATTGGCTGTAATGTCTCTAAACCTCCCAAAGGACACATAAAGTGAGTTAGATTAGGGCTGTAACTAAAGCGCGGCTCAGAAGCAGGAAGTCGGGTCATTTTCGACCTCTGCGTTCGAGCTACAGAGTGGGGAAAAACCATGAACGCCTCCATGTTCATCTTTTGTTAGCAACAATCTGTCCAGCTAACAGCGATGAGTGAAGTATACTCTCCTCCTCCAAACCGCGGACTGACGGTATAGTCAGTGTCATAGCTTTAACAAGTCTGCATGTTGATTGATCTAAAGTAAATAAGTGTATATAGAGTATAACTCATTTAAAGATAACGTTGTGTTTACTGTTCATGCTGTGAGCTGCCATGTCGATTCGATGTCACTTGCTGAACTCAGGGTTGAGGAAACCATCCCGACTTTACGAGCAGGAAATCCCGAGAGTTAAGGGGGCGTTTTCTTTTGTTTTTCCCTAGTTGGAGTTTTAGGCTACGTTTACACGACAACGATGTAGTCAAAAACGGAAAAGTTTTTCTCCTGCGTTTTCAAAAAAAAGTTTCACGTATATACACGACAACGTTTTCAAAACGATTCGCGTTTACACACATCCGCGATAACGGCCCAAAGCGCTGTGTTACGTATGCCACAATAGACACGTATTACATGTCTACATACCTAACACGTACTACGCACGCGCATGATGTCACCGTTTTCAAAGATTCCCGTATTGGGTGTTTACACGGAGACGATAACGGCGGCGTTTTCAAAAACTTGCACTTTGAAACCCGTTTTCAGTCCCCGAAACGCCGACGTCGTGTAAACGAACAGGCAAAACGCATAAAAAGTTTCACGTTTTTTTGGCTGAAAACGTTGTCGTGTAAACGGCCCCTTAGTCGAATGCAGCTGATTTACATGTCATTTGCATGTTAGCTAAGTAGCGTTGTCTGCGCTACGTGTAGGCGGATTCACTGATTAGGGTGTAATTTGCAAGTTTCGTGACGACACGATCTAATATCGATTCTTTTAGCCAGCGATTCGTGTATTTGCCGACACCTCAGTTACCGCCACGATGCGATTCCGATTTGATCGATTCAGGGGCCTGCGATCGATATTAAACGATGTGTCTATTCCACACAATCGGTAACATTTCAGTAAATTCACAGAAATATATTTAGAGAAGATTTTATTGACTTTTTTTCCGGTATGAAATGCTACATATGATGAACGTGATGAACTTAAACTTTAATGGACGTCACGTTCGGGACATGACTGGAATTAGAGTTACCGAAGTTTTTTTATTCCTCTTACACCACAGCAATTTACCAGCGAATAAATGTTTTTAATAATTGAAGACTGGAATGTTATAATTTTATCTGTTTATAGTTATAACTGTTATATTGTTACAGCAGCTATAAAACAGTCGTTCTCTCAGCAGCATGTTACTAAACACACAAAAACCTCCTGAAGACTTTGACGTTTTGGAAAACTAACTGTTACGAGGAGCTGAAACTGGAGACTCCTTCCATAAATGATTTCATTTAAAAAAAAAAAAAATCACCATTTCAATGATTTCACATTTTTCTTTGCTAAATAACAACACGGCTTATTATTCGTGTTAGATTGTGTGGATCGTCCGCCGTACACGTCCCCGTGAACGACCCGTTGCTATAGTAACGATGAAGCATTATAACGAGCGCATTAAATAGAAATAAAGCTGCTGGTTTGCAGCTGCACTACTGTCAGATCAGCTGTGATAGAAAATGAATCAAGAGCAGAATCCATTCATGTTTAAACTGTTCTGTATTATTGGCTTGAAACATATCTAATTTATTATTATGATTATTGTAATTTCAGGCTCTTCAGCTAAGGCTCTTGTCAGCCTGAGAGGTAAGAATTAAGAGTTAAAAGTCCTAAAATCTGAGAGAATTGTTTTTAAGTCCAAATGCTAAGATACTCAACAGATATTTAAGATGATGATGATGATGATGACGATTTTTGTTTTTTGCAGAGGGAAGTTTGTCGAACACCTTAAATGAGAAAAACATCCTGTCGAAGTCTCAGAACACCAGAGGAAGGAGCAGCTACACGACTATGGAAACGGTGAGAAAGGTGTTTTATGTGGAAATATAACGATGCTCTTTGTTTATACACATCCTCATATATTAATACGTGACACGATTTTTTCACTCCGTGCACCCAGTGTATGTGAAAACTTTAGCGTGTGGTGAACATGTCCGCTCCTGTAGCAGGTGTGAGGAAGGAATCAGTAACAGCAGCGGACATGTTTGAATTCAGTAGCACTTATAACTCACAAAATTACGCCGTACAGTTTCCGCTCGACCTTCTGTTAGATACTGGATAGCGCTTTTGCTGTTATTTTTACTGTATCACTGCAATTATATATATATATATATCATTACAAAAAAAAAAGTCGTCGCTGTTTAGATTTTAATAGGCAAATCCATAAGAGTGTATGAATGGATCATTATTAGAGCGATTATAATGTTTCTA
>CM074992.1:15743347-15754070 GCA_037576825.1 Pangasius krempfi
CAGAAGATAGGGATAGGTGGAGAGTGATGATTCGCTGTGGCGACCCCTGAAGGGAAAAGCCGAAAGAAGAAGAAGCAATCGACACTTACCATTCTCCTCAGGACAGCGGGATTGGAGAAGGGGATCTCAATGCTGAAAGCCTTGGAGCCGTTAGTAAATAAGTGTTCCTGCACATTAAATCCTTTTCCATTGGCCTCTTCCACGCTCATCACGCCAGTTGACAAGGTGACGTTCAACAGCTCCACATCAGGCAGGAAGGAACCCAGCATTATTTTAAACACGTCCGAGTCTGCACCAGTATCTGTAAAGGGAAAGAAATGAATTTAAACTGTGCAGTTATCATCTCCATGACACTTTTCAATCATGATAATGATAGTCACTCACTGTCTGTGATGTGGAGTGGCCGAGGCTCTGGTGGGGTGATAATGGGATAATGGACTTTGTACCTGGTGATTTCAGCCTTTCCTTCTCGCCACAGCATTTCAAGCATTGGTTCAATACTGTGAGTGACGTGATACCCATAATCCAACACAATACTCTACAAAAGGGGGGGAAAAAAATAAATAAATTAAATTTTTTTATTTAATTGATGACATCAGAAAGCATGCATTACAGTAATTTCATCACTGTAAAAAAGGATTTTTAAAAAATGTGTAGTTATTGATATCGGTGAGGTTTTATGAGAGGAGACATTTGCTGCATTTATGGAAGGAGTCTCTAGTGTCAGTCAGTGAGTAAAATGGCAACAAAAACAATGTGATATTGACTATATCCAGTGTTCAAGAAATATTTTAATTTATTATTAACGTTTGCTATAAGGGTCCCTTGAGGACTAGTAGTTAGGCCTTGGCGCTCTCACCCCAGCAGCCCGGGTTAGATTCCCTGCCAGGGAACCAACCCCAGCCACCGGGGTTGCACATAACAGTGCACTCCCAGTGCCGGTCCCAAGCCCAGATAAAATTGGGGAGGGTTGCATCAGGAAGGGCATCTGGCATAAAAACTTTGCCAAATGAAATATGCTGACCAATGAACTGCTGTGGTGACCCCTAATGAGAGCAACTGAAAGATCATCATCAGTATGTGCTATAAACAATTTTTTCACCACATAATGCAGCCTGTTAACAGTAAGCTTTAGTTGCTAAGCAACATGACAGGTAAAAAGTAAGCTATTCTATGGACAGAACAATAAGAACCTAAAATAACTATCCATTTCATAATTGATGAATCAAATTACAGAAATTGATCCATAGCAACCTGAACAGTACTGACCAACCTTATAATAACCATCTGGTCCACCGACAGGCAAGGACATTTTAATTTGGCTCTCCGTCATCGTCATGGTGTAGCCCCTAGCTTTCATCTCTGTTTGATTGAGCCTCTTTCCGTCAATACCCATGTATATTTCGAGGATTTGATACCGAGGATCGGTCATCAGAGGTATGATGTATTGGGGCATGTACCATGTGATGAGTTCCTTAGTAAAATGGAGTCCACCTGTAAAATGATATGAGATTATAGGAACAGTAGATCCCTCATCCAAAATCATAACCCATCTATAATTGCATACCAGTAGGACAGACAGCAGCACTGTCAATAATCATTACAGACCAAGCCTGCTTGAAGAAGGTGCTCACTTTAAAGACCTCCATTTGCACCCCATTCACCTGGTTGGAGGGGAGAAAAAAAAAATACTGATTATCTCTGGTGGGTTATCATTAGCACAGAGTTTTTACACACCTGTACTTGCTCACTTACATCCTCAGTATAAGTTTCAGGCGTGTTGTAGGGACTTCGCAGAACCAATCGCGTGGGAGTCATCGATACGCCATAACCCGCGTTCTGAACCTCCTCCAACATCATTGGCTTTTCTTTGGGTGTGTAAAAGACCATCCTCCAAATGTTGCTCAGAGTGGCAGAGGCCTGAGTTGAGGGGGAAAATAAAATAAAGACTTCAATATTATTGTGTGAATTTAGATCATATGGGACACATTAAGAAACGTTTTTGTATACTTCCTTGTCACAATCATATCTAGCTCAGTTTAAACTAAACATGGCACCATGCATTCTTGAAAGACAAGTACCCTTTAAAAAAAATAATAAATACTGCACAGAATAATGGCAGGTATTATTTTGGGGGCCCACCTAAGACAAACACACATGATACCTGACTTCACCCTACATTTACCTGTTGATCAGCAGAGAATCCAGTGATTCCTGTGACTGCTTGTCTTGGGTGCTTAGGCAGATTGATATCATGGTGTCCTCTGTGAACAGAGACCTTGAAAAACAGATCTGGATTACAACTCCAACATGAATACTCTACAGAAAGACAGGGGTAAAAAAGCAGACCAGGGGTTAATAAGGGAAGCAATTTCGTATATACAGTCTTGGACTCGAGTCCGGTCTCGAACGATATTCTGTATTGTCTTGGATTTGTCTCAAACTTGTGCTTGAAAAGATGGTCAAAGTTTGACAAGAAGCGATTTATCCTCCTAGAAAACAGCCTAATCATTGGCGCAATCAGCATTTAAGCCCACTAGTTGGGAGAACTAGCATAACCGATTCAACTTCAACTAATGATTTAAGAACAAAACATTGGCTGCTAAATTATCTTGCTTACCAATGGCAGAGTGAGAAACTATATTAGCAATGAACAAGCAATTGTTTGGCGTAATTGCATTTTCACAACTGCATATTGAAGTAAACAGTAGTAAAGGCTTGGCCTCAAAAGAAGCTGATGGTTTTTGATTTTGATCTTCACTCTTTCATATGGAGTCAAATCTTAACTTGGCTTCGACCTGCTTAGGACTTGGTCTTGACTTCATTTCAGCTAGTCCTTGGGTCTCATTTGTCAACCGTGTGTACGCAAGGATGTGATTTGTCAAGTTCTTCTTGTGTGGCCACGTATATGCAAGAACCCCTAGTGGTAGACAAGTGTAATTGTAGGTAAACTGATTATGAGGAACGTCCAGCCCACTTACTGTCAGTCATATCAGCATAACTGACAGAGTAAATACTGATTCCGGTGCTTACACGGTGCGGAGAGTTTATGCAGATGAAACGTAAAATAAAATGGTATGAAAGGTACATCTAAAAATTGATTGCTGAGAGTGACGAGTGGCTCATCAGTTGAATTTTTCTGGCCAGGGCATTTTTAGGTGATTTCTATTCTAAGGTTTTTAGCCATGGGCTCATTTTAAAGAGACAGAAGACACAGGTCTGGCATTTCCTAAACAACTATGAGACAGATAATAGCACACGACCTACATGCATTCATATCACTCACACTGCTGTACACTGCATATTTCTGAAAAAGGCAGTGGAAAATGTCAATTTTCGCTTCATGAGTACAAACTTAGAACTTGTTTTATGCAAACGAGTCCCCCAGTGGCGCTCTTGAATGCACCACGCACGTCATAATCAAAGGTGTAGCTACAGTATAGCTAAGGCAGGACACGAGGAGTTTATACTCTGCAATCCTCCTAAAATGTCCCTCTTTATTCTCTATGTGGATGGACTTTTCTTGCTGATGCTCTGATAACAGCCCACACTATACATATTGCTAATCTCCTGAAGCAGTTTAGCCCACCCAATCCTGAGGATCAGTCACTGGAAAATTGGTAGATTTTCTCCTTCTTATATCACCCTTAATCTCTGGAATAGTGTTTTAGAGAATATCAGGTACTAATAACACTTTTGAAATCCAGATTAAAAGCATTTAAACTTGATTTAAATTTGTCTTTGTTAAAAAAAAAAAACACTTTGATTTGCAGTAATTCTCCAATAGAGACTTAGATAATTAGTGATGTACATTGATTCTGCAAATTAATCCACTGATGTGATTCATAGTGAACACCTTGTTTGGACCATCTTTTATATTACAAGCTCTTTCAGATGTTGAAATCAAAATTAAAAGTATGTAGCATGTGAATGATTTCCTTCAGTCTCCGTATATGTACTTTTAATCCTTTTTGGGGAAAGAATGTCAGGGAATGTAATTTATATAAAACACTGGTCATGCATTTCTTTCTTCCCCTGGCCCCTAGAGTTTTCTTCACACACACAAAATGCAAGCCTGTTAGACTTTAGAGTAGCAGATATTTACAGTCTAGTGCTGTGAGAAATTACCTCCATGAAGTTTCGTTCGCAGAGAATCTCACGTGAAGCCCATTGATTGTATTCGCAAGTCTTTTCCACCTCATGTACATCATCAGACATCCGGTTGCCATACAACTGCAGACGCAGTCCAATATCAAATACAGCATCACCCTGAGACCAACAAGAAACAAGAAGCAACAGTGAATTCACCACAGATCAAAATTAATTATGAATTATGTTGAAATTTCTATATTACTGCACGCTGTATTTTTTTTTAACTGTCTAAACATCAGTACATGGTTATGAGCAAAGCAGCTTAGCAGTGATGTGTAGATTTTCGTATTTCCCCAGGGATCAGACTCGATGCTGTAGCCACACTGAACCGCCAGGGCCGGCGTCAAAGTCACAATTTGTGAACCATCTGAATATTTAAAAGGGAAAATATTCATGTAATCACAGTCTACATATTGGTAACGTCCAAGGCTTGAGCTCAGTTTTAAGAAATACTTACTGATGGCTTCAACTACAAGCTGACGTCCATAAGACAGAGAGCTATCCAAGGTAAGCTTCATAACATTTCCAACACACTCCAAAGTCAAGCCAGCTCCTGCAAAGGACCAGAAAATTGTCACAATGTGTTAAAATCATCAGTGTGCTAGTCAAGGTTAAGTCTAAAAAAATAAAATAAAAAAAAAGACATTACTTACGTTGACTGAAAGCTTCACCTGCAACAGCAATCACCAAAAGCCAGAAGGCACTAATGGAAACAAAGTTTAATTAGTAACCTTGCCTTTGCTTAATTAATCTTACTTCAGAGAACTTACCAAAATTCACAGAAAGGTGCCATCGCAGTGAAAGGAAGGCCTGTGTGTTTTGTCAATGCTGCAACTTAAACAAGTTTAAAGGTGTGTTATGTTGAGGAAAACACCTACAGGCCTATAAACAGATCCTTTAACAAGCTGCTGAATATCATAAGTCCTGAGGTTATTTATGCTTAATGGGTCTGTAGATTTTCTTGCGTGGCCAAGAAAAATGGAAATCACCACAAAATGTAAGAAAAGAAACCAAATCAAGCTCAACAGCTCAAACTTGATAACAGATGCGGTGTTCGGCAGATCCTCTCCAGCAAGGTAAAGCCACTCCTACACAGGTGATCCTAATGACACTGATGCTCGTCAGGATTGGTTAAGATGCAAACTTCAGTCCTAAGCAGTCATGTTGACCAGGGGGGAAAAATCTAGTCATTTCAGACCAAGCTGTGACAAAGTTAGAGTCTTTCTTTAATACAAATAATTATTCTGCTGTATTTTAAATACACACACCTTTATTATAGATAGTGTATATTTTACAAAAATAAAGCAGTTATCAGTAATGAAAACTTTTAATTGTATCTGATTAATCTGAGATTACGTTACCTGTGTGATCTAAGTGGTTTACCTGGCTACAATTATTCATTCATCTTCAGTAATGGTTTATCCTGGTTAGAGTCACTGTGTATCGGGATCTTATCCCGGGAATACCGGATGTGCGGCAGGAATGCACCAAGGATGGGACAGCAGTCCATCACAGACGACCGTGCACACACATTCACATTGGGTCAATTTAGCATAGCCAGTTAATCTACTGCCATGTTTTTGGACATTGGGAAGAAACCGGAGAACCCTGAGGAAACCCACACGGACACGAGGAGATGATGTGAAACTCCACACAGACGGGAACCCGAGCTCACGATCAAATTGTGGACCATGGAGCTGTGAGGCTTCATATTCTTTTTATATTCAAATTTTGCACTTAAAGAAAAGTACAACAAAAAGAAGGACATGCAGCATATTGACTTTTTTGATATATGTATAAGTATTGGCATCTTTTGGGGGCTGTTTCAAGCTTTAAGCCTTACTCTAACCCTCCGAGCCACCAGGGGACCCCGGAAGAACGCAGGATAACAAAAAAAGGAGCACGTAGGTTGTCACTTGGGGTCCCTAAAGTTCAGAAACAGCCCTGATGGCACACAGTGATTTTTATACTCAAACAAATTGAGTGTACCAGGATGTTTCAGGCTAAACATGATCTGCTTTCTACCAGAGGAACATACAGCCAGATGGTTGTAGGATACAATAATTGTGTACAGATTTCAGTCTGTATATTTGAACCTATTGAAAACCCGTGGTGTGAATTATAGTGGACGTCCACATGCACAAAACTAAAACTGTAAAGGAGCTTGAAACATATGGAACATATACGAACATATAGAAGTGTCTCTAACCTTGTTAGACTTTACAAAGAGAGTCAGTGCTGTTATTCACATCAAGGAAGGCAGACAGTAAGTGTGGCTGTGGCAATAATTTTAAAACCAGTGTTTTGCAGCAAAAAAAAAAAAAAGCACTTCATATGGAGTTGAAACTGTAGTATCCACATAGGTTCAAGCTAAAATATCAGTTATTGCATGTGTTGTTTATTTAGTATATTTTCACAACATGTGCCAATAATTATGGATTAATCTGTACTGTATAAATACAGCATGAATGTTCTTTGCAGGGGATTAAAAACCAGAGAAGCCAACATGTCCCTTTCCTGTTGGTCAGTCGTTTGGCGTCAAAATTTTGATGTGTCCTGATGACCAGCATTGAGTTTTTGAGGGGAAAAAACCTTGTTGATGGCGTTGTTCATGGATATTGAAATTATTCTGAGCAAATCTGTCAGCAAAGTGCAAATTCAGGGAATCTGTATCCATGAGACTGGTCTGTTTAAACATTAAAAAAAAGCCTACTTTGTTTCCAACAGCGGCCAGAGAAACACAGGGAATCCATGAGATGACAAAGTAGATAATTTTCTCTGATAATTTACAATATATTTCACTACAGACATTTTATTTGAGGAAATGAGACCTGTTCAAAACAGACATTGCAATTTTATAATTTTATAATTTTATAATCCTAAATAATTTACAAATTTACATCGAGATGAAATTACAAAAAACTATAGCAAGAAAAAAACCTCTGCTTTGAAGCAAATCCAAGCCGTTCACAACATACACTTACAAATCAGTTAGGAATTAAGTTCTTTCAGTCATAAACACGGCGATGGAAATCCACCATCAATAGCCTCGCCTTCTTTTTTCTTCAGAGTCGAGAACTGTCTGACGCAAACTTATTCTGGCGTCTTCAAAGCTGGCGTTCATTTCCAACGCTTTCTTAAAATCACTCTCAGCATCTTGGAAGAAACCTGCAGGAAAGAAAAACATGTCTTGTGTAAGGAATAAAGCACGCTGTTATAGGAAACTAATCCATGACGGGGTAGTGGGACGCAGCCTGATGTGAAGCTGACTTACTGTTGTCATCCCGAAGTTGATTATTTTCCAATAACAGCACATCCTGAAGTGTTTTATTCCTCTTATACCATAACAACTTGTCGAAGATTAAATTTTTTTTTTTAAAGAAAAGAACACATGCATTTATCCATTTATAGTCACATTTAATGTTGTGGAACAGCAAAAAAAAAAAAAAAAACAGTTCCTGTTCCTGCTGTTCTGTGACCAGCTGCTCTTTTTCCTCTTTCTGGAATTTAACCTATGGAATTAAATTTGCATTAAAAGTGAAGAGACCAAAAAAAAAAAAAGCAGCTTGTCATGTTACTGAAAAACTGTAAACTCCAAGGAAATAAAACTGACTGTTGATGGAAAACTGACTGTTAAAGTGCTGACACTGGAGACTCCTTCCATAACTGTTAAATAAACATATCCAACACAAAATGATCAACGATTTCACACAGTTTTCTTTGTGAAATAACAACACGCTTGTTTATCCGTTTATTATTAGACTTAGATTATGCAGACTGTCCACCATATACAGTAAGTCCCTGTGAATGAGCCGTTACTATGGAAACTATATCATATAAACCTATCGCTTGAATTACTGCCAGAACTACTAATCTGTGCTATGCTATAATTCTAAATAATACAGAAATAATAATTTTCTAGTTATTCACAATATATTATTTTAAGATAGTAAATTAGACACAAACTGATTGTAGTGTCAGAATGCAAAGCTCTTTACACCTCGTTCCAAACACCGTCGCTAAACACATTTCTGATGTCACTTAATGTTGTTACACTATTAAACACACTTTCGCAAAACCTTTTCAGCACTATTTCTTTACACACCTGTACTCGCTGAGGAGACACCCGAGTACAAAGCCACTCAATGTTTTATTTTAAAAGAAAGAAGCAAAAAAAAAAGGACTAGCTGTATCCCAAATGACTCTGTGGTTAGCATGTGGAGCAAGACACATAGGCCATGTCTAGCCAGCACCATCAGGCTTCTTTCCCTGCACAGAGTCACAACGCATCACACACACACACACACACGCACACGCACACGCACACGCACACGCACACGCACACGCACACGCACTGATGAAATACTTTGAGAACAGATTTCACAAGACTGCTCTTGGCCCACACCCACTGACATGTGACCAGAATCGTGACACTGTCTCCTCCTACTGATACGACTCATATCAGTCTACATATTCATAAATCATATGGTAAAGTCGATACACTCTTTTTTGGCACATTAATCATACTGCACAATCCTTTTGCACATTGATCTCTCTCTCTCTCTCTCTCTCTCTCAGCACGGCTCTGACAGTAGTCCCGGCTGTATGTAAATGACAAGATTAAATCAATATGCTTGTTCTAAAAAGTTACTGTTTCTATAGTAACAGCTCCCACATTGAGACTCGTATGGTAGACACTCCACATGACCTAAGGCTAATAATAGAAAAAGCAGATGCAATCATTTATATGGTGAAGCTTTCTGTTATGAGATGCTTATGTAACATTTACGGAAGGAGTCTTTAGTGTCTTCAGGACAGATGATTTTGTGCTTTCTGGTTTCGCAATAACATGACAAGGTTTTTTTTTTTTGTCTTAATTAACTTCAAACGAGAGAAAAAGAGAGGCTTTGAAGGAACAACTGGTCCACCCTTTTGTTGGATCCTTGTGTTACTCCTTACATTACCCCTTCCCCCCTCCATTTTTCTCCCCAAGTTGGTCATTTGCAAATTCAAACCCACCAGCCAGCTCTCCCCCGAATCAACGAACAGCTACCGCGTCTTTTCAAAGTGGGTCAGGGTCAGAGGAAAAGGCTATCTACCCTCTTTCGCATACATGTCGGCCATGATTGGCTAAGTGTCGCTGTGACTGACATCCCTCGCACCCGGCGATCGCTAAACAATTCTGCTGTCTCTGTCTTGACTCTGGCCACAGATATCATAATCATAATCAATATCATGATTCGAACTCGCGATCTCCCAAAAATACAGCGAACGCTTTTTTGTTGCTCCACTCAGGAGCCCATAATATACATTGTTTTTATTCTTCTATAACTTTATTCCATTCTACGTGTCGGTCAACGTCGCTCTTCCTACTTGATATCCAAATAAGGAATTCAGGACGAATCACTGAATATGCAAATTAGTCTGTGAGGTCATCTGGTGACTTCTAGAGAATTTATGAGCATGCACTACCTACTTTCCCCTGAAGAGAGTCTCAAGTGTCAACAAGTGTCTGTGTACCCTGGTATTTAAAAAAAGAAATAAGATAAGATAAGACACTTTATTGTCATGGTAGGAGTGTAGTGACGCGCCAAGAGACGATGAAACGTACACGGGATATCTGATATCTGATATCCACAATGACACTAACAACCTCAATAAATAAAAACTGGAGGACTCCAGCTTAAGGGTTCACCAGGAAGTGGCACAGACAGTGAGGTAAAGAGAATATAAAAGGCAGAGATATCATGATAATGCATGGATAATAATAATTTTAAAAAAACAAAAACAAAGGCTGTACACCTACCCAGTCTATACCGTATTAATCCTCTGTTGTAATAAGGCACTTCAAACTGTCTGTTAGTTTTAATAGCTGCGCTGTAATCATCCATGGCTTCATAAAAATCAACCCGGAAGTACTTCACCTGGCCGCGGTTATTGTAGGCTATGGCGAGGTCATCACTGTTGCATTCTCTGTAACGGCAATAAAAACAGGAGATAGATAATAAACAAGGGATACAGGGCAGATTTCATTAAACACACACACACACACACACACACACACACACACACACACACACACACACATTAGCTAGTTCCATTCTCCTAACACACTTATTTCTAAAGTTTATAAAGTTATCCAGCATGAATCACCCAGATGCCATGCAGATGTTGATGAACTCTGTGTACAAATCCTCTGCGCGTTTGAAACGTTTGCGGTTAAACTCATCATTAGCTTCATTCAGGAGAGTTTGTCTGTCCAACACCTCTGACTGCTCCTCCATGTGTCTGTGTCTCAGCTGACAGCAACAAACAACAACAATAAATAGCAATGGCACCGTTTTCTTCGTTTGTGTTTCTGTGGTAGAGCTGTTCGTCTAATTAGCGCCACCTAGCGACCAGGAGGCACACGAACTGTGAAATATCATACAACACGAACATCTAAAACAACCTACCACATAACCATCCATCCATCGTACAACACGAACATCTATAACAACCTACCACATAACCATCCATCCATCGTACAACACGAACATCTAAAACAACCTACCACATAACCATCCATCCA
>CM074992.1:15754080-15785802 GCA_037576825.1 Pangasius krempfi
AACAACCTACCACATAACCATCCATCCATCGTACAACACGAACATCTAAAACAACCTACCACATAACCATCCATCCATCGTGCAACACGAACATCTAAAACAACCTACCACGTAACCATCCATCCTAGGAGCCTATCCCAGGGGACTTGGGAACAAGACAGGGAACACCCTGGACAGGGTGCCAACCCATCACAGGGCACAATCACACACACAATTTGGAAATGCTAATCAGCCTACAATGCATGTTTTTGGACTGGGGGAGGAAACTGGAGTACCTGGAGGAAACCCCCGAGGCACAGGGAGAACATGCAAACTCCACATGCACACAGGGCAGAGGTGGGACTCAAACTCCCAACCCTGGAAGTGCGAGGCAAACATGCTAATAACCACTAGGCCACCGTGCCCCCGACTACCACATAACCTTTTATTTAATTCAGAGTAAATGTTTTTTTTCTTTCTTTCTTTCTTTTTTCTTTTCTTTTTCTTTTTTTTTTTAAGTTTTCAGTCACTGAGCTTTCACATTAACTGTACAAAAGACCTAATGGCTACATGCTGGCCAGTTAAATTATTAACCGAGTTTAACGCTGCTGAATGCTCCATTCTGATTGGTCAGAAGTTGTTGATTACTTTTCTATAACAGCAGCATTGACAATAGTGTTTTATGATAATGCACATTTTCTAATATGTTGTCTCTAATACGTATGACTTACATATTTGTTTAGTCAAGTATTTTGTGATTATATTTTTCTTATGTAAAGGAGCAGATCAAGAGGGTTCACAGGCAAAGAGTGTTGTGGTGATCTGGGATGTTTGGATGCTGTTGCCCCCCCAACTCTCACATGTTCACTCAGGTTTGTTGACGGTGGAGTGGCTGGCCGCTTTATGTCCCAGGGCGCCCTCATCTCTGTGTTACCTTCTGGCTCTCCCTTTTACTTATGCTGTCATAGCTAGTCTTGCTGGAGTCCCTACTTGCGCTCTGCACACAATGTACACTGTCCTTAACATTACACGACAATACGCATACCTAATAATCTGTGTTTCTCCCTCTCTCTCTCTCTCTGTTGAGCTACACATGCTATTCTGAAGATACCAGTGATCCTGACCCCTTCTGCTCTCCAGACCTGCCTGATCCAGCCTGATGCCCTACTTCTGTTTGGAGCCCTCATCACTTGGAAATCACTCGCTGCTGCTGAGGATGGCTGCACACGGACAGCCTGAAGTTACATGAGATTACTGTTGATGATACCACTTAAAAACCATGAAGATGGCTTTGGATGGCAATTCATGTGACTTCATGTGGAAACTATAATAAATTTACTGGTTACACATCTACACTATTTGTCCATATTGTACACAGTTATAGAAGGGAATGATTTATAAATCGCACTCTGTGGTGTCATCCAGATGAGGAGCTGTTCCCTTTTGAGTCGGGTTCCTCTCAAGGTTTCTTCATCGTTTCGTCTCAGGGAGTTTTTCCTCACCACCGTCGCCTCTGGCTTGCTCATTAGGGTTAAATTTTATAATTAAAAAATTTATATCCTGAATTTATATATTTCTGTAAAGCTGCTTGGTGACAATGTCCATTGTGAAAAGCGCTTTACAAATAAAATTGAATTGAATTGACTTGAATGTGGCAACAGCTCAGTCGCAGGGATGTGTTTTATATACGCTCCACGATGACAGATTTAAAAAGTGTGTATTTGTTGATATAGTGAAGCTTTCTGTGAAGACATATATATGTAACATTTTTTGGAAGGAGCCTTCAATGTGAGTGTTTTGTAACAGTCAAAGGTAAAGCTGTAAATATTAAGTCTTTAGGATGGAGAGCTTTACGGTTTATGGGTTCTTGGTACCATGACAAGCTGCTTTTTTTGTCTTATTAACTTCACAAGCGAGATAAAGAGAGGCTGCTGAATGAACGACTGTTTATAGCTGCCATAACGTAAGTGCTAACATGAACTTGTTTTGTGGACATTCCAAAACATGAAATGTAATTATAAATGGCTAACACATGGATCATGCCATTCCTTAATAAGAATTTGCTTGGCCAAAAAAATAAGACATCTTGTCAAATTGTCAAACTGTTTTTGTAACAAAAGATAAAATACACCAATACCGTAATAATACACAGTTTATCTCTTCATCCATTTGCTGATTTCTTTTAAATTTGCCACACCAATAAATATTTGCTTTTCAATTCCTTGATGAATGAGGTTGATGTACTATACATCACTGATCTTAAAAATGATGTTTGGTGCTTGGGATTTTGAACTGGATTTGGTAAATCTGCTACTACTCTGAATTTAAACACCTTGTGCAGTGTATCTTAACTTTGAAATGATTTCCTGTACTTCATTTAAACACTTTTTTTCTACCTGACAATATTACATAAAGGATTCTCAAAGCTACAGAGGACATTTACAGTCAGAAAACGATCAGAATTTATACAGATATGATAAAAGATACATTTTACTGTGGTATTTATTGAGGTTTAAAACCTTTCAGGTGGTAAGAACTGATCATATATCACTTAGTATCCACCCCTGTAATATTTGGATTGGACAGGAATTTTACACGTTTTCATTTGAGCTCTTCAAATAGAATGTGGCCACAAGCACTTTGGTGTCAGTCGGCTATAGGGACAGAACAAGAAGTGTAAAGAGCACCTCGGCACAATGAAGCCCTTCATCGCGGTTTTACTCTCTTGCCTTTCATTTATCCATTTGGTGGATATCTCCGACTGCTATAATGTTATTTATCCATCACAAATTTTAACCCAGAGTTACGCACAAAGAAGAAACTATGCTAATCCATCCAACACCAGACTACCACTGAGGACGCTTAATCCAGCAGGTACAGTTTTACTAAAATAAATCTTAAATTTGACGTTCTAACCTGGTTTAATGTCAGTTTCTTTGCTAATTAAGCACCACTTATTTGATGTTTATGATACATTTATGTTTTCCTGACTGGTTTTCAAGGCGAGGATAATTAAATTGTGTAAACAATCTGTCATGTTTGCATTTTGTCTCTGCGTGCATCAGCAAATGGAACATACAGTTTCATTATTTTTTTTTTCTTGATGCACTGCAATGAAAAACCACAAATATGACTTCTCCACCTTTCACATAAACACGTTTGTGTGTAACGTTCATTTAATCTACAGTGGAATATAGTAAAAAATCTAAATATATATAGTAAAACCACAATCTCATCTCTAAAGAAAACCTTTATGCAAACATTAAAGGAGAACTCCAGTGTTCTTCAACCTAATCTCTATCCACCGCATCTGTAGCATGTGTGTGTGTGTGTGTGTGTGTGTGTTGTTCATGTTTCCCTGTTCGAGAAATGAATGGAAAAATCTAAGTGTAGTTGTTTTAAATGTGCGACTATTTTAATGTGAATTCAAATCTTTCAAGACAAACAAGTGAGAAAGTCTTAGCAAAGCTGTTCCTATGGAGCTTTATTAAAACTTTGCTTCTTTGTACACAGACAGTAAAAGAGTAATTTTGATTATTTATGCCTTTTGTGGTTTCCACAAAAATACAATCTCCACACACAAATTCTTCTCTCTGAAAAAGTAGTCCCAGCTTTGTGATAGAAATTTAGATTCAAACTCAAATTCAGAATTTATTGGTCACACACACACAACCATACACAGTACGACGTGCAGTGAAATTTTTACGACTGACCATGACATAAAAATAGAATTTACCTAAACCAGAATTTACTTCTTTTCTTTTGACAAGTATAAAATAAAAATATAAAATATAATATAAATGATATAAAAGATAGATGGCTGCAACAGTATGGACTATATTTTTATACCAGACTGTTATTCAGAAACATTTTTGAGTGAAGAATTAATAGAAAATATGTTCAGAACTGAACCCAGAATACAGAATTCAGCCCTTTGACTTCCAAGACAAGCTATTTTCAAGTAAACAGGCTTTCCGTTATTTTCCTTGATACAAGGAAACCTGTTGAAATTATTAACTATGGTAATCATATATACATTTCAGGTGTGGTGGATGGAGGGTAGGTTGGAGTAAAATGTTGGAATATTCCTTTAAAGGCATGTTTTGTAATATGCATGGATATTGTAATCCCATGTTCTTTTTGGTTGTGACTATAAGGCATGGATTTTTTTCTTTTAAACTAACAACTTTTGTCTTGTCTTTGTGTCACTAATTTGAAATCCGACTTTTCCCTGTTGGTGGACCGTAGTAGACAGCAGTAAATATAGGTTAAATGGAGAGCAGTATCTTCACAAAGACCAGCCAAAGGTTTTGCCACAACTGGTAAACTATCTTGGACCCAAGAGTCTTTCTCCAGCAAAGGTTTATGACTGGCAAAAAGACTTATCAACAACAGAGAAAAGGCCGTCTCCATCGCCGGAGAACCAGCAGATGAAGGGTGAATGGGCACCGGTAGTTTGTCGCAAAGTAGCAGCTCCTGAAGGATCGTTTACAGGTTCAGACGGACGCGTTACAGTCATGGAAGAATCGCTTGCAGGTCAGGAACGTTCGCGTGCAGCTCCGGAAGAAACACTTGTAGTTCCAGGACTTTCAACCACAGTTAAAGAACAATCACTTGTAATTCCAGAATTATCACCTGCAGGTCCAGAGAGGTCACATGCAGGCCAGGAACAATCACGAGAAGTTCCAGAACAACCACTTGTAGTTCCAGGACTTTCAACTTTAGCACCAGAAATTTCGTTTACAGATTCAGAACAGTCACTTGTAATTCCAGAACCTTCACATGCAGGTCCAGAACAATCACTTGTAGTTCCAGAATTAACACCTGGAGGTCCAGAACAATCAGCAGCAAATCCAGAACAATCACAGATTCCAACAGGTGAACCAGGGATACCTTTCCAACCAACATCTCCTCCTGTACACCAGTGGACCTGGATAGCCTCCTCACTGCAGCCAAATCTCTCACTGCTAAAGTCCACTCTGGCGCCACAACTATTCCGTGAATCCACCTCATCTCGGTCCGTGCCAGCGTCCACTCTGGCGCCACAACTATTCCATGAAGCCACCTCATCTCAATTCTTGCCAGCGTCCACTCTGGCACCACAGCAGTATCCTAAAACAACCTCAGCTCAGCCTCAGGCTCCACTCAGTGCAGGGAGGACAGGTACAAAAAAAATCGGCTGGTAGTGTCAAATCTCAGCCCCATGAAAGCAGAGCTTCCTTTGCGCTAAAGGTGGATTCAGGTGTATGACATCATGGACCATATTTTGTGATCATTTAGCAATATATTTCATTTGACATAAAAGTGGCTTATGAATTTGACCACTAATCAATTAAGCAGTGGTGGTACAAATAGGAAAATCCTTGAGCTCAAGAACAGATGCTTCTATTAAATTGGAAGTCAATCTGGAAATGTTAACAGTTTACAGAGGTATAAATATTCACCAAAATCCCAAAATTGACTTTGACCACTGGCACACCAGCCATGAAGAGCAAGCCGCACATTTCTGACCTTGATAAAAAACTCCTCTGTCCTGGAGACTTTCCCATGTCAGCAGTCTGGCACTGGAGACTCCTTCCAAAAATGTTAAATAAATATCCTCCTAACAAAAAAACTCCGCCATATCGACTATTAAGCATTTTAAATCTGGTTATATGGAGTGTCTGCTGTGCAAGTTGTAAGTTGTTCCTACAAATTAATAACATAGTGGAACAAGAACGTGATTATAAACCTGTGATTTGCCTTGTAGCCTTGTAGCCTTGTAGAACTACTCTCAGAGGTCTACAAAGTCAACACCTTCTGGCCAATTAGAAGCTGAAAATAAATAAATAAATAAATAAATAAATAAATAAACCGCCCATTGTGTTATCGTATTTTTCTGTTTTGGTTTGTTACATTATACTGTATGGTGATGTCATTTTACTGAATCACCTTTAAGACTTTTTTTTTTTTAATGACCATGTTCATTTAAAAAAAAAAAAAGTGACCGCATTTTAACGTAACGAAAAGTAAGCAGTGCTAAGAAAAAGATACTTAAACTTAAATACAACCCAGTGCCGGTACAACATATCAGCGTGTTGTGCTTTATTTATTTTATTTTTTTTAAAAGTTATTTTAAATAACAGAATGAGACGAAGGAATTAGACGTAATACCAGTGGATCTTGAGCCCAATGCCGCAGATCCAACAGGAGTGAAAGTGGGAGTGTTTTATCATTTTGGAGACTCCTCTTTAGATTAAAGACCAAGAAAAACCTGCTTGTATGTTGTTCTCTACTTTCCCTTTTCATGGCATTGGGTCAGATTTAAGTCACCATCATACTAACTTCTGTGCTCAGCTCAAGCTTGTGCATCAGGAAGTAGTTGGTCCTGAGTGTCTTACTAAACCTCTAACCAATAAAATAATCCATCTTTAATACAAAACATTAATAAAATGTTTTTTTTGCTCTCAGCTACAGATTCTCACTGTAGGAGCCGCCCGTTGGACCTTGTCTTTATCATAGACAGCTCTCGCAGTGTGCGTCCAGGTGAGTTTGAGAAGGTTAAGGTCTTCCTTTCAGATATGGTGGACACTCTGGACATCGGCGCTGATGCCACCCGGGTCGCCGTGGTGAACTACGCCAGCACTGTCAAAATCGAGTTCCTCCTCAAAGACCATCTGAAAAAACAAAGCATGAAGCAAGCAATCAGTGTCATTGAACCCCTGGCTGCGGGGACCATGACCGGTCTGGCCATCAAGAAAGCCATGGAAGAAGCCTTCACCGAGCAGTCAGGGGCACGGCCGAAATCACAGAACATCGCAAAGGTGGCCATCATTGTCACGGATGGGCGTCCTCAGGATCAGGTGGAAGAGGTGTCTGCTGCAGCCCGAGCCTCAGGGATCGAGATCTACGCCGTGGGGGTGGACCGGGCCGACATGCGGTCGCTCAAGCTCATGGCCAGCAACCCACTGGAAGACCACGTGTTCTACGTGGAGACGTACGGCGTCATCGAGAAGCTCACCTCCAAGTTCAGAGAGACTCTCTGTGGTAGGAATACGGGTTGGGGGGTTACTACTGGTTTAAAAATCTCTTTTAATTTATATCAAACTTTATATTAAACTCTTTATGGGCATTGACAACATGATTGGAGGATTTTTAGATGATAAAATATAATCCTTTCATTTCCCCATGAGGATTATCTTTATAATATGTATAAAAAGTACATATCTTTAAATAGGAACTCCTGAATAGCATCTAAGTTGAATTTAAGATATTGCATTTTTATTCATTTACATTTATATTAGCAGGTTTGTGTGCGAAATCAATATTCCGAAAAGTATTTTTCAACATAACGCTGATTCTGCTTTTACAATATTTTGCAAAAATTGTGATTTCTATTCAGATAGCACTTTAAATATACACATGCATATATATAGCATATATGAATGCATTAACCGTTTACGTCCTAGGACCAGTTCCCGCTCTTCTTCTCCCAGCTGCAGAAAACTATCTTAACCTTTTTCAGGAAAATGAAGTGAACTCTTCTGATACAATGTTTTAGTTTAATGTTTTAATTTCGTTAATTTTAGTTTCTGAATTTCACAGAAGCAGGCCTGGCTAACTGCTTTGTTATTTTAGTTTTTTTTTTTTCACTTAACAGTGAAATTAAGTGTTGAGACGGATTTGAGGAGATAAACCTCCATTTGTCACACCCTGGTCTTATTTAACTGTGAAATCATATGTATCATGTATGATGGGGAAAAAAAAGCTTTTAAGATAAAGTGCATGTAAATACTGGCAGGAGAAAAGTGAATAGTCATCTCAGAGCTTCTGGCTCATAAAAAGTAAGAGTAACCGAAAAAGAGCTTGTTCCAGGTATGGATCCCTGTGCCATGGGAAATGACTGCGAGCACATTTGTGTCAGCAGTGGCTCCTCCTTTTACTGCAAGTGTCAGAAGAGTTATATTTTGAACGAGGACCAGAGAACATGCTCCCTCAAACGTAAGAGTCTGCAGATGGTGCTAATTACTCTGATATATCATGATCAGAGTTATGCCTGGGCCACACTACAAGATTTATTTCTTGAGAATGTAAGAGATTCCAAAAGTAATGATAGATTTTACAAGATCATCCGCCACTCATCAAACTACACCACAGTGCAAGACTCGCGTAGAACAAAACAAATCGCAGTTTCTAATTATGCTGATGAATCAGTGACGGGAATCTGGGACCTTGCAGGATTTCTCGTGAACAAATGTGACTTCAAAGCAAATATGGCGGACAACTGTGCAGCTCAGTGCGGTTGTATAATTAAATTAATTTTTTTTTTTTACAATTATGTAGGGGAATGACTCAACAAAATAAATACAATATACAAACATACACTCATTGGCCACTTCATTAGGAACACAGACACGTTCACATTCATGCAATTATCCAATCAGCCAATCATGTGGCATTGCTGCAGTATGTATATGTACTTATCATCGTCATGCAGATACAGGTTCAGAATGGGGGAAAATCTGATCTCAGTGACTTCTGTGGCATGTTTGTTAGTGCCAGACAGGCTGGTTTGAGTATTTTGGAAACTGCTGGGATTTTCATGCACAAGTCTCTAGTGTTTAAATAGAATTGTGCAAAAAACATCCAGCTAGCAGCAGTTCTGTGGGCAGGAACACCTTGTTCATGAGAGAGGTCAGAGGAGAATGATCAGACTGGTTCTAGCTGGCAGGAAAGCTACGGTAACCCAAATAACCACTCTTTACGCAGTGGTGAGCAGAAAACATCTCAGAATGTACGAAATGTCAAACCTTGAGGCGCATGGGTTCCTCTCCTGCCAGCCAAGAACAGGAATTTGAGGCTACACTGGGCACAGGTTCACCAAAACTGGATAGGTGAAGAATGTAAAACGACATATCGGCGTGATTTTATACATTGCACTGCTGCCACATGATCGGCTGATTGGATAATGAGAAGCTCTTCCTATTAAAGTGGCATTAAATGACACATTACAATTAATTGATTGGTAACTGACTAATAATTTAGTAATTAATTAATAATTAATACATTGTTAGTAGACAACTTGTGATCGTTGAGACTCAGAAAGGGCAAATTACCCTCAAAGTCTGTCCGATTTTTCTCTATTGTGGCCTAGGCATTAGTTATTTTTGTCAAATTGCTTTGCTTGCACACAGAAAGACATCATTAAAAATCCTTCATAACTAACCTACTTATTTAGTCATTAATTTAAAAAAAAAAAAAAAAAAAAAATCAAAACTCCTGCTACACAGCTGCACTACCAAAGCTGCTTTTGTCATGACTCTGAAAGTCATACAAAATTATATATTACATGATACATATTATATTTTTCCAATCCAAGCACAACTATATATCTTTTGTGCTATGTTATAACAGAACAAATCCAACAGAGCAGTCAGCTGGATTAAAACTCTGATCCATCCCATGCTGTGGAATTTCGATGGATGGTCATCCTGCATAGAACCTGTAACATTGTCATGATGTTGAACAACTCATGCAGGCAACGTCGTCTCCTGGTTTGCACTAATGTTACTGTTCCTTTCAGCTCAATGAAACGTCTTTCTCTCTCTGACTAGCGAGACAGATGACAAACGTGTGCCCTGCATCCTGGTGGTTCTGCATTATTTGGGTTCCATGACGTATATGTTGTTTAAAAAAAAAAGTAACAAAAGTATCAGACTTTACAAAGAATAGCAGCTCAGGTCTATGGGATGAAAGCGTCTCTTGGTTCTAACATATTTGTTATTTGTTAAAGATTATTTGGTTCCTAAAACATTCGGTCTGTCAAGTTTTCCAAGTGTTGTAGGAATGTTAACATAATAATTTCCATAAAACTAGCTTTTGCAAAGGTACCTCCTATAATTTTTTACATTACTTCTGGGTAAAAAATGTGTTTAGGAACTATGAATTTGGTTCAAATTAGACGTGAAACTTAACCAGCATTACTTTCCATTGTGCAGTCTAAACCAGACACGTTTGGGGATTTTTTTCCAGGAAAAGATCCCGAATTTCTCTTTCTCCACGAATTGTTATGGTGTATAAAATTGTCCATTCCAGGTGTATCCCCATGCAAAATTGGACACAGCTGTCAACACATCTGTGTTGGAAGTGGAATGTCCTATTACTGCAAGTGTCATCCTGGCTATGTCTTAAACGAAGACAAGAGAACATGTTCCATTGGCAGGGACGGTGGCCGTGATGGTCACACCGATGGTGCAGGCAATGGACGTAATGATGGCGACAAAGATGGTGAAAGTAGCGCCAGTGAGTTTTAAATGTCATGGCAGAAATGGTACTGAAAGATTTTTTTTTCATGCTATTTCTTCCTGAGGAATTCGATAACAGTTAAGGCAAAAATGTCATACCATTCCAATAAAATTTATAATAGTCTTACTTTACTTATTCGGCTACCTAGCTTTGCTTATCGGGAGACAAGTACCAAGCAGGAAGGGTAATGGCTAGCATGTGCTTCCTCCGAGACATGTGAAGCCACTGCATGTTTTTGAACTGCTGCTCATGCTGTGTCACAGGGTAGCTGAATACATTTGGAGGAAAGTGCAAACTGCCCTCTTCTACATACATGAGCTCACGATTGGCTAGTGTCTCTGTGATTGACAAGGGAAAGAGAATTGTCATTGGACTCCCAGCCACAGATGGCTGTGGAATTGTCAGGATTTCAATTTGCGATCTCCCATGAATACTTTTCTAATGTGCCACCTGGGAGCCTTGATCTATTTCTTATCCAATTAATTATCTTAATCTAGACATTGGCAAAAAAAGCAAACAATGTTACAATCAGTCCTAATAATATGTGGTCTGTATGCTGGTTGGAAATTAAATAGGACTGTTATAGACTGAGGAGGCAAATTTTAAACCAAAATGTTCTAAGGTTCCCAAGTAAACAGAGGGAACCCAAGGAGACTTTGTGTAATGAAAACTTTCCAAAGCAATGAAGATTGTCCAGGGTGTTTGTACTGGTGCATACGGTTAACCCATAAGCAGATTATAATTTATTAACCAATAAACAATATTAGCATATTTTAAGCATGATAGTCTTGACGAGAAACCCCAAGACGAGAAACATAATAGGGGAGCCTCAACACCCATAACTATTAACTATGCTATTTCAAATATAATTGCACAATGTTCATGACTTGTTCCAGGTGTCGATGCTTGTGCACTGGGTCATGACTGCCAGCACACATGTGTGAGCAGTGGCTCCTCCTATTACTGCACCTGTCCCCCAGGCTTTGTCTTGATGCAGGACAAGAAATCTTGTTTCAAGGCCGGTGTTGGTGGTGGTGATGATGATGATGACGGTAGTGCCAGTGAGTAACTTGGTACAATGTGTCATAAATGGTAATGACTTGTTTCATGCCTATTTATGACCATTTGATATATGTATCCAGTTCCAGCAGCTTAGCCTCATATTCCTGTAAAGATTTGACATCTGGATTTCTCCAGTACCTTCCTCATGACTCGTTGCAGGTCTGGACCAGTGTGGGATGGGACATGACTGTGAGCACATTTGTGTCAGCAGTGATGGCTCCTATCACTGTGAATGCTGGAGGGGCTTTGTTTTAAATGAAGACAAGAAAACTTGTTCACGTAAGACCTTGTAGACCAGGCTATTTATCTGGGGGCTCAAGCTCTGTGTGTTCACTCCAGCCAGGCACCATACCTACTTAAAGATAATTTATTCCTTTTAATTCACAGTAACAATTTCTAACTCTCCAATATCTTATGTGTACTACCACCATCATTTTGAGAAGTGAGAGGCATCTGCTTCTTCTTGATTAGTTGTACATGGTGGCATTCTGTACATATGTCTTTAAAAGGCATCTACTTCTTCTTGATTGGATCACTGTACTTCATGAAATTCTAAACTTCATCCACCAGATCTACTTTTTAAATTCTAGCCCATCTATTCCAGACATTTGTGCAAAAATCAAAATAAACATTGAAATAAAGCTCAGTAACCAGGTATGGTGCATTTCACTGGCATGCTGGTTGGACAAACTACTCTTAGACATTGCAGCCCTCAAATCAAAACTGAATAGTCCTGCTGTAGACTGTAGAATCAAATCTGAAAGTCAGTTGCCAAGAAGAGTCTGTAGGGTTGTATAGAAAGAGTCAGCATTTTGGTCAGTGGTTAATCCATTGTTTATGGACTACCAGCACTGAGTAGAAAGCTAAATTTTCGTAACATTTGAGGGTGCTTTAATTTGAAAAATGATCTGGCTCAGACTGGTTATTGGGCGAGACCTCATCTGTCCTGTTTGTGTCCAGAATCAATTTTAGCATTGATTCATAAAAAAAAAAAACCCACCATGTAGCACTCGCAATGTTGCGAAAGCCTATTTGACAACATTGCATTAGCTGTTGCTAAGTGTTACATTTTCACTAACAAACTACAAAAAATACTGAAGACACTAGAATTTTTCTTAAGGAAAATAACTTCTGAGTTATTTACTTGTAACTAATAACTTTCAAAATGTGGAATCAATATGAAAATCATAATTAACCTGTTTGATTATACATTAAAAAAATATAAAATAAACATTGTATAGAAGGTAAGGTGTGTTGCAGTTTATAGCTAGTTGGAATGTAACAACACAAGTACTGTTTTATAGGCTAGAACTCACAGAAAAGTAGCAGAGTTGCATCTGACTAACAAACTTTGCTTAATTCCAATATGAAGAGGTGAAGGTGGAGGTCGTTCAGGATCCGTGTCACTGTGAGGCCATACTGGCTTTCCAAAGGCAGACACAAAACTCCATCCAGGCCCTCAATGGCAGACATATCCTTTCCTTTCAATCTTATACATGGATGAATCTAAATATTTTTCACACTAGGACTTAACGAGTCAACTCACTTTCAGTCAAAGTTTGGTAAAGAAATTGAATCACTTGTCAAAATATCACAAACCTGGTCCAATTAGAAAAAACTGGCGTCAATTCTTATTGGCGAACTGATCTAAATGATCCAACTGATCCAATTCCCATCACTACGTAACACTTAAACATATACATATCTTGGTCTGTATAATACCGTATATTGCTATTTATAGTATATATAGTCTTTGGTTTGAAGATATTGATGCCCATACAGTAGAGTACATTCTGGAGTTATATTGAAGGTGGAGCTCTGGTATTGTAATTTGATGGCACTTGTACCACGGTAGTTTGTACCACAGTTTCTTTGAGTTGTTGTTTGTTTTGGGGGGGTTTCTTCTTTTAGTTTTCTCTTCAGGAGGTGAAATGCTGCTCAGTTGGGTTAAGGTCTGGTGACTGACTTGGCCAGTCGAAAACCTTCCACTGTTTTCCCCTGATGAAGTCGTTTGCTGTGTTGGCAGTGTGTTTTGGTTCATTGTCTCGCTTCATGATGAAGTTCCTCCCAATTAGATTGGATGCATTTCTCTGTAACTTGGCAGACAGAATGTTTCTGTAGACTTCTGAACTCATTCTGCTGCTAACATCATGACTTCCATCATCAATAAAGATTAGTGAGCCTGTTCCAGAAGCAGCCATGCAAGCCTAAGCCATGACACTACCTCCTCCATGCTTGACCAATGAGCTCGTATGTTTTGGATCATGAGCAGATCCTTTCTTTCTCCACACTTTGGCTTTTCCATCTCTTTGGTAGAACTTCTGTGGCTCATCTCTGTATTTCTTTGCGAGATCCAATCT
The DNA here is from genome assembly GCA_037576825.1 of Pangasius krempfi. Taxonomy (NCBI): domain Eukaryota; kingdom Metazoa; phylum Chordata; class Actinopteri; order Siluriformes; family Pangasiidae; genus Pangasius; species Pangasius krempfi. The sequence continues at coordinate 15,767,766 of CM074992.1, forward strand.
GGCCTTCTGATTTTCACTGCTGATGAATGGTTTGCATCTTGTGGTATGGCCTCTATATTTCAGCTCTCGAAGTCTTCTTCAAATGGTGTTTTGTGATACCTTTACAGCTGCCCTGTGGAATTTTGTTGGTGACTGTTGTTTTTGGGTTTTGCTTCATAGCTCTCACAATGTTTCTGTCCTCAACTGCTGTTGTCTTCTTTGGCCGACCTGTTCGATGTCTGGTTGTTAGTACACCAGTGTTTTTTTTCTTTCTAGGGCATTCCAAATGGTTGTATTGGCTATGCCAATTTTTCAGCTTCAAAATGGCTTGTTTTTCTCCCATAGACAGCTCTCTGGTCTTCATGTTGGTCTACCCTTTTTAACAAGAAATGCAGTCTTCACAGTTAAAACCCAGAGCTCAAACCAAGAGTAGACATTCAGTGCTATTAATTGGTTAAACAATCAGTCTAACAGAGCACACCTGGGCAACAACAAAACCTGCCATATATTATATTTTTGATCACTTGAAAAATGGGTAGGTTCAAACAGAAGGTGCCATGTTCTAAGTTGTTTAACACAACTAGATGTACATATCAGGAAATGAAAGCTGAAATTCTGATCTATCGTCTAATATTCATCTTTTGATCTCACACCCAGATGTCTTCAGTGTATAGCAAAAACAAAAGAACTGGCCTTGCAGTTCCAATACTTTTGGAGGAGACTGTGTAGGAGATGGAAAAAAAGAGAAACTGAAACATATACCAAAAAAATTGCTTTAATTTCCATTATTCAATCTTACGAACTCCATATAATTACATACTGGAGTCTAAAATTTCAAGAGGTATAAGAATATGAAGGATCAATAATGCAGTATCCTTAACCGCTCTTTTACTAGCAGACATCACTAAGAAAGTAGAGCAAATGGAAAGGATGTTGTCCCACAAGTGATCGTTCCTTTGGTAAGTGAGAATTCTCTAAATCATAGACTGCAGTAGACATCTATAAACCATCACATTTGAACTACTTTATTATTGATTAAAAGGTAAACTGGATTTTGTGAAGCTTCAGATGCCTATTCTGATGTTTGGATCACTTTACATTCCAGTGAAGCTACAATATGGACCACACTGACCTCCAACACAACAACCTCCAGAGCTTCAATACCTCAATACACCTGGAACATAACTGACAAAGATGGTGCTTATTTTACTGTTAACATGTGTGTCACTGGCTCGTAATCAATAATACAGACAAAAGAACATGTATTATAAAGAAAAATAAAACCCTGACCTGATTACATTACATACAGTTTAGTGCAAAAGTTTGTGCACCTCTCATGGTTCCTAGGCAATAAATTGCATGACAATTTATCTTTAAAAAAAAAAAAAAAGTAGAATTCCATAAAAGGTATACCAATTAACAAAAAGTGCAAAAAATATAATCTTATGATCCTATGGCGAGTAAAAAAATAGCTATTGGAGAAAGGGACAAGCAAACTTCTGCACTAATATCATCTAGTCTTTTTTAAACTGTTAAAATCTTACATAATTAATATCACACACAATTTGAGCATTTTTATTCCTTGTGATAAGGGAACACACTACAGAACGCACTACAGGCCTTCTATATTTCCATTCTTAAGGTTGTGCAAACTTTTGCACTAACCGTACCTTGTATGATGGAAAAATCTGAATAGGTTTGCTATCTAGAAAATGATATATAATGTACGTATTTACATTTTTACCATTTAATGGTAGTTTATTTTCTGTTATTAAGGTAGTATTGACAGTGATATACCTATATTTTTCTATATATATATATATATATATATATATATATATATATATATATATATATATATATATATATAGTTTAAAAAATTTTGCATGTTTTATAAATTTATTATATTTATAGATATAATAATTTTAATAAAAGACTTTTAGCATGTATGGCACTATTACTCTCATTTTATTTGTTATTCAACGAATAAATAAAAGTATTCGTAGCATGACTGTATAATTGATAAACATTATACAAGAAAATAAATGAACAAACCCATTTCAAATTGTAAGTCTAAGCTGCCAAATGTTCCTTTCAGCTGTATGATCAGTGAAACACACTACATATAGGTCTGAGAGCTACAGAGACCTGTCTGATACTTTTGTGAGGCATCTTCTGAGTCAACATTTCCAGACTTAGTACAGATGTTGACCTTTAAACAACGGTTGTACTGTCAGATTGTACCAGTTCGATGCAAAGGTTAAATGTGGTTGCCAGGAGTTGTCAGGAGGGTTTGTGCCATGTCTGCTTGCATACAGTGCCCCTCGTCACTCAGACTAGATTTCAGATCTCTATGTTAATTCTGACAGCAAACACCAATATTTATGACTTATAGAGGAGCAGAAAAATCGTCCGGCTTTCGTGCCTTCTTTCATCTCAGTGCCAAGGCCAGGTTGCTCAGATGTCAGACGACCCTAAATCTCACCGTGATGGATTGAAGGTACACTCAGACACACTCCCCCTCTCTGTGCCCTCTCTTCGAATGTCTGCTACTTCATACAGTTTCACTGCTGCTTTCACGTTTCACACCAGAGGCTTGAACTGTGTCTACTGTACTGGAGAAAAAAAAAACCAACACGTTCTTAGAAAAGGTTTTCGCATCCCGTGCTCAGAGGCGAACACGGAGATGAGAAATTCCCTGGATAATCCCGAGGGTTGAAAAGGTTATGAATGTCTAGCATACAATGGCAATGTGCTCTTTGTGATATAGATGTTTGATTCTGATTGGTCAGAAGTAGCTCTGACTGATCACTATAATACAAACCAGTGGGGTCTACGCTGGCCCAAAAAACATGCTGGTAGGTAGATTGTCTACTCTAAATCGTCCCATTCAGGGTGTCTCTCCCCACATCCAGGGATTGGCTCCAGACCAGGATAAAAGTCTTACTAAAGATGATTGAACAAATATATAATAGTGAAACATAATATATTAGTAAGGCCTACTGACCTCGTCTGGAAAGGCCAGAAGCAAAGTGTTTCACCTCAACTGCTTCACGTGCATCATATGCAACAAGCAACTGTCCAGCGGTGATGAGCTCTACATCCTGGACGAGTCTAAATTCGTTTGCAAAGAGGATTACCTGAGCAACAGCAACGGCAAGGACGCAAACCTGCTCTCCAGTACGTGTGCGTTCACTACTGTGTGTGTGCAGAGCACAAATTCCGAGTATGGGTCACCGTACTTGGACACAAGTCACTTCACTTCACTTCATGCCACTCAAATGTAGTTAAATTTAAGCCTTCTGTAGAAGACCAGGTTCAGTCGCCCCTGACTGGATGTTTTGAAGCTGTGGACTGATTGGTCCAATAGCTGTAATGAGATGTAAAGTCTCAGTAAAAAAAGGCTGTATGTAGACATCAAATAGTCATGATGAGAAATGAAGCAGCACCACATCAGCACTTGCAGCTGCAGTGAACTTGTTCAAATGTTTCAAGAACTGAAAAGGGAGTTTTACTAAAAAAAAATTACAGACAGTTACAGTGATACTGATCCAAATGATGCTTTATCTTTTCAGAAAATAACCATTGGATTATTTTTGTTTTAACAACCTCCAATATAATATCTGTTATTGTAATCATGGTTTAGGTTTGTTCCAACCTAAACCTTTAGATCCTGTGTGCATGGTTCTAAACATTAAACTGCAGCTACCTGATTTGCTGTTTGTTGGCGTTTAAATCAGGAAGAAAACCCAAATTATGTGGACTTTTTTTTTTTTTTTTAATGTTGCGGAACATCCACGAGAGATGTCAGCTCCTGTCATCACTTACATTATCACCAGCCTTTCTTTTTCCTCTCAAAGTTAAGAAAAGCGTAAACTCCTCTGTCTTGAAGATGTCAGAAAACTTTAAAGGTACAGCTTTAACTCTTTAACAAAGTGCTGACACTGGAGACTCCTTCCATGAATGTTAAATAAACATCTCCTTACAGAAAACCTCTCCATCTCAACCGGTTGACGCAGAGGTTCCAGCTGCGATACCAGCTGCTGTGAATGAGTCGGTACTATAGAAACAATAACAGCTACTACTTTTGGTGATGATATACAGACGTGGACAAATTTGTTGGTACCCTTACAGTTCTTTGAAACAATGATTCATTGCTCCTGAAAAGTGATTAAACCAAAAGCAATAGTCTCATATATACCTGTCTGCCCATAATATGTGACACATTAAACCAAAAAATCGTGAAGAGAAATGACTTTCTCTTAAAACTGAATAAAACCGTGACGAGAAATGACTCTCCTTATAAACTACCGCGATCGCTTGTTGGCAGTGATTGCTGCTAAAGGTGGTGCAACAAAATATTAAGTTTACCAAAAGGGTACCATCTTTTTTGTCCAGGTCATTTTCATTTGGTTCCTAATGTAAAACATTCAGATTAATCGAAAATCAAAAGAAATGTCTGATTTGTGTTAAACATGGAATGAACAGTGATTGACGCCAATATCAGTTTCAAATTGTTTCAGCGATAGTTCTGGGTTCTTCTTTGTCATGGAAGAGTACCACCAAATTTGTCCACGTCTGGACCTGCGTTAAAAGAGGACAATGTGTGCATTTTCTGTTATTTTTCAACGCCGGAGCGTACTTGCATAGCAACTCATTATGGTAACACTATCTTCGAGACTAAATCCTGCTGCGTAACTGTGTGTTAGTTACACATCACATGTATTTAAACAGATTTTCAGGACTAGTTTAAGACGCACATGAACGGTGCATTCAGGATCTGAAACCGGAATGAGTTATTTCATATTGCTGAAAACGTTTGCATGTAAACATGCTCGGTGAAATTCTGAATTCTCTTTGTTTTGTTGAACTTTACGAGTTTGTCAGTGCTACACTTCCCTTCATCACAGACGCTCACGCTACAAGTATATAGTCAGACACCTACGGGGACTCGCGCACACGTTCACGACTTCCACCGAAATGTCTGTGGAACTCCCTTCCATCTGATCTCAGAGAAGCCCGGTCTCTTAGTACATTTAAATCTTCTCTTAAAACTTATTTTTTTAGGATTGCTTTTATTTGATTACTTTGTTTTGTTATTAAATTATTAATAACATACTCTTATGTAAAGCACCTTGAGAGGCCTTTTTAAAGGCGCTATATAAAATACAGTTTATTATTATTATTAATAATAATAATAATAATATTAATACACATCTCCAGGAAAGCAAAATGAACCAATGTTTCAAAATGTTTATTACTGAATTAATTGAGTTACCAGAAAGTGTACAAGAAAAAAAAAAAAGAAAGAAAAAAGAGAGAGAGAGACCAAGAAGGAGAGTAGCATGCATCTACTGAATTTCACAATACTAGCAGAGAGTCATGTTTATCTAAAGCATTGTGTCGTGAGAGAAGAGCCTCCTCTCTTGTCAGCAATGTGTCGAAAGCATGATCACTATCTACCACAACACAGCACGAGAAACGCTAAACGCTAAACGGATGATGATTGGATGTAGGGATGGATGTATGAACTGTTACAAGACTTGAATATAAAACATGATAAAGTGCTAAAACCTCTTTTTGCCTATGCATTTACATTTTTTTAAACTTTCACACAAAATACACAAAAAAGGAAAAACAAAGATTTCTTTTTAATTTCACATTGGATTGTCATGATCGGTGTTTAAACTAAAGCAGAATCCTTCGCATTAGCCGACTGAGAGAGTAGTGCTTCGAAATGTTAGTAGACAATGAAGCGGTAGAGCAAAACAAAACAAACCAAAAAAAAAAAGCTTTCACAACATCTCTTCCAAAGAAAGCATTAAAAACGAGAGGAAAAGCATGAAAAGTGAAAGCGTACACTGCTTCATGTGCGTTGCCCGCTGGCAGATGATCTACGTCACCTAAGTAGAAACGTTTTTATTAGAATGGTTCACTATGAATAAACTATACAAAAGCTGTCAGAAGCACGAGTCACTATGCAACCGAGCTCACAACGTGGCTCCAACACTGCAAACCGAACCCCCCGCCCCAATCGACAGGGAACGGCTCCTTTCCCCGTAAAACCCACTTGCGGCGTCTGTACTTTCTATTCATTTACAAAAATAGATCTGTGATGAGCTGTCACGACATGTTTATGGGAGTCATGCGGATGATGACGATGGTTAAGTCTATGCAATATGCAGAGCTTTAAAGTGATAGTGGCGGGGGATCGTAAAACACCCTCCGTTTTACAGGGCGAAGAGTGCAATCGATCGGAAAAACCAAGGACAGCATCTGCGGTGACTCGATCAGGGAGGCTTTTCAGGCGGGCATGTAGGGGGGCGGAGGCTCCTTCGCTGGCATCGTCATGGCCATCTCGTAGGTGGGGAGGATGTACTGTAAAACACACAGCACAGCACAACACGTTTACCCGAGACATTCTAAAGACGTGCGTTAGTGTAATATGTAGGTGTTCCTATTTATGTAAGGAATAAAATACTGTCATTGGAAAAACAATCGACGAGGTGGTGAGCTGAAGAGGAGTTCCTCTTAAAAACACAGCAAAAAAACCAAACACATTTTTATCTGTTTGTGAAACATCCACAAAACAAGTTAGTTCCTGTTCTCGCTTTTGCTATAGCAGCTATAAACATTCGTTCCTTCACCAGGAAGGTGTTACAGAAAACTAATCACCGCCTTCTGACCAATCAGAATCGAGAATTCAAGGCAAAGTAACATTTTCTAAACATTTTTAAAAATAGTTTGTAATTGTACATCTCTCATAATTAACAAGGACAGAGTTATGCACTTTTTACACAGCTCCGTGCAAAAGTTTTCACACCCATATTTCAAAACAATGTAACCAACATAACATTTAATGAGAGTTTTAAAGCCGTTGCGTTCATTATCACGAGTAATAAAGCCGGTCAAATAGTAACCAGTAAGACAAAGGGATTTCACTGTATGTGATATACAGTCCAGTTTTATTCCACAAGCCTGTTAGGAACTTTTCAGGAATGTGGCTTTTTGTTTTGGATTTTGTTTCCTGTTACTTATCTTCAGCTCTTTGCGTGCATTCCTGGTTTTTTGGTATCCTTTCCTTTCCTGAGAGATACTCGTCTCCCCTAAACCCTTACGTATCTATTTATCCCCTGCTTCGTCTCCGTCATTGTTTTCTGGTTTGTAGCATGTGATCACTGCGGAAAAACCGCTCGAGAGTTTGAGACTGCTGGTTAAGTCCATCTAGAGACATATAAAGCTCAAAGGAAGCGTACTTAAATGAATTAAGTAGACCGTGTGAACGGGAGTGCAAACTTTTGCTCTTTCTAGTAAAGAGGACTGTGCAGTGTGTATATTTATATTCGACTGTGTTACAACAGGATTTCAACGGAAAAACATTGCAGCTTTAAGATATATTTTTTTTAAACTCGGGGAAACAAGAGGGAGGGCGGAGCTGTGCATCTGAATCTGAAATCTTGTACGCATTTACACAGAGAGAGCCTCGTACTGACTACGCAGGAGAGATGCACAAAACCGCACAGACTGGGGGGGAAACAAGTCCACGCGTACATGTGGAAGAAATAAATTCTTCCGTCTGATCAGTCAGAAGGTGTTGATTAATTTTCTGTAACCAGCTCTGAACATAGTGCAGCTACAAATCACAGGTTAATATTAAACTATATATCATTTATGTATAAATGTATATCGTAACAGCTCGTTAGCAGGGGCTTGTTTGGGGGCTGTATGATCATTAACAGGGTGCAGCGTCGAGAGAAAGTGAAGGAGCGACTATTTATAGCGGTTACAGCAGAAGTGGTAACAGAAACTAGTTTCGTGGACGTTCCACAGCATTAAATAAGACTAGAACCAGATAGAAAGTTCTTTAATGTACAATTGTAATTGTTGCCGCCTTGCTGTTGTATCTCTATGTGCGTGTTAAGACGCACTGTTACGTAAAAAATAGTTGACTTTGGGGAGATAAGAGCGACAGCGCTTCATTATAGACCACCTGGTCGTTCTCCTGTAACAGTACACTCTGTTATGTTTCTTACATACGACACATCCTGAGTACACGGAGTGAGGAAACTCTGAACCGCATATTTGCTATTCAAATAGATGTGAAGAGTGAAAATGAAATATGGCACTGCTGAATAATTCGCATAGACCCGGGCTATATAAAACTGAATTACCTGCTGTGGAGTTTAGCGTGACGTGAGCTACAGCGGTGGTTATGGTTCTACTGGTTAGTTTTTTTTGTGCCCGTTTCTGCTAATCTCTGCTCATCTCTACGCCGGTCACGTGTGTGAATGTAAACATACCTGAGGTGGAGCCTCGAAAGCAGGATAAACAGCGATCTCTGGCATGTTCCTGTTGTTGATGTATTTGTAGCAGTTCCACACGCAGTTGATCAGATAAGCCTGTTCGAACAGCGACAAAAAAATTATATTAAAGGAGTACTTGAGCCTACTGATATAAATCAAGCGCACGTGTGAGGCACTGGCGAGAAAGAAAATTACCAGAAATACTGTATATATTTAAACGACTGTTTCGGGCTTTACACAAGACACAAAAATATGGCAAGAGAGCAGTCTTCATTTTTCCTTAATGAAGACAACGGATGTGCTAATCGATATATGAACAGAGGGAGCGACACGCGCACCGGTGTCAAAGGCCCTCGCGTTCTGTCACTGTAAACACTTCTCCACTCTGAATTTCTTTAGTTCATTAATGCGAAAACTATCAAAGTGTGTATAACTTAGCCATCATTAAATAAGCATACAATTAACATCAATTAACCGTAACGGAAAAGTACAGCTGCAAAGCAACAGAAACTGGACTTTACATTTACAAGCGAAAGAGGGAAAAAAAAAAAGACTGAAAATTTTGGGGAAAAAAGTTTGAGTGTCAGCTCTCAGTATTGCGAAACAGTTGGAAAAGTAACACACAACTTGCTAAGTATTTTACTGCCTTCACAGATATCTGGTCATGTGACCTTTCAGACAGATAATAAAAATATTCGTATCAAACGCTGCATATTACACACAGCAGTTTATCTGTGATATGGGAGCGACATCACATGAGCTTTAGGGACACTTTTGTTCTGCACAGACACCAGCAGAGAACACACACGCACACGCGCGCACACACACACGCACGCGCACGCATACGCACACACACACAAACAAACACGCACACACGCACGCACAGAAACAAACACGCACGCGCGCTGTAGATTATTAAAGGAGGTCATACCTTCAGGATGATGAGGAGAGCGAAGAAGATGAGCACGAAGAGCAGAAGACAGCTGGAGTCCAGAGAGAGGAGGTTGTCTTTGTACGGGAAGTCCGGCTGCAAGCGAGAGAGAGACACAGAATGAAAAATGTGCATTTCTAAAATATCGTTCTCTCAAAACCACGAGATAGAGTGATGGATAACAATGAGAAGGAGGAAGAAAAAAATAAAAATAAAAAATAAAAAAAATAAATAAATAATAATAATAAAAAAAAATAAAACACACACAACACTGACCAGCTGATCCAGATAATCCTTGATCCTGGGCAGGTAGGTGAGGGAGCTGATGGCCACCAAGCAGCTCAGAGCAAAGTCAAACAGCTGATAGCAGAAGAACGGGATGAGCCAACCGTCACGGTGCTGCGGGAGATCAAAACACACACACACACACACACACACACACACACACACACACAGTCATTTTCATGTGCCTAATTGTTCAGCATACTATTCCTACACTGTCTAATCAGGAATGTATTAACTGATGAATGCCTGGCAAACAGACTTTCAATCCTGAAAGGTTTACATTTTAAAACGATTTTCTGACTACGTTCTGACTCCCAAAGAACGTGCCACCCGAAGCTCGGGTCTAACGTGGAAAAGGTCAGGGTACTACAGGACGGCATCTATCTACATTATAAATGAATAAGGTTAATAAGTTATTAAGCAGACGTGAAATAAAGGGCAAAGGGTGACCTATTACAGCCATACGACTCGCAAGCCTCATTTACTAAGTAACAAAGCGACAAGGAGACTACGTGCCCTTACAGCGGGAGCTACTGTAGAAAATGTTAAAGAAGAGTCAAACCTGTTGTGGAGGACGAGCGTGCAAGACTGCAGAGCGTGGGTTAACACGAAACAATGAAATATTACACAACCGTAACAACTTAAACAGGACAGAAGTTTCACTCATGAATTAATGATGGCAAGGAACAAAGCTGATGACCTGAAGGTGTTCTGTGATAAATACTTTTGCATATACGCCATGAGTTATCATGAGAAGGTTATGCAAACTGGTTTAATGCAAGGAGGAAACAGGAACAACACAGCCTTTCGCGCCATGACAAATATTACTCCCCTTTGCGTTGATACCTTCAAACATTACATGTTTATTAAATAGATTTTAACTACATCTACGAGCCACTTTATTAGGAACACCTGTGTACTCGCGCAATTATATAACCAGTCAGCCATGTAGCGGCAGCACAGCGCATAAAATCACGCAGGTACACGTCGAGCGCTTCAATTAATGCTCGCATCGAACATCAGAATCAGTAAAGAAGAGTAGAAAAAAGGAAAAGGAAAAAAAAAACGTGACGCTGACTGAGGTACGGTGGTTGGTGCCAGTTTGAGTGTTTCTGAAACTGCGATTTCCATAAACAACAGTCTCTAGAGCGGCGGTGCTCACACTTCTATGACAAGCGATCTACTGTTTCATATCATTATTATTATTATTATTAATATTATTATTAATATTATGGTAAGATCCACCATGTAAAATACGCATGTACAGTCTAAATTTGGAGTTTGAGAAATTATTTGTCAATTTTCATGCAAAGAAATCGCAAAAGTGATATACAGCAGCGGGGGCGTGGTCGAGCGTCGGCGGTGGACGGAGAGAGGGGGCGTGGTCGAGCGTCGGCGGTGGACGGAGAGAGGGGGCGTGGTCGAGCGTCGGCGGTGGACGGAGAGAGGGGGCGTGGTCGAGCGGCGGCGGTGGACGGAGAGAGGGGGCGTGGTCGAGCGGCGGCGGTGGACGGAGAGAGGGGGCGTGGTCGAGCATCGGCGGTGGACGGAGAGAGGGGGCGTGGTCGAGCGGCGGCGGTGGACAGAGAGAGGGGGCGTGGTCGAGCGTCGGCGGTGGACGGAGAGAGGGGGCGGGTCGAAGCGGCAGGTAACGCGTGATGATTGTCACCTGTGTCTTATTACCACCAGTCTACTTATTTGTGTCTCTATGTGCTTTCATTAGCTGCTGTAACCACACAGAGAGAGAGAGAGAGAGAGAGAGAGAGAGAGAGAGAGAGAGCGATATAGTTATAGATATAGATATAGGTTGAGTCGTTTCGGGTTTGTTGAGTAGCGCTGCACAATATATCGAAATATCGCAGATGTAAACATCGCGATATACATATATCACGACGACTTGCGCTAACCGAATGATTTTAACGCTACAAAAAAAAAGTTACGAAAAGTCAACGTTTTAGGGCGACGCAGACAGCAGAGTTTGCTTTCTTTTCCCCAACAGAAAATGAAATATTTGTGGTTATGTCATTTTCAGTTTTTAAATATATAAATATGTATAAATTTAAAGTGATTTTATACAGTTATAGCGTTATCGTATTGCATATCGCATTATTTAACAAGTTATCGCACATCGCATTTTTCTTCAATATCGAGCAGCCCTATTGTTGACATCCAGTGAGCTTGAGCTCTGCGGGCGGAATCGCCTCATTCATGAGAGAGCTCAGAGGAGAACGGTCAGATGAATTCAGGCTGACAGGAAGGCTACGGTAACTCAGATAGCCACTCTTTACAACTGTGGTGAGCAGAAAAGCATCTCAGAAACTGACGACACGTCGAATCTCGAGGCGGATCGGCTACAGCAGCAGAACACTACATCGGGTTTCGCTCCTGTCGGCCAAGAACAGGAATCTGATGCTGTACAGCTGTGTGGTGGGTTTTGAGATGCTTTTCTGTTCACCACGTTTGTAAGGTTTTAAACATGCTGCTGCATGTTTATCCGTTTGGATAATCGCATGAATGAGCAGGTGTACAGACTTTCCTATGTATGTAAAAATGATGTCAGTCCCATCCCCAGATACCATTAGTTCCTGTTATATACCCACAAAAAAAAAAAAAAACATCCTACTGTAACATTTAGCACTGGAACGATGACCAATGGTAAAAGTTTTCTGGTGCCAAAAGTCCCACGTCCCAAAAGTCCCTAAGCTTTAACTTCCATATTTCAGTACAGAGACCACGCCTTAGCATCAACACAGAGATGAAAGGCTATAAAAAAAAAAAAAATAGAAATACTCCGTGTTTAATAACAGGGTTAAACACTGACTCTGTAGTTTGCACTTACGGTAATGGCCCCGTACACCATCATGGCACTGATGGTGAGCATCAGGAGGGAGATGGCGAATCCCACGCAGGCATTTTCTAAATCGGAGGACAGAAATAAAACTATTAGCCACTTTCAGTAAAAAAAAAAAAAAAAAGTTAAAATGAGCAAGTCGATGACAAATTCAAAGGACAGCGTTTGGGGCGCGATTGTAAAATACCGGTACCTGACATTCGGTCTGAGGCGAAGTAGTGCTCGATGACTTCGTACTGCAGGTCAACCGAGGGCACGTTCTCGGGATGAGTGACTGCCACCGTCAGCAGGATTCCCATCAGGAGGTTCACGACCTGAGGGAATGAAACACACGGCTATGGAAATGACAGCATGCTACAGAGAATACAGAGGAGAGCGGTGGACACCGTGATGTAGCCGTGTTACGGTGATGATGAATTACGATGATGAACTGTGATGAATTTACGGGTTACCCGACTGCACTATTTGTCCATACAGCACGCAGTTATAGAAGAGAAATGATTTATAAATCGCACTCTCTGGTGTCACCCAGATGAGGATCTGTTCCCTTTTGAGTCGGGTTCCTCTCGAGGTTTCTTCCTCGAATCGTCTCAGGGACTTTCTCCTCAGCACCGTCGCCTCTGTCTCGCTCGTTAGGGATAAAGTCACACATTTAATTTAATCTGAATCTATTTATTTCTGTAAAGCTGCTTTGTGACAATGTCCATGGATTAAATCGAACTTGTTCGACTCTTCTCGCTTTCGGAAATCCCGAATTATAATTTTTACGGTTTACATATTAACTCTTTTTCTGGTGGCATCATTGAGCAGGTTTCTATTTAAATATTTAAGCCTGCGGTTAGATAAAGAAAAGTCTCATTTAAAATGTATGTGGAAAAACTCGTGATGAGGTTGAAGGGCATCATAAGGTCAGCATTATTTTTTTTTTTAAGTATATAAACAATTCTGTTAAAGATAAATCTCATTTACACAACATTTTATGTTTATGGAAACTTATTTAAGGGGAAAAAAAAATCACAGTATCAACATAAACATTTAAAGCGCTTTCGTGTTTTGCCGCTAGCGAGTACTTAATGATAAATAAACCCGTGCTGTAATTAGTTACGCTTCTTCCCCAGGTGTCACGTGAGCGGTGCTTGGACGTGTGGGCGGAGCTAACAACAGTGCAGACGGTTCATTGGTCAAGCGGTCGTCATAGTCGGCGCCGAAGTTTCTCATTCCTCTCAGAAGTCTTTTTCCGGTGGATTTAAAAAGCAAGAGCAGAGTTTTAAACATTTCCGTTTTTCTTATCCCGTGATCTTACATTTCTTTCGCGTTATCCGTGTGATCTTCTATTTAGCGCAAAATGGCTTCCTGTTCAGTTTTTTTCCCCACTGTTTTCATCCTGTACAGGAATTTACACCCTACCTAGCGCTCTCACGTATGGCGTACAATGACTGCGTGGGTTTTTAACACTGCGTGGTTCTCAAACTCCTCTGTATTTTCGTTAAACGCCGTCCCTTGTGCGTGGATGCGTTATGTTTTTGTTTTTTTTACAAGTTATACGAGGGGAAAGAGCACAAACACACACCCACACGGAATACAGATAGTCCTGAGACTATGAGTCCTATAGTCAGGAGATTATAAACACTCAAATGACTCTACAGGTTTCATCATGCAGCTTTTAGCTTTTTTTTCCTTGTTCCTCCTTGTCAGTTAAATGAAATACAGAGCACGCATATGCTTCGTTGCCCAGCGTCGGTTAGTCGTTTCATGTTACCCCTGATCTGTTGAGAGGTGAACTGACTCTATGACTGTTACCGTTATTGACGGACAAAATCGTCGGAGAATCACAAATAAATCACAAAGAGTGTGACGATGCAAGTCCTGACTTACACTCTGCAGGAACTGAAGAACATGTTCTACTCATGGAAGGGGGAGACGGAGGATGCGGACGACTTCAGGAAAGCTTAGCGTTTGTGATCCGGGTGCTGACTTTAAGGTTCGTGACAGATGTTAGCTTCCCTACGCGAGTGAACGGTACGGACGATGTCACAGACTTAACCGGCGTATGTGTTGAATGCGTGTGTCGATTGCTCTACAGCGAAGAACCTCATTTGAAAGTAGACAAGCGCCGTATCGTTTACTATCGGCGGCGTGAGCGGACATGTTGATACATCATCGCGTGCTGAGCTCGTGATTGAGGATACGTTTCCAAGTTGAAAGGGCGTTTTCTTCGTTGGAAACACGTGAAACGCGAGTTTCGGGTTAGCGAAAGAGTGAAGTTAGCCAGTGTTTCGCCGTCTAAATGGTGTTTATCAAATTGCATATTCATGCATCTTTACACATCCTGGCTTTTTAACAAGAATAAAGGTGTAGCCCTGTTGCTAAGATGCTTTGGGAGTTATTTAAAGTGCACAAAAATTGGTGTTTGAGCTTTTTTTTTTTAATAAACCTGTCCCTTAATGTTAGATAGACCAACGAGACAGTGCACCTCACGTATCAAACATGAGGCCTGAGGGCCAAATCCGGTCCGCACCCTTGTTTCATTTGACCCGTGTGAACTTGAATAATAATAATAATAATAATAATAATAATAAAATACTGAAACCTACAGTACTGCTCAACGTTTTCACCCTATCCGGAAGTCACAGCAGATCCACAGTGCAGCGACCGCTATCGCACAGCGAGCGTACACATCTCCCGGCGTCTAACTAATACTGATAAGCCTTCCCAAGGCAGTTACCGTAAACCGCTGAATATAAGCGCACTCCGGTTTCTGTCGTAGCCGGCTTGACCGCGGCCTGAAACGCGGGTTAAAACCGACGCCCGTGTGCTGCGCTTGATGTGAGTCACACTCACACCGATAGACGTGCGTTTGCACTGGCGACTGTGACGCGCTCGTGTATTTCACGTGGATGTCGGACGGCCGTAGATGCGCTGACGACACCGATTGGTTATTTAATCATTTAAGGCACGTCGGACAATCTTTAATATTTATTTATTATTTTTTACATGAACGCCGTTGCCATAAAATACCTTTATGTCATACATCATTACACCATACATTATAAACCCTGATCTACTTTTCTTCTGCAAGCAAATTCCAGCAGCTACTGGAATATATAATATTAATAAAGGAATGTATTCATACACAACGTTTTATTATAAATCGGTATAATTTTATTACCTGATAGCACATAAACTAATAGTTCTGTTAGCTCTTCTTTTTCCTATAGATATAAACTAGTCTAAGTTCAGAGCTTAAGCTATTGGTGTTAGTCAATAAATGCTGAGTTTGGTGAAAATCATCACAGCCCTATTCGGACAGGATTAAATGTACACGAGGTTCTGGAGGTAATTTCTTGTTTGTTTGTTTTTTACAGTTGCGTCTCTGTGATTATATTTCCGTCCGGATCGCTCACTTCCGTGTATTTGTCCGTCCTCCTCTGAGAAAATTACAGGTCTACTGTTTTCCACCAAACTCCAAACTCAGTGCTCGAAGTCTTTTAGAAGTATTTCGTCTCGCGGCGTGCGTATCAGCGCCCCTCCCCCAGATATTAACCGCGAAATTAATATTCACAGAAAATATTAGTCACGAAAAACGAGTCATGAAAAACGAAATTACAGTTTTACTGCATTTATGAACTGCTGATGAAACTTTAGTCCTGCAAATTGAATTAAGAGCCGGCGTCTCTGTAATTTTCTCGCAGAAGGGCGGCGAACAAACGCCGATTCAAAAGGAAATAAAATCCTTGAGGAGCTCCCGGAAAACAGGAAATGATCCCAGCACCCTACGTTCGTGTAACATGATCCCGTCCGAATAGGGCTTTAAAACGCCGCAAATATTCAGCTAGTTCTCTAAATTACGGACAAATTCGTCTGTCAAACACTTTAACAACTCGCCGTCACGCCGACTTCCTGTTTCAAAAGGAAATACACCAACACACAGAACCAAACCACAGCACTCGAACCATTACGTGACAAATTAAAATGAAATAATAACAACAACAAAATTAATAATGATAGTTAGTTTTTCTTTCCTTTTAATTATCTGAAATTTTACAATTTGTACAATTACATATTCCAGACTCGGTGGAACGATGTGTCATTTTCTGTCACATTATTTACATTTTATCAGATTATAACATATTTATATTTATTTCTTATTTGAAATTGCTTATGTTTTAATCTCCTGATTTACATTTTATTTAATTCTGCTGGCTAGTTTTATGTGCCATAAACATCTATTTTATAATAATCTATAACCTTCTATTTTATGAATAATCCTAATCAAAGGATTTACTTAATCTTACTGAATGTTGTCTGATGTTCTGCTGTCAGTTTTATACTTTTTAAGATTTATTTGATTGTTTAAAACACATCACTCACATAAAACACACACTGGTCTGGTCTCAGAAAGGTTTTTACTGTTTTACTGATCTTTTATTTAATCTTAGCTGTGGAAGAAACACGTCTCAAGAAGCTACTTAATCAGATTTCAGGTATATATTGATAATAATGATGAGAATAATGATAATAAAGGATAAATATTTGCAGTGATGTGTGGTCTCGTCGTCGAAAACTAGCAGGTTAGCAAAGCAAGCTCAGGCCTGTGTTCATGCTAAAGCGTATTACGCTTAGCTAGCGAGTTTAAGCACAATGCTGAGCCCATGATACCATGGTAACATCAAGAATAATTTCGTTAACTAACCTAAAATGTAATGGAAATGAGCCTTTTGCGGTTTAGTTGGTTCTCTGTAGCAGCGAAATAGCGTTAAAGCTAACGGCTACGCCTCGAAAAGAAAAACAAAACAGCAGAATTAGCAAAGCGCTAAAAACGTACCATGTACCAAGTGCCGAGAATAATCGTCCCCGTCCTGACATGGCAGCATCCACAACATCTTGTTGTATAAAGTCTATCTCGACTCGGTTTAAAATTCATATTGGTGCCCAGATTGTGGAGAAACATCAAGGAAAAATAAAAATTTTCCGCTGTAAACAGCAGCGCTCCAACAACCGCCGCCTCCGGCTAGCGCTATTCTCTCTCTCTCTCACCCACTCGCTCCTATTCTCACTAATCCCGCCCCCTTTTCATCATGATTGGCTGAAAGTGTTAACATTTCGGACTGCGATTGGTCAACTCACAGGCATGACGTAAGCATGCTAAACATTCCAGCCAATCGTAGCGAACACTATGAATGCAGGTAGGGATAAGAATAAAGCCTCCACCTGATTTCAGGGGAAGAAATGGGGCGTGGTCAGGATAATGAAGGGACGCTGCGGTTGTTCCAGGAGAGATAAAGAGAGAGAGAAAGAAATTCACTGAACTCTCACTTTTCTGGAAAGTGTGGAAAATAAAAGCGCAGGGTCATGCAGGCAGACACTACAGTGCTTATACACACACACACACACACACACACACAGAGCCTATAACACTCTGGAGAGACTGTTATCCGGTACAGCCAGTTATACAGGAAATTAAAATAAATGCTATAAAGGATATTATTATTGTTATGATTATTATTATTAGTAGTAGTAGCAGTAGTAGTAGTGGTTGTGTTACTATATTATTATAGTGCTTTAGTTAGTATTTTATTTAATTAACAACAACAACAACAACAACAGCAACAGGAATGAAAGTCAGTCGTAGTAAGACTGAGTACATGTGTGTGAATGAAAGGGAGGGAAGTGGAACAGTAAGATTAC